>SJYQ01096238.1:0-191809 GCA_006410935.1 Redunca redunca
TCTAACAGAGTGCCCAGATGAGTCCGATGTTCCCTAAGGTTGAAAATCCCTGGCTTACGGGGTCTTCTTCGTTTCATCCCGAAGAGCAGTCTCCTCCATTCCTCTTTAATTTGAGGTCCTAAAGTAGTCTTTTGACACGTTTTCGTGCCAGTGTAGGTTGTGTTGGGCTTCCCTGGTAAAAAAGAATACACCTATCCGCGTAGGAGCTGTCTGGTTCAATTCCTGGGTCGGGAAGATCCCCTGGAGAAGGAAATGGCAACCCACTCCAGTATTCTTGCCTGGGATATCCCATGGAAAGAGGAGCCTGGCCGGCTACAGTCCATGGGGACACAAAAGAATTGAACACGACTTGGCGACTAAACAGCAACAACATGGATTGTATTAGAATTCAGTCTTGAAAGAGGATCTCAATCAAATCACATTAATCTCGGAGGTGAGGTTATTTTTCTTTTTCCTCCTCTCTCTTTAGATGGATACTTGTTCACAAGACAGCGAGCCCCTTCAAACTAAGGAGTCTTCTATTAATAATGCTGGTATGTAGAGATCTGTTGTCTCTGTGAAATTAAAGGTTTAAATATTTATCTTCTAATGATGTTTAACCTCTACCACATGTTGTCTGTTTCAGGAAAAACCCCTTTCATTTTGGGAAATGGGAAGCTTGTAACTCCCCACAAGCAGGCACCTGAAATGACTCCTAATGGTTATACATCATCAGAGACTTTTAAATCACCTTTGAACTTTTCCACAGTAACTGTGGAGCAACTGGGAATTACACCTGAAAGCTTTGTAAATAACTCTTTGGGTAAGAAATGTTGTCCCTTTGTTGCAGTGCTTTTAAAAGTTTAAAAATTAAACTCTGTACTGTTCACCTACCCCATCTAGCTTAGCATGTTATGTATCTAAATTGATTGGCTCTCAAATGTATTAGATCAGGGTCCCAGGCCACCAAGATTATGTTGTTCCTGATTCACAGCTATGCTCCGTATTTAAACTGGAGAAGAATATGTGTGCAAATTGCTCTCTGACCCAACACATGGAGGGTGTATGCCCTAAATAGTAATACATTCAACAGTCATGTATAGCAAAAATGAGAGAAAGCTAAAAGGCAACTGAGAAAATATGAAATTGAAAGAGTAGGGTATGCCTGTTTAAACTTACAAACAGAAAATTGACCCGGGCTAATCTACCTTACAGAGTAGAAATAAAATTCACTTTTGAAGTCTGTTTTTGAATAATAGGAATAGAATTAGAGAACAGCATTTAACTATGGAGGAAAATGTGCTTGAAAGCCAAAGGGCACTAGCTTAAAAACACATGATGGAGACCATACCATAGTGGCAAACCATCCTGTGCTCCCTTCTCAAGGATATCCCACTTGGCACTTCCCTGGCGGTCCAGTGGTTACGACTCCACGCTCCCAATGCAGGGGGCCAAGGTTGGATCTCTGGTCTGGAAACTAGATCCTGCATGCCACAACTTTGCAGGGGGCCAAGGTTGGATCTCTGGTCTGGAAACTAGATCCTGCATGCCACAACTTTAAAAAAAAACGCTCTTAGACCTTTAGAAAGCTAGACTTACTTCGTGTGTTTAGGTGTGCAGCTGGAATTCAGAGTAATGTGCTGAAGGCAGACAAATATCAAAGAGAAACAAATCATCTTGAGATAGCAGAACTTGAAAGTATGTGCCAAGGGAGAGATTGTCCTTGGAGATTAGACTAATTCAGATAAAGGGAAATTCTTAGTCCAAAGCAAGCCGTTACCAATCTGTGCAGGAAATATGAAACAAAATATGAGATGTGTTAATTCAAATGTGTTACACAACTATTTGATAAATGCTTTCTATATTCTGCGCACAGCTCCAGGGCATGGAATAAATCAGTAGTCAAAGGTCCCTACCCCAAAATTGATGATGTGTGAATAGTCTTCTTTACGGTTTTCCATTTAGATTTCTGTATCACTTTTTTACCATGTTCTCTCTCAGGCTAGTGGATCATGGGGGTGTTCAGGGCGTGATTACTGATGATTGCCTTTTGTTTTGTTCCAACTTAAAAGAGAGTTTTCATTACAGGAAACTCATCACCCTACCTTAAAAAATCCAGACGGCGCTCTACAGTTGGTCTTCGGGGCCTTCCTGAAACAAACCATCTAATTCGTTTCATTGCCGAGCAGCAGAGTTTAAAGAATGCTTCACTGACCCAGACTTCCCCTTTTCAGGTATAGTATTCTTCTAAGTTCCATCATGAATTCTTCTAGGAGGATGTTTTGCTGTTTAGAAAGCTTTTGTACAGTGTTGGAGCTCTGCAGTGCACCTCATCTGTTTTGAGTCTGGTGAGAGAATATCTTCTCTGTGTCTTGCAGAGATTTTGACCTTAGCAGAAATGTTGATGTTGAGCATGGATCTAGTAAGGGTTATGAGATGCTGTATGGAAATGGCATTCTGGAAGTGCTTTCTATTTTATTTTGCCAATTGTTGTCTAGTTCCTATCTGTGTTTGTGTAATGAGGTGAGGCAGTGTTTGTTTTTCCAATCTTTTTCTTTTAATGTTTCGTGTGTAAGTGTCTAATAATAACTGCTATGCATTGGCATGTAGGGATAAGAGTCACTCCCCCGTCCCCACCCCCGCCGTAAAATATATTTGGGATAACTTTGTGGAAAGGAGCTAAGTATTTGTCTGTTGATGGGAAAGTATTTAGATGTTTTTGCCAGTTTTTATTAGACTAAGAAATGGTACTAAAAAGTCAAATAGTAGCAGACTTGTGGTGAAAGACAGTCCCTGGCTTGTCCTTCTGTGGCACTTTTGGTCTTGACCTTCCTATTTTAAAAGGTACTTTTATTGGCGCTTCTCTATCTTTCAGTTTTAGACCCTGTGTATATGGAAAGCTGTTTAATGCACTGCAAGCCTTCTCAAAAATTATCTGCAGGTTCCTGGGAATCCCTGAGTCCCATCCAAGAGGCCAATGAGGTCAAAATTATGTTTTGAAACAACACTAAGTTGGTAATTTGCCCTTTTTTCACTCTACTGATGTTACATTCATGGTGTAAAAGCTGATAGCACCAAGCAGTCATTTTACCTTCATCACTGTTCAGCATTCACAGGAAATAAGTCCAGTTTCACTTAACTTCCTTGATGAAGCAATAAAAAATCATCCATTTTAATTTTTCAACTCTGAAATGTTATGTGTGATGAAATGGGAAGTGGATACCATGCACTTTCAAAGTACATACCAAAGTGTGGTGGATGTTTCCAGAAAAATCATGGATGTGACTGTCGGCGCTGTGAGTTGAACTAGCTATGATTTTCATGGAACATCATATTTATATGACAAACAGACATGGTTAGCCAGACTTGGGAATGTGGCTGGCATTTTCTCAGAAATAAACAGTGAACTTGCCATTTCAAGGAAAGATAGGTATTTCTTCCCAATGAAAAAAAGTCAGGTTTTTGAGACAGAATCAGAATTATGAAAAACTTGTATTCACCACCACTCTGAACTTACTGGACAGCTTCCCAGTGACTGCTTTTCTGATAGATCCGTGAGGTTATTAATGAATGTGATTTTTGGATATTACATGATAAAGTATGTCAGCATTTGGAAGACAGGCACAGCTGAATGAACCAGTATTCTCTGCATGACAAGTGCTTGCAAAGTATACCTTCAAGTTGCAGGATAAGCCCATGGATTCTAACATAACATAATATAAAAAGTTCATTGACCTAACTTGAACTTTTGACTAACTTTTAACTAATTTAAACTTCGTATTTGACATTGCAACTAACCTTTAAGAAATCTTTACTGAATTTTGTGGTGCATTGAAGAAAAATGTCCACAATTCTGAAAAAGTTCTTGAGATACTCTTGATAGATACAACCCACATGAATTGAGAGTCTCTGAAGTGCTCAGTCATATTTTAGTGTGTAAAGACTTCTTGAGAACTGTGTTAGAGTAGATGGCAGCATGGCCTGTGGGGTTCTATTGCTGGTGTTTGATTCTTGGGTTTATTATTAGTTCATTGTGACTTTTGGCAGATTAGTTGACTTCTGTGTCCCAGTTTCCTCATGCAAAAAATGGGTTATAATAGTAGCAAGAGTTTTATGAGGATGAATAAATTAATACATATGAAGTACTTACAACTCTGCCTGGAACATGGTATTTGTTGTCGTTTTGGCTGTGCTGCAAGCCACGTGAGATCTTAGTTCCCCAACCAGGAATCAAACCTGCAGCCACGACATTGGAAGTGTGGAGTCTTAATCACTGGACCACCAGGCAAGTCCCTCTGTTTTAGATTTGCTGTCATTGTTTTTATTTCTGTGAAAAATGAGGGTTTTGCTCTCTCACATCTCCTAACCATAACTATTCCAACACTTTCCCCTTCCTGCCAATACAACCAATTACAATGTTGGTTTAAATAAGGGTTTATTGTGTATTATCTGTGGTGTTTGTGTGCATGTGTACACAGCTGCGTCCAACTCTTTGCAACCCCTGGACTGTAGCCCGCCAGGCTCCTCTGTCCATGGGATTCTCCAGGCAAGAATACTAGAGTGGCTTTCCATTTTATTCAGGAAATCTTCCCAACCCAGGGATCGAACCTGCATCTCCTGCATTTTTTTGTTTGTTTGTTTAATCTTGTATCATGTAATCTTGAGAATCCCCACACTCTGACAGAACTGTCAGTCTTAGGAGTCCCTCCACTCTTTTCTCATTTCTAGGTGCCCTCTGACTTAGACTGGCTTCGATCTAGGCTTGCTGGACAGCTGGCACTTCATGACTTCTTTCACCATCCTTGGTGATTTCCTTTTTCTCTCCTATCTGTGTTTCCTTTCTCCATAATCTCATATCTTTTCTTGGTGTACTACCTCATTTTTCTGGAGCCTCTGCATATCTGACAAAGTTTATCCTACCAACATAACTGAATTACGGTTTATCCTGTATAGAAATCTGGGTTGGACCTATTTTCCCTCAAAATGTTGAAATTTTGAAGGCATTTCCTGTTCTATTTTAGCTTAGAGAATGAAAAAATCCTATTGATTCCTTCATTCATTCAACTTACCTTTGATTCCCTATCCTTTGTTTAGCCTTCGTTTTCATACTGGAAGCTCCATTCCTGCTGTTATAAAATATCATGATGGACTGTTTCTCACGGTGGCCTGTTGAGGACATTATAGTTTTTTCTTCCTTAGATCTCGGGGTCTCATTTTACTCCTTAATTGTTTTAGGTTCTGGCTTATGCTCAAATCTTTTCTTCGGATGCCTAGTGATCCTTGACTCTGTTCACATGTAAAAGTGCGACACTTTGACAACTGCTCATGCTCAGTTGCAGAGTCTGATCAAACTCCAGGAGACAGTGAAGGGCAGGGAAGCCTGGCGCGTTGTGGTGCACGGGGCTGCAAAGAGTCAGAGGCCACTGAGCAACAGAACAACAACAAGCTTGAGGATTGTTCGCTTCATTTCTGTGATATTTTAAACACTGTTGAAATTTAGACAGGGGTTGCAGTGAATCTGGGGATTGTTTTGGGTAGTGTGGACCTTTTAACAAATGCTTCTTCCAGTCCACGAGCACAAAATACCTTTCCATTTATTTGTGCCTTTTTTCAGTTCCTTTCATCAGTGTCTGACAGTTTTCAAGATATAGATCTTTCACTTCCTTGGTTCAGTTTATTTCTTAGTATTTTATTCTTTTTGATACAGCTGTAAATGTTCTCTTAAATCTTCTTTCCTATAATTCTTTGAGTGTAGAAACGCAACAGATTTTTGTATGTTCATTTTGTATTCTGCAATTTTATTGAATTTCTTTATTCCAACAGTTTAGTGTGGTTGTGTTTGTACATATGTCATCTGAAGATAGTGACAGTTTTATTTTTCCCTTTCCAACTTGGCTGTCTTTTCTTTTTTTTCCTAATTGCTGCTTCTTATTCTTTCAGTATTAAGGCATTAGCTATTGACTTCCTACTGTGTTCAATGAAGACTCAGACATGACTGAGCGACTGCCACTTAACTTGCTCTAGACGCCCATGGCGTCCCATTTCTGTGCCTGTCCCTCACAGGAAACTCCTTGAACAGTTGTCTGTCCTATCTCACTCCTTTTCCGTCATCTCCAGTGACCGTAGCTTCTCCACCTGGGCTTCTGCTTTGATCCCAAATGGCCCACACTTTGGCCAAGACCATGATTAAGTCAGTCAGTCTTTGCATCTTAATCTGCCTTGCCTCAACATTTGACTGAACTCAGCTACTCCCTCCTTGAAGTACTTTGCTTGGCTCTTGGGGATACCAAACTCACTTCATTTTCTTCTTGTTATTATCATCCCTTCCTCTGCTGATCTCCCTTTTTTAGTTCTCCCCTCAAAAATGTTTGAGCACCCCAGGTTGTCCTCTGCCCCCATTTTGTTGCTTTCCTTATATAAACTAATCCTTTCCCATGGCTTTGGACATTGTCTATAGATTCGTGACTCCAAAATGTCTAAAGTTGGCCCAAAGTTCTGTAGAGCTCATACTCAGATACCCTCTTGCCTATTCAGTATCTTCCCTTTGGTGTTTCAGTAAGCGCTTCAAACATTACATGCTGCTGTTGCTGCTAAGTCGCTTCAGTCGTGTCCAACTCTGTGCGACCCCATAGATGGCAGCCCACTAGGCTCCTCTGTCCCTGGGATTCTTCAGGCAAGAACACTGGAGTGGGTTGCCACTACATGGTCACAGCTAAACTCTAGATTCCCATTCCCCACCATTTCCCCATCTCAGCACACACCATCGTCCAGTTGCTCTGGCCCCTGCCGGTCTTCCTCGGTTTCTTTCCTTTTAATCTCTCACATCCAACCCAGCATTGCCGTTTCACTTCATTTCAGAAACCTCTCTGTAAGCTCTCAGGTTTCTCAGTTCGGCTGCTATAGCCCTTACGTGCTTTCTACCTGAATCACCAGCTGCTTCTTCATAACTAGTCTTCTCACCTTCCCTGATCCATCCACCATCCCGCAGAGCTGTCAGAGATATGCATTTCAAGTACAAATAA
The DNA here is from genome assembly GCA_006410935.1 of Redunca redunca. NCBI lineage: Eukaryota > Metazoa > Chordata > Mammalia > Artiodactyla > Bovidae > Redunca > Redunca redunca. The sequence continues at coordinate 7,002 of SJYQ01096238.1, forward strand.
GGGACTTCCTTGGCAGTCCAGTGGTTAAGACTCTGCCCTTCCAATTTAAGGGGGCGCGGGTTCAATCCCTGGCTGGGGAACAAAGATTTCACATGCCACAGGGTGCAACAACAACAAAAAATAATAAAAATGCTTAAGTATGAATCAGATCAGTCACTCTGCATCTTAAAACCTTCCCATGGATTCCTGTTATGCCTTCAATTAAACTCAAACCACATCTTGAAGCCTTCATGCCCTCCCTGATCTGAGCCCTGCCTACTCCGTCCTCAGCTTCCTATCTCCTGCCATTTTCTGGGCACCCTTGCCTTCTTTCTGCCGCATCCTCTCTGCATGCCAGGCCTCTTGTCCTGCCTTGTTCTTGCAGAATGCCTCCCTCTTCTCGTATCTTCCTTTCATTCTTATAGTGTTGGTCAGTGAGTCTTATCTGACTCTCTGCGATCCTGTGGACTCCTCTGTCCATGGGATTCTCCAAGCAAGAACCCTGGAGTGGGTTGCCATTCCGTTCTGCAGGGGATCTTCCTGGCCCAGGGTTCGAACCCAGGCCTCGGGCATTGCAGGTGAATTCCTTAGTCTCCCACTTACTGTTTTTGTTTCAACTCAGCTGTTACTTCAGAGGGAGTGCTGTCCTGACTCAAGTAGAGCAGCACTGTTATTACCAAATCACACTCCTTTTTTAGCTTCTCAGTGGCACCTCTTGTACTTGAAATTATATGAATGCGTTTTCAGAATTTTACTCTACAGTGTCATTTCCTCCTGTATTCTGAGGCTTTCAAATGGTTTCTGGCACAGGGAAAGAATATTGACTGAGTGATATAATTTCTAAGACAAAGGTATCAAAAAAAGCAGTATGTTTTTTAATGCTTCCTTTACTTTTCATATATGAATGTTGTTCTCTTTCTCCATCAGGAAATAGAGAAACAATGATTTGACTGGGGAGCCTTTAATTTGTTTAAAGCAGATTTCAAAATGGGCCAGACTCCTAGGAAATTAAACCTAACTCTCCCGTGTTCAAATATAAGTTTACAAAAAAGGTACATTAAACATAAATTGTATGGCTTTAGGATAAACCCTTTCTTTCTCTGTATCTCAGATGAGAGTTGACCACCAGCTTTTTATGAATGTTATGTACTGTTTATGTCATAAAGGTTTACATTGTCAACCTGTTTGAATTTTAAATGTTCTGTTATGTAACAAAGTTCGCTTTATGAATGTATTTAACTGGGAATAAAATCAAGAGTGTGAGCAGATTTACCATCAAACATGGCTTCAACATTTTAACAGGGTTTTCTCCATATGATATCTTAAAGGGAAGTAATTTTTTATTTTATTTTTGCTTGTTAGTGTAATTCCTTAAATTGCTGTAAGCTCCAAATCAGTGGAAATATGTTAGTCTAAATACAGATGGGGGTGGTGGGTGGGGAGAAGTTCTAGATAGAGAACTTCATCAGTAATTTATTTTATGGGTAACAGAACTCTTAAATTATACATCACTTACATTTATATGGCAATTCTACCCCTGCTTATTGTTATTTAGTCACTAAGTCGTGTCTGACTCTTTCGAGACTTCATGAACTGTAGCCTGCCAGGCTGCTCTGTCCATGAGATTTCCAGGCAGGAATATTGGAGTGGGTTGCCATTTCCTTCGCCAGGGGATCATCCCAGATCAGGGATTAAACCCATGTCTCCTACATTGGCTGGAGAAGGAAATGGCAGCCCACTCCAATATTCTTGCCTGGGAAATCCCACAGAGAGGAGTCTGGTGGGCTACAGTTCATGGGATCATAAAGCATTGGATACGACTGGGCGACTAAACAGCTCCTGCTTTGGCAGACGGGTCCTTTACCACTGAGCCACCAGGGAAGCTCCCTACTCCAACCCCTGCTAGTACCAATTTAATTTGATGACTCTTCAGCTGTTAGCAGAATTTCCAGAGAGCTCTGTTTTTAACTATTTGGCTTTATAGTTTGAGTAAATGACTAGCTTTCACCTCTGAGGAAGTAAGCCCCCCATGACATCAGAAAGATTTAGCTCGGGGTTGCCACAGGAGAGAGGGTATGTGTAGGGAGGTATCCAAGCTACTGCAGAACATCTGTCTCTTGTTCTGGCCCCTGGTATGTGTACAGATGGAAATGAATAGAGACCAGCGTGGATGGAACTAGTTATGCTGAGACCTCCACATGACACAGGGGCCAAGGCAGATCGTCAAATGTTATTTTTAGCAAAATTTGGTAAAATTTCCAAATAGTTTCTTCTTGTCCCTTCTTCGTAACTCTGTCTCCAGAATTTGTTGTTTTCTTGTAACCTTAATCTCCATATAGTCTCTCTCTTATTATTGGGTAAACCCTTCACTAACTGTGTAGACAAAACATTCTTAATACTGACTTTAACTTTTTAATTTTTACTTTTCATATAATTTCTAAAGTTTATATTCTACTTATAGGTATTACAAAGTATTGGTTATATTCCCTGTGTTGTACAATATATCCTTGTAACCTATCTTACATCCTCTAGTTTGTACCTCCCACTCATCACCCCCCCAACCCCATATTACCCCCGTCCCATAAAGAGTATTTTGTTCTCTATAGCTGTCTGATTCTTTTTTGTTATACTCTCTAGTTTGCTGTGTTTTTATTTTATTTTTGCTGTGTTTTTTAGATTCACATGTAAGTGATATCATACAGTATTTGTCTTTGTCTGTCTGATTTCAGTTAACATGATGCCTTCCAAGTGCATTTGATGCAGGGGGCAAAATTATACTCTTTTTATGGCTGAGTAGTATTCCAGTATATTGTGGATATTCCAGTACATACATTGTGTATCCTTGCCTAGGTTGCTTCCATATCTTGGCAGTTGAAAATAACGCTGCTATGAACACTGGGGTTCATATCTCTTCGATTTAGAGGTTTTAGGGGGTTATATATCCAGGAGAATTGCTGGGTCATGTGGTAGTTCTATTTTTAGTTCTTTCAGAGACCTTCACAGTGGCTACACCAACTTCCATTCCTACCAACAGCAGTGAGGGTTCCTTTTTTTTCGGCCACACCATGTGGCATGCAGAATCTTAGTTACCAGACCAGGGATCAAACCCATGCCCCCTGCAGCGAAGCATGGAGTCTTAACCGCTGGACCACCAGGGAAGTCCTGAACTGTGATCTTTTTGATGATAGCCATGCTGACAGCTGTGAGGTGATACCTCACTGAGGTTTTGATTTGCATTTCCCTAATGACTAAGCTCCGTCTAGTCAAGGCTATGGTTTTTCCAGTAGTCATGTATGGATGTGAGAGTTGGACTGTGAAGAAGGCTGAGCGCCAAAGAATTGATGTGTTTGAACTGTGGTGTTGGAGAAGACTCTTGAGAGTCCCTTGGACTGCAAGGAGATCCAACCAGTCCATTCTGAAGGAGATCAGCCCTGGGATTTCTTTGGAAGGAATGATGCTCAAGCTGAAACTCCAGTACTTTGGCTACCTCATGCAAAGTGTTGACTCATTGGAAAAGACTCTGATGCAGGGAGGGATGGGGGGCAGGAGGAGAAGGGGATGACAGAGGATGAGATGGCTGGATGGCATCGAGGACTCAATGGATGTGAGTCTGAATGAACTCCAGGAGTTGGCAATGGACAGGGAGGCCTGGATTGCTTCGATTCATGGGGTCGCAAAGAGTCGGACACGACTGAGTGACTGAACTGAACTGATTGATTAGTGATGTTGAGCATCATTTCATGCGCCTGCTGTTCATCCATATTTCCTCTTTGGAAGAAAAGTTGTTCTGTACAGTTTTTAAGGGATAATATACATCATATGTAAACAACACATATAACTCAATGTTCGTGAAAGTAAAAGTGTTAGTCCAACTGTTTGTGACCCCAAGGACTGTAGCCCATTAGGCTCGTCTGTCCATGGAATTCTCTAGGCAAGAATACTGGAGTGGGTTGCCATTTCCTTCTGCAGGGAATCTTCCTGACCTAGGGATCAAACCTGCGTCTCTCACATTGCAGACAGATTCTTTACCATCTGAGTCACCAGGGAAGTCATCAAATGTAAAGATTTGTTTAACTCTCAAATAATTGGGATGTGTTTTGTCTGGGTTTCTTTTTAAAGTGCTTCCCATCTACTCCAGACAGACTTCTCTTCTCTCCTCCATGGGTTTGTCAATATCAGTACTGGCCAACCAGTTGCTCCATGTTTATAGTAATATAAACTTTTAATAGCTACCAAGAGTAGCTGTTGCTCTTTGGGAAGGCTTACCTGGTAGCTCAGCTGGTAAATAATGCACCTGCAATTCAGAAGACCCCGGTTTGATTCCTGGGTTGGGAAGACCTGCTGGAGAAGGGATAGCCTACCCACTCCAGTGTTCTTGGGCTTCCCTGGTGGCTCAGATGGTAGAGAATTTGCCTGCAATGCAAGATCCCTGGGTTGGGAAGATCCCCTGGAGGAGGACATGGCAACCCACTCCAGTATTCTTGCCTGGAGAATCCCATGGACAGAGGAGCCTGGCGGACTACAGTCCATGGAGTCACAAAGAGTTGCACACAACTGAGCAACTCAGCACAAGTAGGAGAGAGGAGAAACAGAGATGAGGGCAGCACACTGAATGTTCAGACTAAAAGTACATGATTTGGGACTTCCCTAAATGGCAATCCACTCCAGTACTCTTGCCTGGAAGATCTCATGGTCAGAGGAGCCTGGTAGGCTACAGTCCATTGGGTCACAAAGAGTCGGACACGACTGAGTGACTTCACTTTGCTGATCCAGTAGTTAAGACTCCACGGTTCCACTAAAGGGAATCCTTCCCCTGTGAGGGCATGGGTTCGACTCTTAGGGAACTGAGATCCCACATGCTGAGTGGCGTGGCCAGAAAATTAAAAAAATTGTTTTAAAACTGTTCGATTCAAGGGAGGAGGGTCTCTTCTCTATTAACTTTTTACCTCTGATCTTCAAAAAGCCCATCTTTGGCTTGATTTGTAATGTCCTCTGTGCTTCTGTATTTTAACAGGGCAGCCCTGCTTTGTATCGAAATGCTTACTCTTTAAGAGAGCAAATGTCTGCCTTCCATTTGGCTTTTAACTCCATAAAGGAAAACGAGAAAATGACTGACTGTCCTGAATTCTCAGAGGAGGAAGGAGTGTTCAAGACCAGAGGCTTGAGTGAGTAGAAAAAATTCAGTCCATTTGGACTTTTGCATCTTTTGAGACAAACCTCTGAGATATTAAAAAAAAGATTTACTTCTATAGTGTGAGAGATGTCTTTTCTGAATAGAGCCATATTTTTCACTGGAGCCTAACATTTAAAATTTGGGACGTTTCACACAAAAATCTAGATTTCTGATTTCTCTTGGAAAAAAAAACATCATTCCTGAGCATACACCTTATGTTTGCATGTGGCACCTTTCTTCTCTTTTTTTTCTTTTTTCTTTTTATATTGAAGGATAATTGCTTACAGGATTTTGTTGTTTTTCTCTCAAACCCTTGGTTTTTTAGAGGATTATTATTAATTTTGGTAAGCATTTATATGAATACCAAACACTTAGCCCTGATATTGTAAACAGATATATTCTGACATCTTAATAGCCTGCCATACTCTTTACCATAAGTTTTATTTTTTTTTTTATTTTTTATTTTTTTTTTAAAGGTTTTTAGTTCTTTATTTCTCTTTCTGTGTATGTGGTAGTCACTCAGTTGAGCCCGACTCTTTGTGACCCTATGGACTGCAGCCTGCCAGGCTCCTCTGTCCATGGATTTCCCAGGCAAGAATATTGGAATGGGTTGCCATTTCCTTTTCCATACCATAAGTTTTAAATTGTAACTTTTTTGGTAATTTTTTCTGTTACTTTTGGTTTTCCAATCACAAAGCATTTCAGACCCCAGAACTAGACAAAATCCTTGCCTTGCTGTAATCGACGTAATCCTAAGGTTCCAAATGGTTTTGTTTGGTTTCTTGAACCGTCTTCAGGTACACTGCAACACCTCCTTGATTGCCAGGCATTGTTACTCAATACAAATCCAGTGCATCCACCTCTGCAGTATACAACCTGCTCCCGGTACTCATTTATATTTGTAATTTGTAACTCACCTATTTTTCAGTTTTTATCTGAGCTTTAAGATATTTTATTTACATAATTGCTATAAATTCTGTAAACAATTAAATTCCCTTTTTGTACCCAGGAAAAATTGTGGCTGTATTTTTCATGAAATCATATACAGTCAGAACAGAACCAATATTGGAACATAACCACATCCTTTAAAATGTTCAGAAGGAAAGGTTTCATTTTAAATTTAAAAATAGAATGAGATATTATATCAGAAATGCAGATGTATCTTGGTGCATCTTTTGAAAGCCCAAAGAAAGTTAATTCTGATAATTAAATTGTTATCTTTTTAGTAGTCATGTTCTCTTGCATTTCAGTTAGATTTCCTTTTTTGGATAAAAATGTGCTACTAGATTTTCCTTTTCATTGTTAAAGGATTTATGTTCAAGCATTAAATTACATCATGAAATTATGATGATGAAGTGCAGTTTTCAAATGATATTGTAAAAGAAAATATTTGAACCTGTGTTTTGTTTTTATTTTGTTTTGTGTACCCAGCCAAAAAGGAAAGTCTTGATGAATGTCAGCTGTCTGAGTTCTCTGCACAGTCATCATCCAAACGTCGGAGAATATCCTCTCCAGGCAGCTCTGACATAAATCTAACTGATGCGGTTGATCTCCAGACATGCAGTGTCGATGTTGCTGCTTGTCCCAGTACAGACATGAAGTGTGCTGTTGAAACTTTTGCTGATCTCTCCCAGGTAATACACGTACTGAGAACAGGAAATGAAGTTTTGGTTTTTCTAGCTAGCCAGTCTGAGGACTATCAATGCCCTTTTGCAATTTCCGTACTTATGTACATTGTGTTGCAGTGTTTTGGGCTTCCCAGGTGGGTCAGTGGTAAAAGAACCCTCTTGCCAATGTAGGAGACATAGGTTCAGTCCCTGGGTCGTCGGGATGATCCCCTGAAGGAAATGACAACCCACTCTAATATTCTTGCCTGGGAAATCCCATGGACAGAGGAGCCTGGTGGGACTACAATCCACAGGGTTGCAAAAGATTCAGACTTGACTTAGTGACTAAACAAGAACAACAACATGCTATTTGAGCTGGGTTTTAAATTGTGAGTGTATGAGGGATTTCCTGCTTGTTAAATTTTTGTGTGGTTGGTTGGCTTACTGGCTGTGAGAGACTGCTTTGATCAATATGTTGCTTTTGATATGAAAAACACTATGCAAAATGAAGCCCTGTGATCTTCTATTTGTGATTATTATTCTAGATTCCAATGGTACCATGGTGAGAAAGTCTCAGTCCCGCCTTTGAACAGCATTTTGTCTGCTGTGGGCAGTAGACATATGAGCATCTTATTTACATAGACCTGATAGATGAGGCGACAGTTACACTTGGGCTGTACCCCCAAGGTCTGGGGTCTGGCATGTCTGTACTGCAGCTCCTCACTGGTTTAATACTGGCTGGAAAGCAAGGTGTCATTTAGCAATTTTTCCCTTGCTCTCTCCACTGCTTTCAAGTAGCCATAGGGATTTTTTTTGTTGTTGCATATACTGCCTAGAGGCTGTCAACATCATCAAAAGATGATAATCAACATGAGTGCAATAATACTGTTGCAGATCCTTGCATGTGTGCGTGCTTAGTTGCTTCAGTAATGTCTGACTCTTTGAGACCCTATGGACCATAGTCCACGAGGCTCCTCTGTCTATGGGATTCTCCAGGCAGGAATACTGGAGTGGGTTGCCATGCCCTCCTCTTGGGAGTCTTCCCGGCCCAGAGATCAAACCTGCATCTCTTACACCTTCTGCATTGGCAGGCAGATTCTTTACCACTACCACCACCAACCCTTGACCTTCACAGAAGTGTAAACGGAGCTAGTTCTCTCACGACCCTGAGTTTTGCTTTGATACAGTAGGTTCCTGTTTCTTTAGTGAGGGAAGACACCTTATGCCAGTAGAGTGGAAGCTTTTTTCTTTGCACTTTCTCTGTCATGTAGCTCCAGCACATGTCCTTTGATCCTGTCTAGACTCGCTTAGTAGATGTTTGCTGCTCATTATGGTCAACCATCAGGACCCATGAGTTTCATGTGTATCTCAGAGTCACCAATAATCTCTGCTCTCTCTGCCCTATTCTAGTTGATATGAAATCATCTGACGGTAATTTTTTAACCAGAATTTTGATTAAGTTTTGGACACACAGCATGATTTAGAAATGGTTTCCACATTAATAGGAGTGTGTTTTCTACCCTGACCATTAATGGTTTTCCCTTTCTAGCCTTTAATATCTTCTGTTGTTTGATTAGTAATTTTGTTTTTCATTATTTTGAGAATTTCCTCTTTAAGGAAAGTAGTTAACATAGTTTTCTAGACTTCAAACAATAAGGCAGCAAAAACTGTGCCCTGTGAACGCTTCCTAGGGAATTGAGCATTGTTGGATTGGATATTTAGGAGTCAGTGAGAATGAATACTCTGTTTTTAGTTCTATTCCTACATACTTCCCGTAAAAATTAACTAGATAATGAAGTGATGTATTGACTGATTTAACATCAGGTTTCCAGATAATCTGTAATGCTAACTCAAATCTTTATAAAAATAGTAATCCTATAAATAATAAAATTTAATACTTCTTTACTGTTTTTTTTCCCCCAAGAAATCTTCTGCATCTGGTTTAAATCTACAGTGTGGATGTTTAATGAATGAATCTCCTCTACTTTCAGAACTTACAGAGGCTTCAAGTGGTAAGTATTACGTTTTTCCTTGGTACCTGTGCTGAATTCACCCATGAAATGTTTGTTCAGTAGACATTTATGGTTGGTTTACTTATATGGGAACATTTGGACACACTGAAACCATTCCTTGCATTTTAGGAGCTTGTGGTTTAGTAGAAATGGTTTAGAGCTCTTGTTGTGTGAGAGATGACATACTGCCCTTTTACAGGCACAGCTACCTCCTTCTGTGCCTCCCAGTTACTACATTTTATGTTGTCTCTCTGTCCTCAGGCCATGACTGTTGTGTTTATCATTGTATCTCTTAAGCACCCAGAATATATTTGTTACATGTCAGTCATCAGACAGTGGTCTTCTATGACAATTTGCAGGAGGGAGCCTTGCCTTGTTTAACAGCACGTGAGGGCTTCCCTGGTGACTCAATGTTGAAGAAACTTCCTGCCAGTGCAGGAAACACGGGTTTGATCCCTGGGTCAAGAAGATCCCCTGGAGGAGGAAATGGCAACCCACTCTAGTATTCTTGCCTGGGAAATCCCATAGACAGAGGGTGCTGTAGTCCATGGGGTTGCAAAGAGTCAGACATGACTTAGCAGCTAAACAACACAGAATGTGAATTGTTTTATTTGATAATCTTTCTCCTCCGCATCTTGTCCTGTTGATCCTACCAGGCTGGCATCCTAAAAATGCTTCTGATTGCAGCACTAAAATTGGTCAAGATTCATTGTCTAGTTCAGGTTAGTTTCATGATGGCCGCCGTAGGTGTCATGAGTGGAGGCAGGTTAACAGTTAATAGCTGAGCCAAGGATTCCTGTTTAACTTTGCATGGAGCCGAAACACCTTCCTTACCTTTACCCTCAGTAGTTCAGTTTGAACTAAAAGCTCTGACTAGTGCCACTTTCTTTTTTTTTCTTCGTATTTCCAAATCAAATCCCAGATATTACACTCTAAGCAGGATGTCTTAGGGTTGAATTTTTGAGGAGCATATTCCTCCCTTTGCAAATATGCACTACCTTTGGTGTAGAAGGGACTGATTCAGATGTCTGCCCCCCTCATGGTTACAACTCTGTGTTGAAGGAATCCAGGATGCTGCCTCCATGGAAGGGAGAGGATCCAGTGATGCCGTTTCAGTTGATAAATGTACAGAAGCGAGCACAGACACAGCTCCCGAAGTCAGGTCCCTGGTTACCCCACTGTGCCAGAAGGACCTTCAGTCCTCCAAGACGTTTGTCCTACGTTCTGTACTGAAGAAACCCGCTGTGAAGCTGTGTGTAGAAAGCCTGCAGGTCAGTAGAGAGCTACTCCTCCTAAAGCAAATCAAATAAAGATTGCTTTTGGTTCCCAGAAGTACCTCTGAAATATTATGTCATACTGGCCTAATGGAAAATGTCTCACCATATTTTTTACCTCCTCTTTCTCACTTTTAGTAGCACTGGGCACTTTCTTTTTGCTCTTTATTTTTTCATTAACACTCAGTGTGGAATATAGTATGTTGAAGATTCCACATGCCTCCTGGCCAAAAAAAAACCCACGAAACACAAAACATAACAGAAGCACTATTGTAACAAATTCAATAAAAACTTTTTAAATGGTCCAAATAAAATAAAAATAGTGCACATTAAAAAAAAAACCCAAAACACCATATTATGCTATTTACATACTTATTTTTCTTCTTGTTTTGGGGAAAGTCTTATACTTCAAATCATTTATACAGTATACCTCAGTTGACACTGTCCAGAGTACACTGTAATTCTGCCCACTCATATTTTCCTTAACTTCATTTGCCAGATCCAAAAGGAGGAAATGAATTTAGCCCACATTATGGATTCCTGTTTTTTCGTTTTGGCTTAAAACTACTTACTAGAGTAATAACTAGGAAACCCAGTTTTTCTTTGTGGCTAATATCATGGTATTTTAAGTTAGATCAATTATGAAAGTAAAGGTAATCTGTAGTACTGTATAGTATCTATCCTTGGCAGAAAAGGAATTCCAAGTTGCCATTCTTAAAGACTATGTATGTGTATTTATATATGTAAAGTTATTCATGGTTGTTTATTTTGTTTAGGAACACCATGACTACCTCTATAATGATGGAACTTGTCCAAGCTTAACCTCCAGTCTAGCAAACTGTTGCAAAGAACAAATAGCAGGTAAGAACTTCAGGTTTATTGTGAAGCATGTGGATATAATTTTCTTGTTATTAAAAACATCTGAGATAGTCTGTGATATTTTCAATGACCTGCCGATGCCTGATGCTTCTGAAATTACCTGGGAATGAAGAAAATTTGAGGGGTAGGGGATGGAATCTCTGTAGAGAGTCTCAGAATTGGTTCTATCCACTTCATCTGTCCATTTTTGTATAATGGTGAAATTTGTAGAGGAAATGATATTCCATTCTCATCTAAATTCAGCATGCAAAATTTACTTAAAATTTATTACCACATTTTAATTGGAAATATTGTATATCTCTTCCATTTTAAACTTTTTTTCTCTCTACAAACTATGTTTTGTATTATACGAATAGCCAGTCCAGTCATGTTAAGATTCTAGGATATGCCTTTTAGATAAGAAATGTAGTTATCTACAGAAGGTCAAGAAAACTGTAAAGTACTAGCCTTTCCAGTGTGGGAGACCTGGGTTCGATTCCTGGGTTGGGAAGATCCCCTGGAGAAGGAAAAGGCTACCCACTCCAGTATTCTGGCCTGGAGAATTCCATGGACTATATAGTCCATGGGATCACAAAGAGTCAGACACAACTGAGTGGCTTTCGCTTTCACTTTCACCAGCCTTGCCAGATACAAAGAAGAGGAAGAGAGTTACTTTCGGAGAGGACCTAAGCCCTGAAGTGTTTGATGAATCTTTGCCAGCTAACACTCCACTGCGTAAAGGACAAACACCTGTCCGTAAAAAGGATTTAAGCAGCCTCAGTCCCCTGCTACTTGAACAGTCTCCAGTTCCTGAGCGGTTACCTCAACCAAATTTTGATGACAAGGAAGAGAATCTTGTAAGTATGGAAAGTGTGAAACAGACTTGTTTATATTTTCATCACACCTCACCTATTTGCATGACCAGTGATTATGCTTTGAAATCATGAAACAAAATGAATGGTGGGTCATGATATAAGTCAATGCATTTTCTAGCTAGATTACTACCACTTTGCTCCTGTTAAAAACAATAACTTCCATGACTCCTTGAACATAGCATATTTCCTGGAGCCTTACTGATTGTAAGATGTGCCATTCTTTGAGAAAAAATGCTGAAAGTTAAACTGACACACCATGTGGTCAGATTTCAAAGGTGTTAAGATGTGAAAGAACAACAATCTTAGAATCAATGTATTATAAATATAAATTGTTCTAAATTTCTACAGGTAGGATAACTGGATTCAGGGATATGAACAATTTTTGAATTTTTTGATACATAGGGCTAAATTAGCATTCAGAAAGTATGACTTATTTGAATTCACAGTGCTATAAGTAATCCTATTTTATTATATGTTTGTAAACCCTGAGTATTAACTGAACTTTTTTTTTAATAGCTTAATAGGAGAAAAATGATTTGAAAATTTTGTTAGTGAGGTTTGAACATTTTCACATGTTTGTAGGCCATTTGAATGTCTTCTCTTGAGAATTACCTATTAACTTTACTTACTTATTTTACATTGGGACTGTTATTCATTCTCTCTCGCTATTATACTTTAAATAAGAATATTCTGCTTTTGGCCAAGATGGAGTAAGAGAGACCTAATTTATATTCCTGTGAAAAAGAACTCAAAAGCCAGAGAAAAAGATAAGAAACAGTAGTTCACAGACACTGGCTACTGGAAGCAAACAATAATCCTTGGGGAACAAGGGAGGTAAACCTAAAGAGAGCCCTGTCTGGCTGCCTGGGCTGGATTTCCAGGCTGCAGCACAGGGAGGCGTTACCTCAATGGAGCCTGGAAGTCTCCCTGAGTTGAGAAGATGGAGTTTGGGCCTGGGAAGGTGAAGGAGGCTGGAGTTCGCCAGGTAAAATACCAGAGAAGAGACTTGCTCAGAGAGAACTCTGGAGATCTGCTAAGGGTCTCTCTGGAGTCAGTGCTGGTCTACGTACCTTTGTAAGTAAACTGCCGCAGGCCAGGGAGGAAACGCTCAAATGGAGCAGAGGGAAATGCCTAGAGCCCACACAGGGCTTCCCGGTGGTACTTGTGGCAAAGAACGCACCTGCCAGTGCAAGAAATGTAAGAGACGTGGGTTCAATCCCTTTGTCGGGCAAAGCCCTGTGGAGGGAGGGCATGGCAACCCACTCCAGTATTCTTGCCTAGAGAATTCCATGGACAGAGGAGCCTGGTGGGCTACAGCCCATAGGGTCGCAAAGAGTTGAACACAACTGAAGTGACTTAGCATGCATGCACATAGGCCAGGAATTGTGTTCGCACCAACCCAGAGGGTGTCAGATGCTCAGAATATTGACTCATTAAATGGAGCAGAATTAAACTAACAGCCAACTTGTATTCAGGTAGCTGCATTGCATAATGAAACCCAAGAATATAAGAAGTACTTTGAGCAACTATGAAGCTGTGGAGATCCGAGCCAGGTTACAGGCATCAGATGTAATTGTCCACCAGCCCTTCAACCCTCCTCTGAAGGCCCTCAATAAAATGGTTTGATCCTTCCCACCAAAACAAAACTATCTAGCACCAAATAACGTTAAATTCAAAATGTCTGGCATTCAAGTAAAAATTAATAGTTGTGTAGGGAACAGTGTCCATAATGAGGAGACAAATCAATCAGTAAGAATAGACCCAGACATGATACCCAGACATTTGTGGAGCGACAATCAAAGAGTTATTTTAACTATATTTCCTGTGTGTGCAAGAATGTGAGAAAAGATTGAGCTTCAGAACACAAAAGATAAAGCAAAGACCCAAATCAAATTCTATACATTAAAATCTCCAGGAATAAAAAATGTATTGGGTGAGATTAATAGTATATTAGAGACTGCAAGAGAAAAGATTGGTGAATTTGAAGATGTAGCAATAGAAATTATTCTCAGTAACACAGAGAAAAAGACTATAAAGAATAAGCAGAAGGAACAGAAAAGCAATGGCTGGAAAATGTTCAGATTTTTTAGAATTAGAAGCCCATTGATGCCAAAGTTCATCAAATTCCCAGCACAGGAAACGTTAACATACAGAAAGCTTAAAATCAACAATAAATGGCCTAAAAGGAGCCAGAGAGAAAAAGACACCTGACATAAAACAAAATAGAAGAGAGGCAGCAGCAGATTTCTTGCTGGAACTATGGGAACCAGAAGACAGTATAGCAACGTCTTTAAAGATGTATTTAAGTACTTAGAGCAAAAAAAAAAAACAAAAAACCTGTCCAGTGAGAATTCTTTATCCAGTGAGACCATCTTTCAAAACAAAAAGTGAAATAGAGGCTTTTTCAGACATTTTCAGGAAAGTTGAAATAATCCTATTACCATAACAGGTTAGCCTTAGAAGTATTAAAAAGGAAGCCCTTTAATCAAAATAAAAATAGTTCTGCATGAAAATCTGCATCTACACAGGAATGAAGAACACTGAAAATGCTAAATATTTGGGCAGATATAACAGACTCCTTCTTTTTAATTGGTCTTCATAAGGACAATTGTTCAAAGCAAGAGTAAGAACAATTTTTTGTTTATATGCAACCAAATTAGCATGGCATCAAGGTAGGGAGAGGTTCTTAGGCTATAAACAAAAGTGGAATAAGTTAAAAGATATAAACCACAGTAACATGACAAAAATACGTGGGCTACAACTAAAGCCATGCCTAGGGAAATTTTTAAAAATTAAAGGCTATACTTGAAAATGAGAAGTCTGAAATTAATGATCTCAGGCTCCATTTTAAGAAACTAGGAAAAGAAAATCAAACTAAGATGAAAGAAAGTAATAAAAATAAGTGTAGGGCTTCCCTAGTGGCTCAGTGGTAAAGAATCTACCTGCCAATGCAGGAGACACAAATTCGATCCCTGGTCTAGGAAAATCCCACATGCTGCAGAGCAGCTGGGCCCGTGCGCCACAATATTGAGCCTGAGCTCTAGAGCCCGGCAGATAGAGCTACGGAGGCCTGAGCTCCCTGGAGCTTGCACTTGGCAACAGGGGAGGCCACTGCAGTGAGAAGCCTGTGCACCACAACAAAGAGTGACCCCTGCTCACTGTTAACTGAGTGAGCAGCAACAAAGACCCAGCACAACCAAAAATAAATAAAATTATTTTTTTTAAGTGAGGAAAATCAATGAAATAGAGAACAGAAAACAATAGAGGGAAAATCATTGAAATCAAAAGGTTGTGCTACAGAAAATAATGGTAAACTTCTAATCTGACTGTTTGGGAAAAAAGGACAGGATACTCGTTACCAATACAAGGAGTAAGGGAGGTGACATAACTAATTTCCTAATAATTGATAAATTGAAAGGATAATAAAAGAATATTATGAACAACTTTATATTATGCCAATAAATTCAAGAACTTAAGCTACATTCCTTAAAAGACACAAGCTGTTAATTTCACTCAAGAAGAAATAAGTGGTGTCATTAGCCCTGTATCAACTGGAGAAATTAAACTGTAGGTAAAACCCTCCCACAAAGAAAATTGCATGTCCAAATGACTTTACTAATGAATTCTATCATTTAAGGAAGGTGCAATACTAATTCTGCCTCAGTCAGTCAGGTCAGTCGCTCAGTCATGTCTGACTCTTTGCGACCCCATGGACTGCAGCATACCAGGTCTCCCTGTCCTTCACCATCTCCCGGAGTTTGCTCAAACTCATGTCCATCGAGTCAGTGATGCCATCCAACCATCTCATCCTCTGTCGGCCCCTCTCCTGCCTTCAGTCTTTCCCAGCATCAGGGTCTATTCCAATGAGTCTGTTCTTTGTGTTGGGTGGCCAAAGTTTTGGAGCTTCAGCATCAGTCCTTCCAATGAATGTTCAGGACTGATTTGCAGTTGAATTGAGCATGCTTCCCAATTCATCACTGTCAGCTTTAACCTTATACCATAATCAGACATTATAAGAAAAGAACACTACAGCCAGTATACTCATAAACATATTAATATGCAAAAGGGAATAAATTATGAGTAAGTGAGATTTTTACCCCCAAAAGGCAAAGTTGGTTTAATATTTGAAAAACAATCTATGGAATTCACCATATTAACAGAATAAAATAGAAAAATGATATGGGCTTCTTAGTAGGTAATGAAAAAGCATTTGACAAAATCTAGCATTGATTTCTGATAAAAAAAATGCTGAGCACACAGGTGATAAAGGAATTTATTTAACCTGACAGATTTTATCTATGAAAAATTAACAGCTACCATTAATCTGGATGTGTAAAAGAAAAGATTTCACATCTGCATTTATATTTGCCTTGAAGCTTGCCTGAAAAATACTGTAATGTTAGGTTGTATTTGTTAATAGATTTTCTTTATCGGGGTTAGGATATGGGACTTCAAATGATTCAGAAAGCAACTTATTGGTGGATCATCAATGCCTTCCCTTCACTTAAAAATTTTATTATTATTTTGGTGGATTATAGTTAGTAAATGTGGTTTCCTTTAGGATGATTGTAAATATTATAAACCAATTGTATTTATATTCAGTATCTTATTTTGCTTTTTTTTAATTTAGTTAATCCCTTATTGATTTCCCATCTTTATGCTTATTACAATTAATTCTACAAAGATATATCTTATTTTCTTTGGGGTACATTTTTTATATGTCCACTGAATTTAAAGATATCTAATTTCTACCCTTTTGTTTGTTTAGGAAAACATAGAGCCTCTTCAGGTTTCGTTTGCTGTTTTGAGTTCTCTTAATATGTCTTCAATTGCTGAGACTCTTTCAGGTAGTAACTTTTAAATAATCATAAATATTATTAACTGTGTGTATATATGAAGATCTCCTTAATTTTAAATTTTTATTTTTATGATCATAGTTGATTTTTTAAAAAACCCAAATAGTATAGAAAAGCTTATAAGAAATCTCATATCCATCTCATTCCATTCCGAGTCGCATACTTTATGATCACCCACACTTAACTTCCTTCAGTGGGTAGCCCCATTTTTTCAAGTCACTGCAAGCAGAGGAGTTGCTCTCTCCACTGTTAAGGATTCACAGTGAACTCCTTATCAGGTTGCACAATTGAAAGGGTAAGGATTATAAACGTCATTCGTAAATATACAAAATTGTTCATCAACATGGCATTTTGTGCACACGTATCTTCCAAGGTCTCTGGCTTTTTTTATGATTATGACAAGGCAGCAAAGATCTCTCTGTGCTTTTCTGACAAACCAGGACTTGGCCGGCAAATGTCATAGGCAGAGCAGGTAGGGTGGGAACCATTATTCATGTCTCTCCCCAGTGGACATCCTTTAATGGATCACCAACATATCTTGTTGTCTCTTGGACACAAACTGAGCTCATTAGCACAGAATCCAATATGTCGAATGTTAAGTTACTAATAGAACTAAGTTGGAATCATAATCTATCATCTTCCTCACTGCCTTCTCTTTATACCATCAAAAGTGATCCCATTACAATTTTTTGAACTTGGTGAAAGTACTTCAATGTTTTAAAATTTTTTTGAATCTCAAAATTTATTTCTCATGGTAATTAACATTTATGTTCAGATATGGGCTTCCCCAGTGGTTTAGCAGTAAAGAATCTGCCTGCAATGCAGGAGAAGCATGTTCAATCCCTGGGTTGGGAAGATCCAGAGAGAAGGAAATGGCTACCCACTCCTGCATTCTCCCCTGGGAAAATCCCATGGACAGAGGAGCCTGGCAGGCTACAGTCCATGGGGTCGCATAGAGGCAGATTTAGTGACTACTACTGCTGCTGCTGCTAAGTTGAGTCAGTTGTATCTGACTCTGTGTGACCCCATAGACAGAAGCCCACCAGGCTCCTCTGTCCCTGGGATTCCCCAGGCAAGAACACTGGAGTGGGTTGCCATTTCCTTCTCCAGTGCATGAAAGTGCAAAGTGAAAGTGAAGTCTCTTGGTCGTGTCCAACTCTTAGCGACCCCATGGACTGTAGCCTACCAGGCTCCTCCATCCATAGGATTTCCCAGGCAGGAGTACTGGAGTAGGGTGCCATTGCCTTCTCCAAACTTAGTGACTATAGGATTCTAAAAGTAAAATTAGTATTCAAGAGTATCCAGTGTTTCCAAGACAGCAGATCTAAAAGTTTTTGTGAGCTTCCCTAATTTTGCTATATCTTGCTCATCAGGCACTGATACCTCTGCCTCTTCAAGTAACCACGAGAATATAGCGCCCTTCAGTGTTGGTAGAGCAATGCGGACCTCTAACAGAAGAAGGGTAAGTGCTTGTGTTTGTTTCTAAATTTTGCAATAGCTTTTTTTTTTTTTTTTCCTATTTTCATGATCAAATGACTTATTGGTTAAATCTTGGTTTAATCAATGTTTTACGAGCTAATACCTTATCCTACCTACCATGTAACCCAGGATCATGCTGTTTTCCTGATGTGATCTCAATTCTGTGAGAAGAAAAATACATTAAAACAAGGTGATTTCAGAGTGTGTGTTCAGTGGAAGGTCATCTGTTTAGAAAGTTTCTTTGGGATCTCCATGCTTTTATTATAAATTGCATCAAAGTGCAAAGCAGAGAAGAGTAGCATGTAATTAACAATCAGAAAATGACATAATTTTTCCTAAACTACATTCCACTGATTTCAATGTGAGGATAACTCCCATTGAATGCATGTCTTCTGTGATTTTATTAAATTAGTTGAATTTGAATTTTTGTCTACCGCACCATAGTGCATAAACATATAGCATACTGATACTATTTTTTGCTCATATTGTTGGATCATAAACAGAAGTCAAACTTAGATGATCCAACAGTTCATGATTTTTCCCCCTCATAACCCATCAGTAGATAGGTGCTGATACTAAATTATAGGTGTTCAGTAGGTGCCTGAGACAATGATTCTTTTTTATTTTTTAAAATTTTATTGAACTCTAGTTGATTTACTGTTTTATATTAACTTCTGCATGTTAATACTATTAATAGTGCTATATTCTGCAGAAATGAGATGTAAAATGGTAGAATCCACAGGGGAGGGAAAAGACATGTGAAATGAAAATATGACTGCCTGTGTTTTACGGTAGCCCTGCTTTCAATTTTCTTTCTAGAAGTTGATCAGTTTTCCACAAGAGAGTTTTTGCAACTTACTCAATGCAGGAGCTCAGCCTTATAAAGAAAAGAAAACTAATAGGAGGAAGTCTCAAGAAAGCAAGCATGCAGACAGAGTCCTTCCTCGGAAGAATCAGGTGAGTGTGTGCTTAAAGATGTGATGAAGAACAGACATAGTACATTTGTTTGTGGTGTGGTTAGGAAAACACGAAAACAAATTTTTTTCTAGTTAACATGGGACCAAGAGTATTAAAAATCAAGTCATCATAGAATAGAAGGGGCTGTAAGAGATTATATATTCAATTGTGCATTACCCAAAAGCCGTTTTTGCATTGTCTTCATTGGGTTGGGTTGGGTACGCCCAGTGCTGGGAATCAGCAACTCGAATGTGGAATTGATTCCTACCTTTGAGTCTGGTCTAGTCTCACTATACTCTCTATGGGGATCCTCTGAGGGAATTTCTCAGGGATGAGTGTGCCAACTGTCACTTGTTTGACTTGGCTGCTGCCAGTGGGTTGATGGATGACCTTCCATATTGAAGGAAGAATTCAGAAACTAGCTCTGTCTTCCTCCACTCCTGGAGGCCTGTGTCAGCTCATGACATCACTGTTTCTTTGTGGAAGGCGGATCTAGCATTTTAACCCAGGTCCTGGTGCTCCCTGCTTCAGTGACTGGACCCTCCCCTGTCACATCCACAGCTTGTTGGTACCCAAGACTTTTGTATGTCCCCCTCTGCACCCCCAGCCTCCTCTCCACCCAGCGTCCTCAAGCCATCTTACTCATACCTCCTCTAGTGTTGTGTTTACTCTTAGGCTTTCAGAATTCCTATGATTTCATTTCCTATGTTTCCTCCCTCATTCTAAGGCGTGTAAGCTGTTTTCAACACACTGGTCTGTAATCTCGGGTCTTCATCCCTTTCATTCTGCTTCCTTCCTGGGTTAATGCCACCATTGTCCCCTCTCCCGTCCAACGTTGCTGCTGGAGAGCCTCACGGGCCACTGCAGAGTCACTGTGTCAGATGTTATTATGTCAATTATTTTTCCAGTATTTAGGTTACTAAGTTGTAGCCTAGTGGCTAAAATCCAGTGCATCTTTTGAGATCTTGTTCCTACTGGCTGGCCCTGTAGCATTTGACAAAACTGAGATCTTTCCTATATGGTCTCTATTAAAGGTTTGTGTCCTTCCACCCATTCCTAAATGTTTATGTTACCCAGAGTTCTATTTTACTCTCTGACCGTTGAAACAGCTTATTTCCTGGGTGGTTTCATGTGCAACACAGTTGACAATGCTCATATGTTTCCTGTCTATAAATATAGGTTCAGCTACCTACTAGGCATCTTTCCTTAAACTACTCTGCCAACACTTCAGAAACCAGCATTTCCATAACTAAACTCATCCATTTAGACTCTGGAAGTTTAGTTTTTTAATTTTACTGGAGGAGATACTTTAGCAAAACGAGGAAGTAAGTAAGGTTGAGAATTCAGGACACAGTGGGTCTAATAATAATGACAGAGAACAGAAATCTCTGATCATAGCTCTTCAGTCAGCCTGGAAGAGCAATCAACCCAAATTTGAACAAGAGAAGAGTGCTCTGGGGGTAGGGTTGGTTGGGGGGTGTCTCCGAAGGGAAGAAGAAAAAGGCCTGTGATTGAGCAAATGAAAGCTGTGCCATATAAGACAAAAAGGTCATTCTGTACCATCCCAAAGAAAAGTCTGTATGTAGGAGTTTTGGAGCAAATAGAAAACAAACTTTATGAAATTCCATAGTGGTCCAGTGGTTAAGACTTCACCTGTCAAGCAGGGGACACAGGTTCCATCCCTGATCCAGGAAGATTTCACATGTCTGGGGGCAACTAAGCCCATGTACCACGACTACTGAAGCTCAAAGACTCAAGACCCATGCTCTGTAACAATAGAAGCCACCACAGTTAGAAGCCCACTCATTTCAACCAGAGAGTAGCCTCCACTCACTGCAACTAGAGAAAGCCCACGTGCAGCAACAAAGATCCAGCGCAGCCGAAAATAAAATGTTTAAAAACAGTAGAAAGGGAACTTTAATAAGTGTGATTTCAACCAACAGTAGGGTGTAAGAAAAAGTGTATTTTTTACGTTCCTGGGTGGCTCAGTGGTAAAGAATCCACCTGCCAATCAGGCGTTATGAGAGCCTGGCAGGCTACATTCCATGGGGTCGCAAAGAGTCGGACACAACTTAGTGACTAAACCACAACAAGCCACCCAGTCTGCAGTATTTTGTTATGGCAGCTAATGTGACAAACCAATATATTGCCTTTTATCTAAGTAAGTAGGGAACATTAAAAAAAAATGTGTGTGTGCATATATGATGAACAACAATGAGAAAACAGAATAGATAAAAAACTAATAAAACCTGGTTACCTGTAGGGAGAAGAGACAGTGGAGGGAACAGAAAGCAAAAGGCTAGATTTCCCTGAATGTGTTTTTTACTTTTAACTTTGAACTGCAAAGGTTCTGCATGATCATGAAGCAATTATAGTTCAGTTTTTTAAAGTTGTAAACAAAATGAAACAAATTGCTGTAACTGTATATCCAGTCAGTGGCTTAACCTCATAAATTTTTTTTAGGATCAGAAGTGTGAAAATTCCAAATGGGATGTACGTTGATTTTATTGTTCAGTTGCCAAGTGTGTCTGACTCTCTGCAACCCCATGGACTGCAGCTTGCCAGGCTTCCCTGTTCTTCACTATCTCCCAGAGTTTGTTCACATTCATGTCCATTGAGTCAGGTGATGCTATCTAACCATCTCATCCTCTGTTGCCTCAGGAACAAAAATAACTGCAGAAAAACTTAAACAGTAACACTCACTGATAGAAGAATTTACTCTACAATGAAGCAAATAAGAAGGGATTAGTGTATATGCGTCTTTTTTTTTCTTAATGTCATTAAGAATCCAGAGCAAATAGATGGGGAAACAATAGAAACAGTGACAGACTTTCTTTTCTTGGGCTCCAAAATCACTGCAGATGGTTATTGCAGCCATGAAATTAAGACGCTTGCTCCTTAGAAGAAAAGCTATGACAAATCTAGACAGATATTAAAAAGCAGAGACATTACTTTGCCAATAAAGGTCCGTCTAGTCAAAGCTATGGTTTTTCCAGTAGTCATGTATGGATATGAGAGTTGGACCATAAAGAAGGGTGAGTGCCGAAGAATTGATGCTTTTGAACTGTAATGTTGGAGAAGACGCTTTAGCGTCCCTTGGACTGCAAGGAGACAGACAATCCTAAAGGAAATCGGCCCTGAATATTCATTGGAAGGACTGATGCTGAAGCTCCAATACTTTGACCACCTGATGCCAAGAGCTGACTCATTGGAAGAGACCCTGATGCTGGGAAAGATTGAAGGCAGGAGGAGAAGGGGATGACAGGATGAGATGATTGGATGGCATCACCGACTCAATGGACATGAGTCTGAGCAGACTCAAGGAGACAGTGAAGGACAGGGAGGCCTGGCGTGCTGCAATTCATGGGGACACAAAGAGTCCGACACGACTGAGTGCCTGAACAGCAATAAGAATCTAGACTCTTCACGGGAAATAAGATAAACTTTAAAATCAAATTCAAAACTTTGTTAGACTAAATTTGAATTTAAATTATCATGAACACATGCTTTTACCATTTAAAACAATTCTCTAGCTCTTTCTGTTGATAAATTGTAGAAGCACTGAGCCTCCTTTGTACCTAGATTGCCATGTCTACCATCTCAACTGAAAGGGATCAATATTACCTTAGTGAAATGACCACTTTCAGATTCACAGCAGCAAATGCAGAAAATGAGCCCAGATCTGGAGCAGTGTGCATGCAAGGATGCCTGAGAAACTTCTGGGGCCATGTTAAAGGACACACAATCATTTCGAAGGGTCCTCTGCTGACCAAAGGTAGGACAGTGTAACCATCAGAGATATTGATTGCAGTGGTTTGAAACAGAAACATCAAATAGGAAAAAACACTTAATTTCCTCTTAATGAAAAAATAACCACAAAACTTAAAGGTCACCTTAGAAGCTGTCTAGGACATCAACTCTTATTTTTGAGTTTTTTCGTTTTGGAAAGCTAGAAGATAAAATTTGAGCTATGTTTCAGGTAAACAAATAGTTTATAAGGGAAAGTTCTTAGGGGTAGTTGTCACTAATCCAAAAGATCTGCTCATGAAAGCTGTTGAATGTTAGGAAGAAGCTAATGGGGGAGCCAGAGGTCATGGGCACCTGAGACCACGGATCATGTGTAGTGCCACACAGGGAGAGAACGTGGGCCTGCTGGGGCAATGAGGGCATTACAACCTTCCATGCGATGCTTTTTCCTAAAAAGGTCAAAGCTGGATCTAATTAAGCCTGGATCTAATATCTAGTTGATGGGAAGTATCAGGAGATAGACGAATATAAAGCTATACTTGAGTCAGTTCAGTTCAGTCTCTCAGTCACGTCTGACTCTTGCGACCCCATGAATTGCAGCACGCGAGGCCTCCCTGTCCACCACCAAATCCTGGAGTTCACTCAGACTGACGTCCATCGAATCAGTGATGCCATCCAGCCATCTCATCCTTTGTCGTCCCCTTCTCCTCCTGCCCCCAGTCCCTCCCAGCATCAGTCTTTTCCAATGAGTCAACTTTTCGCATGAGGTGGCCAAAGTACTGGAGCTTCAGCTTTAGCATCATTCCCTCCAAAGAAATCCCAGGGCTGATCTCCTTCAGAATGGACTGGTTGGATCTCCTTGCAGTCCAAGGGACTCTCAAGAGTCTCCTCCAACACCACAGTTCAAAAGCATCAATTCTTCGGCGCTCAGCTTTCTTCACAGTCCAGCTCTCACATCCATACATGACAACTGGAAAAACCATAGCCTTGACTAGACGGACCTTTGTTGGCAAAGTAATGTCTCTGCTTTTGAATATGCTATCTAGGTTGGTCATAACTTTTCTTCCAAGGAGTAAGTGTCTTTTAATTTCATAGCTGCAATCACCATCTGCAGTGATTTTGAAGCTCCAAAAAATAAAGTCTGACACTGTTTCCACTGTTTCCCCATCTATTTCCCATGACACGATGGGACCAGATGCCATGGTCTTCGTTTTCTGAATGTTGAGCTTTAAGCCAACTTTTTCACTCTCCTCTTTGACTTTCATCAAAAGGCTTAGTTCCTCTTCACTTTCTGCCATAAGGGTGGTATCATCTGCATATCTGAGGTTATTAATATTTCTCCCGGCAATCTTGATTCCAGCTTGTGCTTTTCCAGCCCAGCGTTTCTCATGATGTACTCTGCATAGAAGTTAAGTAAGCAGGGTGACAATAAACAGCCTTGATGTACTCCTTTCCCTATTTGGAACCAGTCTGTTGTTCCGTGTCCAGTTCTAACTGTTGCTTCCTGGCCTGCATACAGGTTTCTCAAGAGGCAAGTCAGGTGGTCTGGTATTCCCATCTCTTTCAGAATTTTCCACAGTTTCTTGTGATCCACACAGTCAAAGGCTTTGGCATAGTCAATAAAGCAGAAATAGATGTTTTTCTGGAACTCTCTTGCTTTTTCGATGATCCAGCGGATGTTGACAATTTGATCTCTGGTTCCTCTGCCTTGAGTACAGCCACCCAAATCCAGAGCTTCGTGGCCACTACAGGATAATATGCCTCGAGGACATTCACCACATAAATGGCAGGGGTGTAAGCCATAGAACAAAGGAAACCTCAGCCAAATGACATGTGTGGAGACCTTGTTCAATCCTGATTTGAACAGTTGTAAAAAGACAATTAAGGGCCACTTGGAGAAAGTGGAACTCAAGAGGAAATGTTATGGAAAACTGCTATCTCTAGGTTTTTTTGCACCTAAGTTTTTATTTAAAGATCATTTTCAAGATGCATGCTGCTATCAGGAAAACTAGAAAGATCCTAGCTACCCTTTGCCCAGCTCCCTCCATGGTGACATTTTGCAAAGCATTTGTACAGTATCACAGTAGTAAGACAACAAAATACAGTCAAGATCCAAGACGTTTCCATTGCTGCAGAGATCTCTTCTGCCTTGTAGCTCTATCCTCCTCCCACTGCCTCCCCCACCTTAACCCTCCAGCAGCCAGTCCTGGAGGGTTAAGGACCAGTCTGTCCTCCACTCCTTTCATTTTGTCATTACGTTCATGGACGCACACTTTAGGTAACCTTTTGGGACTGGCTTTTTCACTCAGTATCATTCTCTGGAGTTTTGTCCAGATCTGTATATATCAATAGTTCCATTTATTGCTGACTAGTATTTGTCATTTTAGAAAAAGATAATCATTTCACAATATATATACTTATGTATATTCCTTAAACGTACGTGATGTTATACGTCTGTTATATCTCAAAGCTGGGAAAAATAAATAAAAGTTCATTGTACAAGAGGGAAAAAATGAGCAATAAAATACAATGCCAGGTAATAGAATGTTTCTTTTTTTTGTTTGTGTATGGGGGGAAAAAAAGAAGCCCTTATCTCTTAGAGATATTGTAGGATTTTCAGATGAGATGATGTCGTGTCTAGGATTTGCTTTAAAATAATCTGAGCAAAGGGGGTTATAAATGAATCATGATTTCTATGTTAGTAACTAGAGGAGTAAGCTGTTGGGAACGTGGGATTCAAGCTCCTATTCTCTCTTCTTTTTGAGTGTTTGAAACTTTACGTTATTAAATGTTAAAAATACAGCAATCTGAGTCCCTTATTTAGAGAGATGGAGCCAGCTACAGGAACTAAAAATGAGCCAATAAATAAGTAAATGGCAAGGACAGAAAAATGTTTGCTTTTCACCAGAAGCTTTCCTGTTCAGTTTGATGTGTTGCTCTGTATCTGAATTATTTTAAAATAATTTTAAAGTTACTCTAAAAACAATTTAATTTAATTGTGCAAGTAATACAAGAAGTAAGCTGTTGCATGACCTCGTTTCCCTGTGTGAGAAGAAATAATGGTGTTTAGGGAGTAATTAGAATCCCATTAAGCATAATATCTTCAGTTGTCCTTTGTCTCCAGCTTCTAAACCAGTCTCATCATTTCTAGATCACATGGCTTCCTGAGGATTCCAATTGCTTAGCTTCCCAGGTGGCTCACTGGTTAATAATCTGCTTCCCAATGCAAGACATATCGGAGATGTGGGTTTGATCCCTGGAAGATCCTCTGGAGTAGGAAATGGCAACCCACTCCAGTATTATTGCCTGGAAAATCCCATGGACAGAGGAGCCTGGCAGGCTTACAGTCCATAGGGTCACAAAGAGTTGGACACAATTGAGTACGCATGCACTCACATCTCTTGTTTATTACAGTCTAAAGAAGGCTTTTTGTATTGGAGTAAATTCAGGTATTGATAAAATTCTAGCCTTTGTAGACAAAACCTTCTTGTGGGTAAGATAAGCATTGCTAGATATGTTTTCATGACAGACCACAGGCTTTCATTTTTTTTTTAATTAATTCTTATTGGAGTGTAGTAGTTTTACAGTGTTATGTTAGTTCATCTTTACTTTTTTCTTTTTGGGTGGTGTCCTTCTCTTGGTCCATGACTGTGAAAAAACAATACTAGTCTTTCCTCATGTTTGGCAAATTTTATGTTAAACTGTACTTTTCCTTTCTCATTCATTCGTTAGTTCATGTATGTTTCTTAAGAAGTCACTAAGTTCCAGGCACTGTTTCAGATGCTGGAGACAGTTTATATAAACAAAGATTTCCAGAATCCTTTCAAAAGGGGATTTACTTGAGCCATGAATCAGAAACTATCCTGATAACATTGATCATAGTGTACTAACCAATATACTAGGGCTGAGGTCACACAGTAACACTAAGAGCATAATTTAATGTTAAAAGTACTTCCTCCCCTATCAGTATTCAAAGTAGTAAGAAGAAAAAGAATAACTAACACATAGCCTTTCCTATGAATCAAGCCATACTTTAACCATTTCACATATATTGACATAATGCTCAGCACAGCTTTCTGTGGTATGTGCTTTTGTGGTTCCCATTTTGCAGATGAGAAGACTAAGGGACAAAGAGGTGAGGTAACTTGCCTAAGATTACAAAGCAGTGAGTGAAGTGTCAGAGTCAGGATTTGAACTGAAGACAACTGGCACAAAGCCAAATATTTCTCTATTGCAACTTAGCTATTGGAGCCCAAGTAAAGATTTTTCTCTTGGTTTCCATTTCCATTGCCCAAACTATAATTTTCCCAACTGTTCTTTGGAAATCAACAGATGTTCCCTGGGAAAAAAAAAATGTTTCGTGGAAAAATATTTAAGCCAGCATTTTTCTAATGTGTATAGAGGTTATTTATACTGAGTACTTCTCAGAGAATTTAGTGTTCAGTGTATACTATAAATCACCAAGAGGACCATTTATCTTTTACAGTTCTAAAGTTATTTTTTCATAGAATATTTTTTCTTGTTTTGTTTTTACAGGATATCTATAGAAATCTCAAGGAACTTAAAGTTCTGTGCCATTTCTGTACTCTTAAATATCTTCCACTCTACCAAACCACTCGCTTCTGTGCAGTCACCCAAATACTCTCTCTCAAATGCAGACTCAGATGTTGCTACTCTCTAAATCACCGTGTGGTGAACCCTCATTACTTTTGGGGTATATTCATTGCACTGAAGGACCTTGCTGGCTTTGTTGGCCTCTTCTGCTGCTGCTTTGTGGGTCAGTGGACCACGACCAGCTCCTCCTCTGCTCTGTGCTGCCTCGCTTAGATCTGTTCCTTCTGCATTCGCTTGAAAAGCCCTTCTTTGCACTCCCATCATCAACCGAAACAATCCTCACTTGTTTAAAATTTGGCTTAGACATTCCATTTCCTGTGGACCCTGTCTTGAAAACCTCCTGTAGGCCAGGTCTCCGTCTTCTCAATCTATGTAGAGTCTTTCCTGGTCTGTATATATGTATTACAATTACTTGGCCATTAAACCAAGAGTTCCCTAAAGACTTATTTTTACATCTCATACCTAGAAAATTATTACCTGCACAAAGCAGTTTCTCCGTAAATATTTGAATGGATGCCATTTTCCAGAAGCTCTAACTGTTAGCATTGTATTTCTTATGTTGACCTAAAATCTGGTTCTTTCCAGTATTATCACATTGAATATATTTCATTCTTTTTGCTCATAACAACCTGTCTAATAATACTGTATTATTTCAACTTAGTATTTGAGTTCCCTTCAAGTCTTCTCCATGCGAAACTTATTTATTTATTGTTTTTATATTTTTATGAGCTATATGCCTAGAAGTAGCATTGCTGGAATATCCATATGAAACTTTTTTAAACAATAGAGCATTAGTACTCAGTTACTGATAGGCAGTCAGAATTGAACACTGCATTCCAGATAGTATTAAAGCAGTTTTAATTTTTATAGAAACCCACTTGTTTTCCATCAGTTATTACCAAACCTTTTTCCCTCATCTTCTGCTTCTGCTGATTGAATTCCATCTTATTTTGACCTAATCATTTTAAACTTGATTAGATCGTCACTTGTTTGAAGCAGCTTTGCGTTATCTTCAAATTTTATATATATACCTGTTGTTTCTTCATCCACATCTCAACAGAAAATAGTTTCCAATGGAGAACTCATTCTAGGTTAATCCTGAGTCATCCTAACCACATCCTAGTTACAATTCCTCTTGTCTTCAATCTGTCCAGTTCTACAGCACCTCACCTGTTTTTCACTTATCCAGAACTTATTTCAGCACATGCTTTGTGGGAATACAGACCGTGACTCTACAATTTATAAATTGAGTTCAGCTTTTTATTTTAGTTGACACCTGTAAACTACCTAGCCCCTTCACCCTGACTCAAGTTTCTCAAGTTTTAAATGGAATAACTAGTCTTAAGTTTTTCTGTAAAAATTTAATTTGAGGGTCGGAAGGGTACGTGGTGCTCCATCCTTCTCAGTGATGGTGTTCTAATACATTTTCTCAGGTTTTAAAAAGTTGCAAAAAGAAGAAAGGAAAGGGAAAGAGAAAAGGTGTCCAGAAGTCTTTATATGGAGAAAGAGACATTGCCTCTAAGAAGCCACTCCTGAGCCCTATCCCTGAGCTGCCAGAGATCTCTGAGACGCCATTGGTTGGGAGCCTTGTTCGGAGGATGTACCCAGGTAGTGTATTCTTTGTCATCATTGTATCTCTTCTCCCTCTTTGTTGCCATTTCACTCCCTTTTTTTCCCCCTTTTCTCTTCATTGTGTCAAGAATACATAAATTTAAAATAGCACCCTTCCTTCCTATTCCCACAATAATGTTAAGAAGCAATGGGCAACTTCCCTGGTGGTTCAGTGGCTAAGACACCAAGCTTCCAATGCAGGGGCTGTGAGTTTGATCCCTGGTCGGGGAACTAAGATCCCACATGCTACAAGGTGTGGCCAAAAAAGCGTATTTTTGTTGTTGTTGTTGTTTTAAAAAAGCAGTAGTTCTTTAACTTTCAGATCACCTAGACCCTTTTCAGAATCTACTGGACACCCCCTCTCCCCAGAGAAACTCAGACACAGTATATTGTATATAATTTTAGGGGAAAAAATTTCCTTTTACCCTGTCTTTGCTTTTTAAAGCATTTTGGTAAAGCAAAGTGAATTTGATTGGTGGTGTATTCCATTGATGAAAGTCAACAAGGTCATGGCTCAGTAATAGGTGTATCTTCTATGAATTAAAAATAAAAAAAAAAAAACTTGCCCTGAAAAAACTTAAGTAGAGTTGGCACTGCTAAACATCTTCTGGAAATAGCATTTATAAATCGAACTTGATTACTTGGAAAATTTTGTTGAAAAGGAAGATTAAGTCTATTGATACCCTGATTAGATAAAAATTGGATTGGAGTTACATCTGGTTGGTTAATGCTTGAGTTTAAATCGACTAAATCATCCTGAAAATTGAAAATGAGTTCATTTGGTATGTGAATTTTGTATGGAACCAGTTTTGAAATAGCTTCCTTTGTCAATCATCAAATATTTATAGCCTACATTCCATTTGCAACATACTATAAAGGATCTATCGTAGATTCAGGGGTGAATATGGTACATGTCATTATGGACGCTTGGTTTCTGCTTCCCAGGTAGCACTAGGGGTAAAGAATCTGCCTCCTAATGCAGAGGACAGCGGGGTGGAGACACAGGAGATATGGGTTCCATCCCTGGATCAGGAAGATCCCCTGAAGGAGGAAACAGCAACCCACTCCAGTATTCTTGCCTGGATAATTCCATGGACAGAGGAGCCTGGCAGGCTACAGCCCACAGGGCCACAAAGAGTCAGACACAACTTAGCCACTGAGCACAGTGCTGCTTAGCCTTTAGGACATGGCCAGGCTGGCTGCGCTCCCAGGAAAACTCTTTGTTCACGTTATACCTTTACCACCTGGTTTATAATGATCTGTCCACCATCTTCCCCTGCAAGTTTTCGTCCCCATGAGACGAGAAACCAAGACCTATTTTCATTATATCCCCAGTTTCTCATAGGGTTTTTCTAAAGGCTTTTGAACAGTGACTGTTAGTGCATGTCTTCCATCGTGCATCCTATTGGAGAATTTCTTTTCAAAAATACCTGAAGCTTTTTTTTTTTTAATCTGTAGGTTTCATCTGCTCTGAGAGTCTGAAGCCATCTCTCCATCCCTCTGTCTCTCTCCTTCCCTCCAACCTTCTTGCTTGCTTTCCTTTTCTAGTATGTTAATCTCATGAAAAATACACAAATATCAATGTTTTAAAGTTGTTTAAAGAGCCCAATTGACATATGGGTTGGTTGGCACCAAGGGGCTTCTGTCCTATGTTATCTCTAGCTTTCCATGACATGATTTTAAGTACCCAAATCAGAGATGAATAAATACCTTTTCACACTGACAGGTTGTTTTGTAGGTTTGGGGCTCAGCTTATGTTTTTATCTTTCAGTTTCAATTTTGTTTGAAACATTTTTTTATACACATTTGACGGACCAATTAAAAACTTTATTATCTGCAATAACCAGAGAGATGACTTCTCATGGTACTGAGCTTGAGAGCTCACAAAGCCTGGATTCATTTAGGCTGTATTATGCAACCTAAAAACCTTGATGATGTGTTTTTCACCTGTGATGTAACACCAGGTGCCAGAAACACGGCAGGCTCCAGATGACTTGTCTTCTTGGAGGGTGAATTGTAGTCAGAGATGGACATGGAAAGGGGGAGATTTCCAGAGAATGGAAACCAACAGGGCTGTATTTGAGGGTATGGTGCAGTTCATGTTAATTTTTTAACACAGGGCATAAGACCTGCATGTCTTCAGAAGTACCCCTTTAACGAAGTCCTCAAATGCCCCCAGAATTCCAGATTTTCTCTTTTCTGATTCAAGGGGGGACATGGATAGAAAGGTTTCCAAAGCACAGTGTTGCCCGTTTTCAGTAATTCATTTTTTGGGAAATGGAAAATGTGTCTGCCTCACGCTAACTGACCTTGTAGTATGGGAAGCACATTAGAATAGAGGAAGCCATTTCAGATACGATTCTCATTTCCCTGGTCTCGGGTTGTGTGCTTTATTAGTTCATGCATTAAGTACATATTTTCTTAACCTGTAGGTTGAGGAAGAACTGAGCAAGACAGACTGCTGACAGATGGAGGGGGTGGAAAAGCACAGGGTTGTATTTGTAGGTCTTGTGACTTTTTGAAAGCTTGAAACGCAGACTGATACAATTTGGCACCTGTTTTGATTTGTGAAAGTTTATTTCCATTGTTGCTTTTTAATTCAGTTTAACCTTATTTACATACCCTTAGATGATTTCAACTCAAATGGTAAATTTGAAGAAGTGATGCTTCCAAAGAGAGAAGATCTTTTGTCTCAGGACCCAGAAGATTGGCAGGTGATTCAAGGCTTTAATATAGACGATGCATCTGAATCCTGCAGCTCTGACATGAAAAGTTCCTCATCTTTTAGTAATGCTACTTTTGAGCAAGATGCAAATATAAATTCTATAGAAATGGATGAAAATGAAAATATCCCCAAAGCAATTACGTTGGAAAGTGAAAACGAACTAAAAACCGGGACTGAGTGTGAAAATAGCCATATTCCTTGTACTTTGGTGACTGTAACACCCATTGTATCGGATAATCCAAAACCCGATTTTCCCCTGCAGTCTCAAGAACTTTCTGCTGCTGGTCAAAATGTGGAAAACCTCTTTCAAATCTCAGAAGATATGAGCATCAAATGTGAAAAACAGAGTGGCTTCTCAGTCATTCCAGAAGACAAACTACAGACTGAGCATCTCATACCCGATTCACAAAAAGAATGTGATTATTCAGAAGATGTCTTAACTGACCAGAGAAAAGTAAGTAAAAGTCAAGGTGAGGATTTGGGACGAAACTCCACAGCAATTTGCAGTGGTGTGAGTGACAGACAAAGAAAATACAGAGGACACTCTGTGAGTGGTTCTGACGGGCCAGGTTTACATTTGGAAAGAACCAGCAACCTCCAACCTTCCTACAGCATGAGCAGCTTGGTAGAAATTAGTTTAGAAAATTCCCAACTGTGTGAAGATTTATCTGATGCCATTGAGCAAAGCCTTCAGAGAACAAAGAGCGAAACCAAAGTAAGACGCAGCTTGAGGCTGCAGAAAAGTTTGGAAAGTGAAGGAGGGCTCGTGTGGGTTTCACTTCCACCGCCTCCTGCCTCCTGCGCTTCACAGAGAACCAAGAGGAGAACAGTAGGTACTCTTGACAGCAGAGGCTTCGAGCCTGTGTCCTCCAGGCAGGATCCTGGCACGCTGCCCTCCACATCAAGTGAGGAGAATGGTGAGGGCTTTACTGCTGCTCCTGCTGCCAGCTTACCTGGGAAGAGAAGGAGGAGAAGCTTCTGTACCTCCACACTTGCCAATCCTAAAAGTACCACCCAGTCAAGAGGCTACAAAAGAAGATCCCTTCTCAGCCAGAAGGGAGAGAACACGCTCCAAGAGACTTTGAGAGAATCAGACCTATCAGAGAACTAAAGCAGTCACTGGCAGTGCCCGCAGGACAGTTTGGCAAGAGAGAGGGTAACCCACCGCTCATGCCTGAAAGAGTCTTTCATCCAGTTCCCATCTTTGTTCAACCTCAGTGTTTTAAACGTTTCCAATAAAATCATTTGAGTTGAACCTACATTTAAGGAGAAATCAGTGAATTTCTTCATCCTTCCAACCTAAAGCATTGTATTAATTACGTCCTCCCCTCAAAGGAGAAATGTTTTGTTGGTATTCTGTTAAAAGGGATTGGTTTCAGACCCAACAACTTATCTCTTGAGTTTTAGTTCATGTTGGCGCATATTTACCGCTGAAGCTTTAGAGTTTCTGTTGTGGAAAAAGCATCTTTTAGAACTGATTTGTTTTAGGTGGATGAGAAGAGTTTTCTTTTGGTTTGATTTTTTTTTCCTTAACAAATTAATGCAATGACTGTAACTTTCTGAAAGTTGAAGGTTATATAAGGTTGAAAACTTAAAGCGGCCTGAGGTGGGGTATATTTTGTCTTGAAATATTGCCCCCAAAAACAACTAGGAAAGATGGAAATGATAAAACTTGTTTTGGGTTAAAGTTAAGAGAAGCTTTAATCATTTACTTAATCTCAGAACTTTTAGCAGTTAGATTAAAAGCAAATCTTAAACATGGGATTTTGAAAAACTCTTTCAATAAGAATAAGAATATTCTTATTTCAATTTCAATAAGAATTCTTATTTCAATTTCAATTAGAATAAGAATATTGCAAATCTATCACTATGAAATGAATCTATAATTTAAAATAACTAATGTGAAAGCATTTTAACCTTCAAACAAAACTCTTGTATGCTTTTCAGGTAGGAAGTGGGAGGTTGGTTTTTGGCGAAAATATAAACAGTCTAGTAGTGGAGGACTCATCTGCCATGTTATTCAAATTAGTCACAGGTAATTTGGGATTTAATTTATGGTTCGCCATTAAAAAAAAAAATCCAGAAAGAAACTCACTTGAAGGCCCCTAGAAAATTGGTTTACTAGAAACCTAGTGGTAGGCTGCTGCTTTCTTTCTTAACATGGCATTTTCCAGCCTTGCTAACTTTTTATTTCACAATACCAAGTCCTAGCACTTGTTTTTTCCAGCTAAGTTTCAGCAATACATTCTGTCATTTGGCGACAGCAGTTGGAAAATCTAAATTGCTATATATCTAGAATTTGTGAATGTGCATAAATCATTGTATCATTAAACAATTGTTTTTGAAATCCTTTAAATCATTAAGCTCTCCCTCTCCCAGTGATCACAGAAACATGTTAACAAATAGGGCTCTCTATAAATAACACAACAGGGAAGAAAGCTCCTGCTGGGCGCCCATTTCCCCCTCCTCAGATAGAGACTATTTGTTACCTCCTTGGCACCAATAGGTCTGGGACTCCTGCTGCTAAAGACTAATGTATTTTACATTAACACTCGAAGTGATCCCCAATTTCTCCTGCTAAAGGGTGGATTGTTTCAGAAATTCTTTTATCTTTACAGGTAAATTATTTATGGACTTCTTTTCCCCACCCCCCACCACATTTATAGTTTGGTTTGGTTGACATATCTCTACCACTGGAAAAAAGAAAAAAAAAAAGAAAAAAAAGACACTTTTTGGTTTGGGTCATTTAAAAAGAAAAGGGGAAAAAAAAACTTTCAGAAACATACAATGTTAGAGGGTTTTAAAAAATTTTTTGTTGTTTATTCAACATAGAAGCTAAAATTACTGTTATTTTCTAACTTTTTTACTTTATATGCTCTCAATTGTACTTGAATTTTTAGAATTTGACATGCTTTGTTTTATTTCCAAAAAAGTGCTAATGAGGATTAAGACATTTTGGTCTTTGGTCATTGTGAATTTTTTTGGCTTGGTTTTTCAAATGTAAAATTGTTCTCTTTTCCTAGCATCTGCAGTTAAACAGATTACACCTTACAAGTTTAAAATATTTCACTCTAAATTTTTTGTTGCTATCTGTAAAATAACAAATAGACTGTTTTCCTAAAAAAAGAACTCTTGAGAATGCATAACCACTTGGAGGTAATATTATGCACTCATTTATATCATAAATTTGTGAAAAGTTAATGATTTCTGCATTTTCTCATGCTTGCTTCTTTTTAACTGTTTCTTTTCATTAATGGTTGAATCAAGAACTGGCCTGATCTTTTTTTACTGCAGTAACCCTTGACATTTTGCCTTAGAAAAGTTTCCACTGTATCTGCTCCCATTGATTCCCACTTGTTCCAGGAGATGGCAGCATGACATCTGAAGTTATCCTGTGTGCACTGCCTTAAACTAGGGCAGTGCTCCACAGTTGCTATCAGTGCTTCCCCTTAACATGTATTTTCACTCCTTTTTATCACAAAGTTCATATATGTCTATTGAAAAAAGAGAACTGTGCAAAATGAAAAACTTTCTTCTACCCACCCGATGCAGGCATGCCTACAGCCACAGCTTTTTTTCCCCACCTTTCTAGGTGTCAATATCATTAACAGCAGGCAAACCTCTTCCAGACCCTTTGCCTGTGTAAACATAGGTTTTGTTGTTTTGCCTTGTTTTTTTAATTTAAAAAATGGAAAAAAAATTATTTCCTGAAACTTTTCAGTAAGAAAAGAAGTTTACTTTGAGGCACTTAAAAGTTTTTTGTTTTTTTTTTTCAACTGGAGGATAATTGGGTTTCATTGTTTTCTGATGGGATCACTCTGTATTCCTTTTTACAACTTAAAGATTTTATTTAACGATATACCATGAATATCCCCATGATATTAGGGGGAGTCCTGGTGCTACTTCGTCTTTTTAACCCCTGTCTAGAGTGAGATAATTTGGATCTCTATAACGTAGTTCACCATCTCCTTAATAATGGACCCTAGTTGTCTCTAGTTTTGCGTTACTGAAAATTATGCCATACTAGTCTTGTTTGTGGAGAAGGCAATGGCACCCCACTCCAGTTCTCTTGCCTGGAAAATCCCATGGATTAGAGGAGCCTGGTGGCCTGCAGTCCATGGGATCGCTGAGGGACTTCACTTTCACTTTCATGCATTGGAGAAGGAAATGGCAACCCACTCCAGTGTTCTTGTCCAGAGAATCTCAGGGACTGGGGTGCCTTTTGGGCTGCAGTCTATGGGGCTGCACAGAGTCGGACACGACTGAAGCGACTTAGCAGCAGCAGCTGCAGGCTTATTTGAAAATGTAAGATAAATTCTTTGAAATTAAAATCAAATGATTATTCAGTTCATTTCTCTAGCCTACCTAGGAAAGTTCCTTTATAAAGATTTCACCTTCTGTCCACCATATTCTTCCCCCATCACTTCATGGCACATTGCTTCCATTTTTTTCTGACTGCCCCCTCCCCACTCCCCTGACTTAAGCTATAGAATTAATTGAATGTGAGACTTAGACCTGGCATACCAAGATGGAAATAATAATGCCTGATTTGTGCTTTATATTGAAAGAGATTTTTTTCATTACTTTTTAAAGTCAGGTTTATTGAGATATAATTCACCTACAGTACAGTTTCCCTTTTTTAAGTGTACCAGTTTGAAGTTTGGCAAATTCACACAGTCATGTAACCACAGCCACGGTCAAGTAACAGAACATACTCATCACCCTGCAAAACATTTCCTCCTGCCAGTCGAAGCCAATCCCCTCTCCCCTAACCCCAGCCCCTCACAATCACTCATCTGATTTCTATCCATATGCTGCTGCTGCTGCTAAGTCACTTCAGTCATGTCCGACTCTGTGCCACCCCAGAGACGGCAGTCCACCAGGCTCCTCCGTCCCTGGGATTCTCCAGGCAAGAACACTGGAGTGGGCTGCCATTTCCTTCTCCAATTCGTGAAAGTGAGTCGCTCAGTCATGTCCGACTCTTAGCGGCCCCATGGACTGCAGCCTACCAGGCTCCTCCGGCCATGGGATTTTCCAGGCAAGAGTACTGGAGTGGGGTGCCATAGTCTTGCCTTTTCCAGAATGTCATATAAATGGGATCATGCAATATATATACTATTGTATCTGCCTTTTTAAACTAAGAATAATGCATTTGGGATTTATCCATGTTGTATGTGGTAAGTAGTTGATTTCCTGTTTATTGCTCAGTAGTAGTCCATTTTATGGATGTACCACAGTTTATCCAATTCACCATTGATGGATATTTGGTTTGTTTTTATATCTTGGCTTCTACAAATAAAGCTGCCGTAAACATTCACATATGGATCTTTTTTATAGACATGCTTTCATTTTTCTTGGTTAAATACCTAAAGGTGGGATTCCTGGGACATACAGCTGGGGTGTTTTTAAGAAACTGCCAAGTTTTTCCATAGCAGCTGCACCATTTTGCATCCTCACCTGCAACACATAGTTTAGCTTCTCCACATTTTCATCACCACGAGGTGTCAGCCTTGTTGCTTGTAGGCATTCTTGTAGGTGTGCAGTGGTATCCCATTGTGTATATTTCTTTAATGATTAATGATATCAAACATATTTTATTCCCTGTGCTTATTTTCCATTCTTATATCCTCTTTATTGAAGCTTCCATTTAAATGCCTTGCCTACATTTTCTTTTGTCCTTATTGTCTTTGAGTTGAAAGACATATTTGGATAAAATCCTTTATTATTTGTCTATCTTGCAAATATTTGGATATAATCTATTATGTATCTGTGTTGCAAATATTTTTCCCCTAGTCTGTAGCTTGTTTTTTTTAAATTTTCTTAGAGTATATTTTGAAAAGACATTTTATATCAAAGGTATTTTGATGTAATCTAATTTATCCATTGTTTTTTTTTTCTTGAATGGAACATGTTTTTGTATCCTAAGAAATCTTTGACTAATTCAAGGGTACAAAGATTTTCTCCTAGATTTTCTTTTAGAAATTGTATTGTTTTAGTGTCAGGTATCACTTTGAGATGATATTTGTATAATCTGTGAGAAGAGGTTTTTTTTTTTTTTAATGGAAGCCATTCAGGACCATTTGTTGAAAAGATTTGCATTCCTTATTGAATTACAGTGGCACCTCTGTTGAAATCTGTTGACCTTATATGTGTAGGTCTTTTTCTGGAGTTGATTCTTTTCCATTGATCTATGTGTCTGTTCTTAAACCAACATTGAACCATCTTAATTACTGTAAGAAAGCTTGTTTTCCCCTTTACTGTGAGTCTTTGTCATGGTTTTCATTTAAAGTTCTTTTTGTGAGGGAGGAAACCTATGGAAGCAAAAAGCTGACCAAACAATTCAATGTGGAGCCTATAATTACACCCAGACATGCATTATCATTTAAGGCAAAAAGTCAGTAATACTAAGCTATCAGAAATAAGGGAAAAGAACCAACTTCCTTGTTGGGTATATTCAGCCTAATCTCATGTAAAAAAATTTGCTACAGTTCTTGATTTTTAAATTGTCACCCTGAGACACTAAAATTTAGTCATTGAGAAAGAATTCTGTTCTTGACCACTGTATATTATCAGTAAGAAAATGAAATGAGTTGAATAAAGTTTCAGAGTTAAGTTTGCTAAAAATGTCTGATTCAATTCTCATACATTAAGATTTGTGTTATAACTTGGTTTAGTATTTTTTTTTAAAAAGTCACTAACCTTACTTGGAAAGCAGCCTTAGCATTTGAGAATTATTTCTTAACATGGGAAAATTTCCCTGTGCATCCCAGGTAAGAAGATTATAGATTGAATAATACATGAGCCAGGCATTAATTCCTAAGTGTGACCACTGCCTTCAAGGTGCTCAGCTTTCATTAAGGGGGAAGTGAGGGCAGAATTCGGACTCTTGTTGACTATGAGGGCTACAGCCATGGTGACTGCAATCATGAAATTAAAAGACTCCTGCTCCTTGGGAGAAAAGTTATGACCAACCTAGACAGCATATTAAAAAGCAGAGACATTACTTTGCCAACAAAGGTCCATCTAGTCAAGGCTATGTTTTTTTCCAGTAGTCATGTATGGATGTGAGAGTTGGACTATTAAAGAAAGCTGAGCACCAAAGAATTGATGCTTTTGAACTGTGGTGTTGGAGAAGACTCTTGAGAGTCCCTTGGACTGCAAGAGGATCCAACCAGTCCATCCTAAAAGAAATCAGTCCTAAATATTCATTGGAAGGACTGATGATGAAACAAACTCCAATACTTTGGCCACCTAATGCGAGGAGCTGACTCATTTGAAAAGACCCTGATGCTGGGAAAGATTAAAGGTGGGAGGAGAAGGGGACAACAGAGGATGAGATGATTGAATGGCATCACCAACTCAATGGACATGAGTTTGAGTAAACTCTGGGAGTTGGTGATGGACTGGGGGGCCTGGCGTGCTGCAGTTCATGGGGTCACAAAGAATCAGACATGACTGAGCGATAACTGAACTGAAGGCAAAATCAAAGGCACCCCACTCCAGTACTCTTTCCTGGAAAATCCCATGGACAGAGGAGCCTGGTAGGCTGCAGTCCATAGGGTCGCTAGGGGTTGGACACAACAGAGCGACTTCACTTTCACTTTTCACTTTCATGCACTGGAGAAGGAAATGGCAACCCACTCCAGTGTTCTTGCCTGGAGAATCCCAGGGACGGCGGAGCCTGATGGGCTGCCGTCTCTGGGGTGACAGAGTCGGGCACGACTGAAGTGACTTAGCAGCAACAGCAGGGTATGATTATAAAGGAATACCCTGGACCTCTCAGCCCTCAGCCTGGCACCAACTTCAGATCAGGTAAGTTCGTTTCCTTCTGGAATAAGTGATGCTTGAACAAAGTTCACTAGCAAAAGTTTTAGAATAACGGGGATCCAGAGAGCACATTCTGTTCCGTACGTATGTCTTTTCCTTATTATTTACTGAGACTAGGCAGTGTGAGGGCTTCCCGGGTAGCTCAGCTGGTAAAGAATCCGCCTCCAAAGCCATTCAATTGACCCCAGTTCAATTCCTGGGTTGGAAAGTTCTGGAGAAGGGATTGGCTACCCACTCCAGTTTTCCTGGTTTTCCCTGGTGGCTCAGGTGGTAAAGAGTACACCTGCAATGCAGGAGACCTGGGTTGGGAGGATCCCCTGGAGAAGGGCATGGCAACCCACTCCAATATTCTTGGCTGGAGAATCCCCATGGACAGAGGAACCTGGCGGGCTACAGTCCATGGGGTCACAAAGAGTCAGACATGACTGAGCACCTAAGCACGGCACAGGCAGTGTGAAGTTGGCCTCATCCCTGACACATTTTTAAAGTATTTTTCATCCCATTGTATTCTAACCTATGAATATATCCAGATGAAGCATGGATTCACAGCTAGACTAGGGAGTATGAACTGTCTGTAAGAAAGTTTTAAAAAATCTCTCTCCTTAAATGCTTCTGCATTTCTGTCTTTTATACTACCAGATTTCTTTGTAGTATATCTGAAAGGTTGACTGTGGACTTACATTCTTAGATCATGTAAGCAGACTTTGGGGGGTGAAATTAAATTATGATAAATAATCACACATACAAAAAGATAGTGGATTTTTATTTGGGAAGGAGCCTTAGATTTATTTGAAGATTATTTTAGAACCATGATTTGTCTCTAGAAGGACTAATTGTACTATGGCCTAACAGTTCCAAATTTGTATGTTCAATTTTGTTCATTCTTTG
Source organism: Redunca redunca (assembly GCA_006410935.1). NCBI lineage: Eukaryota > Metazoa > Chordata > Mammalia > Artiodactyla > Bovidae > Redunca > Redunca redunca. Next base: position 47,484 of record SJYQ01096238.1, read on the forward strand.
ATGCTTTTCTGTTTTTTTGTTTGTTTCTTTTTATGAAATTGTGGTACAGACTACAAGTAACCTTATAGCTTTAGTGAGAAGATGAGTAATTGCTACCATTCTCATGATACATATTTTTTGTCCCACATCTTCAACCAATATCATACTTAGCCTTGCTGTGACCTTAATTTTAAGATTTATTAGAAAAGTTTTGGAAAATTTTAGGATATTGGAAAGCAAGTATTTTCTGGAACTGCTTCTGTTTTTTTGATACTTTAAGCATTATATCACTTATATGAAAAGGGAAAATAAATGAGCATGCACATTAAAGAAAAAAATACGTTTGCATTTTCTAATGTTGAGATTTCTAAAATTACCAATGACATGTTGGAAAGCACCCTTTTTAAATTTTCCTTTTTCTCATTTGTCCACAGCTCAATGTTGGACCAAATGGTTTAATTGATTTCTCTATGATAAAAGTGGCCTTTGGAGAGCAAACAGCTGGTTTTGGGGTTTTTTTAGATATAATTCAAGAAAATTCAAATTTTATCATTTTGTTCTAAGTTTCAAATTTCTAACTATTTTCATATGAATTTTTTAATCTCTGAAATTTGGAGACAGCACTTCCATTTACATCTAATAATTTTATTCTCACAGCTTTATTCACCCACTTAAATTTTGCTTTTTAAAGTAAGTTCACTTTGGTAGTGTTTTGTCCTGTCAAATGTAGTCATCTGTTAATGGTGCCTTTATTTTCACCATTTAAAAACAAATTGCATTTCTGATGTCCCAAGTACTTGCTAGTAAGCACAATGTCAATTTTTTTCTTTAATTAGACACGTCAAACAGCAGCCCAGGAGCGTCAGGTGTTAGCAAACCTAGGTCTTTCCAAACGTATGCTCTAAACAGTAAAATAATTGTTTTTAGTATAAATTTGATGTCAATCAATTGACACTTCCTAGAGAAGGTAAGTAAAAAGATTTTTCACTTCAAATTAGTTTAGTTTGAGTGCTAGGCATTTGGATGTTGTTATGCCTAACATTTGAATACATACAATGTGTTCATTTTCCAATCATTCATAACAGAGCAATAATGCAACATGAGCAGTCTCTTCTTATTTGAAGTGTACATTGGGAATGAAGATTTCAGAAGGAGTCCCTAACTCAAACCTGAAAAACCTGGTGTTAGTCTTGGGTGATTTCCAGTGACCCCGTGACCCCCTTCTTCCTGCCCCCTGTGTCGACTTGGAACTGGGAAGCCATTTTTGTTTTTGGAAGGGAAAGGAGACAGATATAATGAATGACTTTTATTGTGCAATATTTCAAACTCTCTTGAATGCATTCGAACGGGATGGAAACTGTTCTGCCCTATGTCACAGCCAAAACAAACAAAACATATTCCCTAAACCTGGATGTGTGTTTCTCTCAAACTGGCAGTAGTTAGAGCTGAACTCTCAAGCAAGAATTTGGTTTGACAATTTTTAGCCCTTGTTCAACTAAATATGAGGGAAGGTCATAGCCAAAGCAAATACTGTGGGGAAAAATTAATACACATATTTACAGCTTGCAGGTGGCATTTGTTCTGAAACGTTAGATATTTGTCTTAAAGAATTGCATTTGTGGTAATACTTTGAGATGGACTACTTTTTTTTTTTGCTAATATTTTTAAAATGAACTCCTCTTCGATAATAGTAACTCCCAATGTAAATAAATTCTGCAGAGGTCCCTGAAGAGTGATAAATGCTTGAATTTAAGTATTTAAACATTTAGAAAGGCCACTAAGAATCTGAGAATTCTAGGAATATCAGACCCAGCAAATATGCCATAAAACTCCCTTGATGATAGCCTTCTCTGGCCCCCAAAGAACCCACTCTAGTGAGTATCAATGACTTCTTTATGGCAATGCCTCTGACACTGTTTACTGGCTCCAACCACCCCCGTCCAGGTTGTTAAGTATTCCCACCCTTTGGATTTGTGGGAAGAATTACTCTGTACCATCTAGATAATTCATTTTGTAATGCACCATTGTGCTTCATGAGCCTAGCAAAATACATTTTTTATTAGTCACAATAGTAACTTTCAAATTTATGGTCACCTATGACCAACAGGCTCTTGGTTTGTGCCTTATCCAAGAAATACTGGAAACATAAATTGTTAAGCCAGGCAATCTGCCTCTCAAAATGGTAGCATGCAGACTTCAATCCACCTCTTAGGTCCTCCTTTCGAAATACAAAAGTCTAACTTTCAGGGACCGCTTTGTTGAGCAATATCAGACATCTGTGTGAATGGAAATAAGCCATTGGATCATGTCACTGGCCGTTAACTTTTCATTTAATAACACTACAGATAAAACACTGCCTGCATCTTGCATTTTAGTTAGGAACACGGCACATTACCACAAAGGTTTCTACTTCCCAAGCATAGCAAGGTCCAATTATATTCCTATTAACTAGCATGACTGGCATGTTCTGGATGTATAAATCATTTTAAGGAATGGATGCCTAGTTTTTCGCAGTCTGGATGGTGGGGAATAAGAAGTCTTCTATGAGCCAGTAGGCGGATGTCATTGAGGTCCATAGCTCTCAGGCCGTCAAGGAGCAAACGTGAACATGAGATTCAAGATGGGAGGGCAAGGGGGTCAGAGTACAAACTTCCTGGAAAAAAGCTGGCACTTGTTTTTCAGTTTTTGATATTGTTTTCCAAATTCTTAGTATTTAAACTTAAACGTGGTAGATAACGTGAATTTCTTGCATTGAGTAAGGCAGGAATAATTGAACACTCTGGTTTATCTACATTCTTCTCATTTATTTTAACCCTGCGAGGGCATTGAAGTGAAAGTGTTTGTCACTCAGTCGTGTCCAACTCTGGGAACCTGTGGACCATGCAGCCCACCAGGCTCCTCTGTCCATGGAATTCTCCAGGTAGGAATAAATACTGGAGTGGGTTGCTATTCCTTTCTCCAGGGTACCCTTCTGACCCAGAGATCGAACTTGGGTCTCCTGCATTGCAGGCAGATTCTTTACTGTCTGAGCCACCAGGAAAGAGTTCCTTTTTTTTAACCTCAAATTTATTTTTAGATTTAAAACTAATGTACCTTCCCCAAATAAATTGGAGCCTTTCAATTCCCAATGAGACTGTCTTTCCCCTCAGAGAGAAACAAACAACCCAACTTTCCTTTAAATAAATCATCCAGGTCCACCTACATATACTCTTAATTTGTAATCTAGACCTGGACTTTCCAGTTTTTTTGTCGTAACAAATCACATGATAGGAAAACATACAAAACACCCTGCTATGGTATTGTTATGTATTCTCGTGTCTCCATAAGTATATAACAAGACACACCATTGTTCCTACATTATAAACAAGACAAACAATAGGGGAGTGAGTTTCTCTGCTTGGTGGCCAGCAACAACAAAGCCTGGAAGAGACTGGGGGCTCTTGGTCTATTTCACACCTAGGTGCCTAAGGAGAACAGGCCATGGGGCTGCTTGTTGGCTGTTCTTGTAAAAGTTTAGTTGGAGGAGCCCTTGAGATCAGTAACTGTTGGCACATAACATTGAGTAGAGTTCCATGTGCTACACAATACGTCCTTGTTAGTTATCCATTTTGAACATAGCAGTGTGTACCTGACCCTCCCGAACTCCTTAACTATCCCATCCCCGTGGCAAGGGGGGTAAGTTCGTTTTCTAAATCTGTGAGTCCCTACTAGATGTTATATCCCAATCTGAATGGGAGAAGGGTAGGGGGGAGAATGGATACTTGTTTACGTGTGACTGAATTCTTTTGCTGTTCACCTGAAACTACCACAACATTGGTAATTGGCTATGCATGCTTGCGTGCATAAGTCGCTCCATTTGTGCCCAGCTCTTTGCGACCCTATGGACTGTAGCCCACCAGACTCTGTCCATGGGATTCTCCAGGCAAGAATACTGGAGTGGGTTGCCATGCCCTCCTCCAGAGGATCTTCCAGACCCAGGGATTGAACCCCTGTCTCTTATGTCTCCTTCATTGTCAGGCGGGTTCTTTACCATACCCCCATATAAAATAAAAAGTTTAAAAAGTAGTTTAGCCAGTTTCAAAATAAATAACTGTTGGGGTTTTGAAGCCATCCAAAATCTCTCACAAATAGAAGTCACATTTATTTCCTTAAAACAAAGTGAATAATGAGTGTTGACTTATCCTTTCTTCTCTAATATAATTTGAGGGAGAGGGCAAGGGAGCAGGGAGGAAGTCAGAGGAAATACTGTTTAAGCTAGAAAGCAAGACCATGTCTACATTTAGATGCCAACACCCTGAACAAGCAGCGTTCTCTGCTCAGGCCCTGAAGGACATGCCCAGAGTCCTGCAACTGTCTTGTAAATGTCTGAATGGATTTATAGCCTGTTTTCTCCAAGAGAGGAAAACCATTTTAGGCAAATCGCAAACACTTTGGAGGCGTGTGTCCTTTGACATTTCCCTGCCTTCCCGATTCTCATCCTGCCATGGGCACAAGCAAAGAGCCGTTACCACCAGGCCAAAGCTGTAACAATATTAAGATGTTTTCCTCAACCTTGTCCCCAGAAAGATACTCCGTTTCCAGAAGATTGTTCTCCCTGGGGCATTACATCATGAATTGATTCAGCTCTTGGAGGAAGAAATTGGACAAAATATAATAGATGACCTCCTGGGGAAACATACTTAGGTTGTTAAGTATTCCCACCAGAAAACTAAGAAACGGCTTATATTTGACTACTCTGTCCACATTTAACCTTTCACCTTATTGCAGCTGAGCCGGGTGGTTTTTTTGCTGCAAAGGTTTTTGTTTTAGTAGGGGTCAGAGGGAACATTTATCCTTTATTATTTTTTTTTAAGGAACACAAGTATTCTTTGTTTTTGCCATTACACAGGCTTCCTCAGCTTCAAGAGTTGCCCCCCAGATCCTGGATCAGGTTAGGATGCAGCCACCACAGAAGGGTGTCCCCACGCAGTGGATAAGCATGGCCTCCCCATGGGGGACAGCTGGGGGCAAGGGGAGCTGCTTCATCTAGTTAATTTTCCATAAGGGTTTTTTGGCCTTTGGGGCATCATGCCAACACAGAATAAAGCTACGCTTGTGAAGCAGTTGGGAGACATCACTTTGGTCCATCATGCAGATGGAGCAGTCCCTGGAAGCAGAATCTGCTGAAGATCAAGTTTCCTCTTTCCTGGGAACCCGTTTTCCAAGCAGGATGCTAGTGATTGATGAAATAACTCGCATCCAATCAAGAGTGCAGTAAGAAATGTGAGAGCTATGTTCCAAGTTTGCATGTTGGAGTAGAGAAGCAGGTGGGTGGAACTGGCCGTATATACATTGGCTGACTTCAGACAAGGACAACTTGGAAGTGTGATTAGAGTGGATGGAAGGACTGATGAACAAGAGGAATTGGTAATAAAACAGCAAGGCTTTCATCACCCAGTGCCCAGCTGGTGACTGGAAGCTGGTCAGTATCCAGAGCCTAGTTAACAGATTAGAGGACCGTGGAGTGAGTTGGCAGTCTGAATTGGCAGGACAATTGACAACTAGATTGTCCAGGCCAAGTTCCTTTTCTGAGGCAGAAGCATTCTAACCATGACAGCAAACCTCAATTACTGTCCTCTCAACTTTCAGGGCTTCTTGGTGGCTCAGTGGTAGGGAATTAGCCTGCCAGTGCAAGAGATGTGAGTTCAATTCCTGGGTTGGGAAGATTCCCTGGAGGAGGAAATGGCAACCCATTCCAGTATTCTTGCCTGGGAAATCCCATGGGCAGAAGACGCTGGTGGGCTGCAGTCTACAGAGTCTCAAAGAGTCAGACACAGTTCAGTTCAGTTGCTCAGTCATGTTCAACTCTTTGCAACCCCATGGACTGCAGAACACCAGGCCTCCCTGTCTATCACCAACTCCTGGAGTTTACCCAAGCTCATGTCCATTGAGTCGGTGATGCCATCCAACCATCTCATCCTCTGTCGTCCCCTTCTCTTCTTGCCTTCAATCTTTCCCAGCATCAAGGTTTTCCAGTGAGTCAGTTCTTCACATAATATGGCCAAAGTATTGGAGTTTCAGCTTCAACATCAATCCTTCCAATGAACACTCAGGACTGATGTCCTTTAGGATTGACTGGTTGGATCTCCTTGCAGTTCAAGGGACTCTCAAAAAGTCTTCTCAAACACCACTGTTCTCGAACAGTTCAGAAGCATCTATTCTTCAGTGCTCAGCTTACTTTATAGTCCAACTTTCACACACAACTGAGCACAACTGAGGGCTGAGCACTCTCACCTCTCCCACTAGAAGAGTACAGTCTCCCTAGGGTGCTGAAGTCAACTCCTTTATTTCTTATCCCAATAAAAGGCCTCCAGTCACCCCACCCAAGCCTCTGTCAGGCTCAGAGTGTTCAACTCTGCTTCTGGGGTGTGCATCTCAGGTAATGATAACAGCCCTTGTTGGACTGTAAGTCAAAGATGAGCACGGCAGAAGCTGGGTGAAGAGGACAGGCCTACTGTTTTTGCATGTTTTTGTGACTCTATTATGATTTTATTCTTATTTATTTTTGTAATCAAGTACCAAATGCCACTAACTTTATTTTTTTTTAATTTGTATTGGAGTATAGTTGCTTTTCAATTTTGTGTTAGTTTCTGTTGTATAGCAAAGTGAATTTGGTATATGTATACATACATCCCTTCTTTTTTGGATTTACTTCCCATTTAGGTCACCACAGAGCACTGAGTAGAGTTCCCTTTGCTATACAGTGGGTTCTTATTCAGTTCAGTTCAGTCGCTCAGTCGTGTCCGACTCTTTGTGACCCCATGAATCGCAGCACACCAGGCCTCCCTGTTCATCACCATCTCCCGGATTTCACTCAGACTCACGTCCATCGAGTCCATGATGCCATCCAGCCATCTCATCCTCTGTCGTCTCCTTCTGCTCCTGCCCCCACTCCCTCCCAGCATCAGAGTCTTTTCCAATGAGTCAACTCTTCGCATGAGGTGGCTGAAGTACTGGAGTTTCAGCTTTAGCATCATTCCTTCCAAAGAAATCCCAGGGTTGATCTCCTTCAGAATGGACTGGTTGGATCTCCTTGCAGTCCAAGGGACTCTCAAGAGTCTTCTCCAACACCACAGTTCAAAAGCATCAGTTCTTCGGCGCTCAGCCTTCTTCACAGTCCAACTCTCACATCCATACATGACCACAGGAAAAACTATAGCCTTGACTAGACGGACCTTAGTCGGCAAAGTAATGTCTCTGCTTTTGAATATACTATCTAGGTTGGTTATAACTTTTCTTATTAGTTATCTTTTTTATACATAGTATCAATAGTGTGTATTTATCAATCTCAATCTCCCAATTCCTCCCAACCTCCTTCCCCCATTGGTATCCATATATTTGTGCTCTGCTTTGTGAATAAGATCATCTATACCAAATTTTGTGGTACATATACACAATGGAATGTTGCTCAGGCATAAAAATTAAAATTGAGTCACTTGTAGAGATGTGGATTAACCTAGAGACTGTCATACATAGTGAAATGTCAGAAAGAAAAAAACAAATATCCTAATTACCACATATATCTGAAATCTGGAAAAAATGGTCTATTGTGATTTTAAAATAAAAAACTAAAGTGCTTAGAACAACAATAGAAGTCTATGTGATTCTCAGCTACCCATATGTAAAATGGGTATATTACTGGTACCTACTTTATATACTGCTGCTGTGAAAATCAGGTAATACAGATATAGTACCTGTCACCAGCCCAGCATCCTTCTGCACTTTGTTACAGAAGCACATTTTCCTTCTTGGGTACCATTTATCTACAGTGTAGTCACTGTGGTAGGTGTATTCTCATGTGTGTCATTTTATGTGATCTCATCCTTATGCCTGTATTACAGACAAGGAAGCTGAGCCTTTAAGAGGTAACATGACTTGTTCAAGATGAGATAGCTGGTGCATGGCAGAGCTGGAATCAGGAGTCTGCCCTAAAGTCCATTTTCCTTTGATTAAAGTGCTATAAGTAGAGAGACAAAGATTTGGGGGTTGTGGCAAGAGGAGAATAAAATTATGCAGGGAAGATGAGGATTTTCTGTGTGTGAGACTTGCTGCTGTTCTCAGAAGTGCCCTTGAGGGAGAGCTGCAGCTTCTGCCTCCTGATTTCAGGCAAAACAACCCCTTTGTTCCATGTTCCTGGGGAATCTGCCTGCAATGCAGGAGACATGGGTTCAATCCCTGGGTAGGAAAGATCTCCTAGAGAAGGAAATAGCAACCCACTCCAGTACTCCAGCCTGGAGAATCTGTCCATGAGCTTGGCAGGCTACAGTCCATGGGGACATAAAGCATCGGATACAACTTAGTGACTACACTCGCGCACACACACACACACACACTTTTAGCCTTGCTTCAATGTCCTTCCCAGTAGCCTTGTCCTGCTTATCTTCAAAAGGAAATCAGGCCCATCAGTACATAAATCTCAAGTGCTGCACAACCTCTCACACTCCTCACTCCTAGTTTGGATTTCTCTCTATCAAGTTATGGGGGTGGGGACTTCCCTGATGGTCCAGTGGTTAAGATTCCGCTCTTCCCCTTCAGGGGTCTGGGTTTGATCCCTGGTCAGGGAACTAAGATCCCACATGCTTTGAAGCCAAAAAGAAAGAAAATGTCTTGAACTGAATAAAAATGAAAATACAACATATCAACTTAAAAATTTAAAAATTATGGGAGTGTACGTGTGAAGAGTGAGATGGTTAGTGGTGTCATCCTGCTGAACACACTCACTTTTGCTAACATATCATCTAATTCAAAACTATGGGGCTTCCCAGGTGGCACAAGTGGTAAAGAATCTGCCTGCCATTGCAGGAGATGCAAGAGACACGGGTTTGATCTCTGGATGGGGAAGATTGCCTGGAGAAGGAAATGGCAACTTGCTCCAGTATTCTTGCCTGGGAAATCCCATGGACGGAGGAGCCTGGTGGGCTACAAAAAAGAGTTGGACATGACTGAGCGACTGAGCACACACATTCAATACAATCAGCCTTGCTCTAGTGTTTTCCTAGTCATGGAAATCAAATACAGGGATGTTTTCATCACACAAAATGTATCCACCTGTGGTTTTGCAGCAAGGGGTCAGGCATACATGTTAGCCAAGGACTGGGGAAGCTGGCCAGGATCTTCTCACTGGTGTCTGGCAAAAGAACAGAGTATCCATCAGGGATTCTTCCATCCTAAATCCAGTTCTGGAGGTATTTTGAGCTAGGTACCTGTCCATCTTGTCAACCACCTCAACTTGGGGAACAAAATCCATCTGAGCTATGGTCATCTGTTGCAATATCTATCTGGAGGTCCAGCGGGTAGAACTGGCTCAGGTCCTGATAAGGGCTTGGGGCAGCCAATGCCAAAAGAAATGTTTGTTAAATGATAATTAATGATCAGAGTTCAGCATAAGTTTAGTAGGCATGCTAGCATTAAGTTGAGAGGTTGAATAAAGTTAAGGAGTCCGTCCAGCTTCTTGTTCTAGCTCAGACAGGTTGACAAGGCAGGCTGGGACCTGGGACCCTTTGCTGCAATGCTGCAATGCTTGCACCTGGATACACCTCTCCTCCCATGACAAAATACAAAGAAACTTTATAGGATGAAAAATAACCTCACACAAGCACAGTTAGGACAAATTGTGGACCAAAAGATACAAAGAGACTAAAAAAAAACCAACTGCCATTTTTGAATAACATGCTGCTGCTGCTGCTGCTGCTGCTAAGTCGCTTCAGTCGTGTCCGACTCTGTGCGACCCCATAGATGGCAGCCCACCAGGCTCCCCCATCCGTGGGATTCTCCAGGCAAGAATACTGGAGTGGGTTGCCATTTTCTTCTCCAATGCATGGAAGTGAAAAGTGAAAGTGAAGTCACTCAGTCGTGTCCGACTCTTAGCAACCCCATGGACTGCAGCCTACAAGGCTCCTCTGTCCATGGGATTTTCCTGGCAAGAGTACTGGAGTGGGTGCCATTGCCTTCTCCGTTGAATAGCATAGGGTAGAGCAAAAGTAGGGGGTTAGAAAAAAAAAGCCAGGTACTACACACATCACCACCTCATTCAGTTCAGTTCAGTCGCTCAGTCATGCCCGACTTTTTCTGACCCCATGGACTGTAGAATGCCAGGCCTCCCTGTCCATCACCAGCTCCTGGAGATTATTCAAACTTATGTCCATTGAGTTGGTGATTCCATCCAACCATCTCATCCTCTGTCATCCCCTTCTCTTCCCACCTTCAATCTTTCTCAACATCAGGGTCTTTTCAAATGAGTCATCTCTTCGCATCAGGTGGCCAAAGTATTGGAGTTTCAGCTTCAGCATCAGTCCTTCCAATGAATATTCAGGACTGATTTCTTTTAGGATGGACTGGTTAGATCTCCTTGCAGTTCAAGGGACTTTCAAGAGTCTTCTCCAACACCACAGTTCAAAAGCATCAATTCTTCAGTGCTCAGCTTTTTTAACAGTCCAACTCTCACATCCATACATGACCACTGGAAAAACCATAGCTTTAACTAGATGGACCTTTGTTGGCAAAGTAATGTCTCTGCTTTTTAATATGCTGTCTAGGTTGGTCATAACTTTTCTTCCAAGGAGCAAGCATCTTTTAATTTCATGGATGCAGTCACCATCTGCAGTGATTTTGGAGCCCCCCAAAATAAAGTCTGATACTGTTTCCCCATCTATTTCCCATGAAGTGATGGGACCAGATGCCATGATCCTAGTTTTCTGAATGTTGGGCTTTAAGCCAACTTTTTCACTCTCCTCTTTCACTTTCATCAAGAGGCTCTTGAGTTCTTCCTCACTTTCTGCCATAAGGGTGGTGTCATTTGCATATCTGGGATTATTGATATTTCTCCCAGCAATCTTGATTCCAGCTGTGCCTCTTCCAGCCTAGCATTTCTCATAATGTACTCTGCATATAAGTTAAATAAGCAGGGTGACACTATACAACCTTGATGTACTCCTTTCCCAGTTTGGAACCAGTCTGTTGTTCCATGTCCAGTTCTAACTATTGCTCCCTGACCTGCAAACAGATTTCTCAGGAGCCAGGTCAGGCGGTCTGGTGTTCCCATCTCTTTCAGAGTTTTCCACGGCTTATTGTAATCCTCACAGTCAAAGGCTTTGGCATAGTCAATAAAGCAGAAGTAGATCTTTTTCTGGAACTCTCTTGATTTTTCAATGATCCAGCAGATGTTGGCAATCTGATCTCTGGTTCCTCTGCCTTTTCTAAATCTAACTTGAACATCTGGAAGTTCACAGTTCACATACTACTGAAGCCTGGCTTGGAGAATTTTGAGTATTACTTTGCTAGCGTGTGAGATGAGTGCAATTGTGTGGTAGTTTGAGCATTCTTTGGCATTGCCTTTCTTTGGGATAGGAATGAAAACTGACTGCTGAGTTTTCCAAATTTGCTGGCATATTGAGTGTAGCACTTTCACAGCAGGTGCCAAAACACCCAAGTCACCCCTCCAATCCCTGGACACATTCCTGTCAATCAAGAGCTGTTGATTTGTTCTATCATTCCCCAGGCACACAGAGCTGATGGGTCTGGCACAATCGTCTTACACCTTAACATAGAGAACAATAACAATGACACAATCCATTGAGGTAATGTACCCTCTAGAGACTATTAGTTCTGAGGGATTCTGACTGGACCCTTCTGGTACCAGCTTCACTGCTGCTGCTACTGCTAAGTCGCTTCAGTCATGTCCCACTGTGCGACCCCATAGACGGCAGCCCACCAGGCTCCCTCGTCCCTGGGATTCTCCAGGAAAGAACACTGGAGTGGGTTGTCATTTCCTTCTCCAATGCATGAAAGTGAAAAGTGAAAGTGAAGTCACTCAGTCATGTCCAACTCTTAGCGACCCCATGGACTGCAGCCTACCAGGCTCCTCCACCCATGGGATTTTCCAGGCAAGAGTACTGGAGTGGGGTGCCATTGCCTTCTCCAGCATTAATTCTTCTTAAAATCTATGTTTTAATCAGCAGTCCTGGCTCTTGGTCATATTAAGAATTCAATAGTTAAAGAATTTTAGTTCACAGACCATGCACTTTAATAGATAAAGAACACGAAGTACCTTGGAACCCCTGGTAAGCCATGTTTGCCCAAGTTGAAAAAGAGCATCTGGAAATATTCAGGGTCTCTGTCAATAGAGCTTGAAAATGGGGAAGTGCTTCTCTTGAGAGGTGGAGAACTCAGACTCCAGAGTCAGTCTGACCTAGATTCAGATGAGAGCTCTGTGCGACCCTGAGAAAGTTCGTTTCAAATTCATTGTCTGAAATGATAGCAAGGTCTGCCTTTCAAGAGTTTGTGAAACAATGTAAATAAAACACCTCCTATAGACCCTGGCCCTTAAAAAATTCTCAAAAATGGTGACATTATAACAATAAATTTGAACGAAGCAAACCCCAGTTTTTTAGTGTTTTTTCTCTGCTCCCTTTTTTCTTGCTTCCTGTTCTTTCCCTCCTTCTTCCCATACCTCCCTCATTTCTCCTCGCTCAACCACCCCAGCCCTTTTCTGGATGATATGAAGAAAGACATTAATTATTTAAGAACATCCGGTGTTTGGCATTCCATGTAGAAGAAATCAATGATTTGGGGGACCCTAAAGAGAGTCACTGATTTTATAAAGGCTTAATAAAGAGTCAACAATCGAACACAAGCTTTTTCCCCTCTGAATCATTACATTCTGTTGTTCCTGAACATCTGTGCTGAGGGGAGGTCTGCCTTCACTTGGGCCTCCCTGAAACCCTGCTTCTTGGGCTGTAGTTCTGTGTCTGTTTATGCCTCATTTGGAACACAGGCCATCATTCCAGGATTCTCTTTCTGGAGCTGCCACTAACTATGTGGGTGAATTATTTTCCAACTTTGAACTTCAGTTTTTAAAATGGAGCAAGTCAGGCAAGACTTGCTATAATTGATGAAAGTCGATGAAACTACCACTCAGGCTTAATACTTAATCGTATACTCTTATGGCGTTTCCTGTGTATCCATCTCTACTTGACAGCCAGCTCTTCATGCAGGGGGATGGTGTCCCACTCCGTAGGAAGAAGAATAAAATTCCGAAGTGGAAGCCCTAGGTTCAAGTCCCAGCTCTGTAACCTGCCAGCACATGTGACCATGGGTGAGTCGTTACATCTCTGCCTGCCGTGCTTTCCACTACTCTGAAACTGGCTGATATACCCAAACTACAGGGTTATTGTGAGGACCTGGAAGATAAGCAGTAACGCAGCACTTGGTTAATTTAAAAAAGCATGTTCATTATTGTTAATTGTGTTCTTAAAGTTTTTATTGAATGCCATCTGTATTTTTTAAGATTTGAAAAATTTAATACTTTATTTTTAAAATTAAAAATATTTGGGTTTTTTTTGGTTTTTTTTGGCTGTATTGTGTCTTCATTGCTGCACGTGGGCTTTCAGTTGTGGTGAGCGGGCGCTACTCTCTAGTTGTAGTGGGAGGACTTCTCATTGTGGCGGCTTCTCTTGTTGTGGAGCACAGACTGTCTAGGGCAGCTGGGCTCGGCAGTTGTGGTGCATGAGCTTTGTTGCTCTGAGGCATGCGGGATCCTCCAGTACCAGGGAACGAACCCATGTCCCCACTGGCAAGCAGATTCTTAAGCACTGGACCACCAAGAAAATTCCAGAATGCTGTCTATTTTAAGAACAAAGCTAAGAGTTTTACTATTACCCACTTTAAACTCACTGAAGAAAAGAATTGTTGGTATATAATTAAAATTGATTGCATTTCCAATGCAAAATTGTAAACATACCAAAAAAAAAAAAAATACCTTCAAAACCAGTAAAGTCTTTGAGTAATGTTATGAAATAATACTGAAGTGAATACTCTCTAGTTGCCTTCAGATTTATGTGGTAAGAATAAATATCAAAATTAAACCTGAAATGAAATGCTAATTCTCTCGGTGGGATGAATTCTGTTAGGCTGTCTTTGCAAAGTACACAGTTCTTCTGAAATTTGCATAGATAAATTTGAAGTTATTTTCTAATTATAGAAATAATATTGTTGAAGATGGTATAAATGCAAAACTAGCTGTATTAGGGTTCTTTAGAAAAACACAAGTAATGGGATATTGGTGTCAGACTCTTTGTGACCCCATGGACTGCAGCACACCAGGCTCCTCTGTCCTCCACTAGCTCCCAGGATTTGCTTGGATTCATGCGCATTGAGTCGGTGATGCTGTCTAAACCATTTCATACTCTGCTGCCCCCTTCTCCTTTTGCCTTCAGACTTTCCCAGAAGCAGGGTCTTTTCCAATGAGTTAGCTCTTCACATCTCCAAAGTACTGGAGCTTCTGCTTCAGCTGAAGGTGCTCAGCCTTCTTCTATGGTCTAACTCTCACATCCATAAAATAGGCTATATATATATATATTATACCATACTACGTTATAATATGTATATATGCATAAACATATATATATAAAGAGATTTATTATAAGAAATTGGCTAATACCCTAACCCTAACTGAGAAATCTCATGATCTGCAGTTGTCAAGTTGGAGACCCAGGACAGCCAGTGGTGTAGTTCCAATTTGAGTCTGTGTCTGTAGACAGGAGAAAAGCAATGTCCCACTTTGAAGACAGAGAGGCTCCCTCCCACCAGCCCAGTTGTCCGATCTTTACCTGATCGGACAAGGCCACCCATATCAAAGCAGGCAAACTCCTTTACTCAATCAATTCAGATATTACTCTCATCCACTGACTAAATATTTAACTAAATATTTGGACACATATAGTCAACAATCACATTAGTATTATAGAATATTTGAGAAATGCAGGAAAGAAGCAAAAAAAAATGTCGACTCCAAATTCGGCCACCCAAAATAACCATTATTAGAGTTTTGACATCTTTCTTTTTTTTTTAGTTTTATTTTACTTTACAGTACTGTATTGGTTTTGCCATACATTGACAAGAATCCGCCATGGGTGTACATGAGTTCCCAATCCTGAACCCCCCTCCTACCTCCCTCCCCATATCATCTTTCTGGATCATCCCCATGCACCAGTTCCAAGCGTCCTGTATCCTGTATCGAATCTAGACTGGCGATTCGTTTCCTACATGATAGTATACATGTTTCAATGCCATTCTCCCAAATCATCCCACCCTCTCCCTCTCCCACAGAGTCCAAAAGTCTGTTTTATACATCTGTGTCTCTTTTGCTGTCTCGCATACAGGGTTATCATTACCATCTTTCTAAATTCCATATATATGTGTTAGTATACTGTATTGGTGTTTTTCTTTCTGGCTTACTTGACATCTTTCTTTCCAACCTTTTTTAAAATAAAGTTTAGCTTAAAAAAAAAAATCTGTTTTGGTTTTCTGGCCACTAGGCATATGGGATCTTAGCTTCCTGATCAGAGATTGAGATTGAACCTGCACCCCTTGCACTGGAAGGCAAAATCTTAACCACTGAATAGCTGGGGAAATCCCTCTTTTTTTTTTTTTTTTAATGAAGCACAGATCAATTTTTAAAATCACCTGTTCTATTTGACTAGAGAGGTCGTGCTATCTCTTTTCTGATTTACTTAGTAAATTACCTAAAATTGTGCCTCTGATTTTGCACTTATATAACAATTATTATTAGAAAAACTGCCTTGCAAATATAAAAGACACCATTATTATAAGCAAATAAAAGGAGTATGGCCTACCCCACTATATCTCACCCCAGGGAGTAAGAAGTTGGCAATTAAGGGGGCAGGTCTAGGGTAGGGAGAGGTGTTAGCAATTCCTGAAAGACATCAGAGAATTCCATCCACCCTCTCCAAGCCAAGACCCACCTAGGGGAAACATCTCCAGATATCCAGCCTATTGCTGTTTCCCCAATCCAGCACTGAAGGTGTTAATAGCTCATCTCACATTCCCTGTGTCCCAAGGCTGAGAGGTGTGAGCGACTAGGGAAACCCCAATAAATTAGGGGTGGCAGCCCCTCTGAGGAGGGAGTGGTGGCTTGCGGTGGCTTGTTCAGCATTTTAAGCCTTTTAGCTGGTGTCCGTTATCAGTGATTGATTTATTGGATATTCGTGCAGTGGGTAGGGGGATTTGAAATATAACATAAGCGCTTCCGGAGATGTCAGTACTCTGACATTAGTGGTCTGAACAAGGATGTAATTCATATCTGCAGGTGCTTACTCTAGTATCAAATACTTCAATAACATCATGCCTGTGGAATCCAATGGTCCCCTGGGCCCTATTTGTATTCTGATACGCCCACGTCTTTTCCTATGTGTGTTTTCCTTTCTTAAGGAACTCTCATTTCCTTCAATAGGATATGTTTTATTTCATCCCTTTTCCTGCATTTACTCATATTAATGTCACCGCATTCACTGGTAATAGTCAAGCTTGGAAATAGCCCGCATAGCCACGTAAATACTAGCCTGAAACACACTGCCTGCCATGCATTATGAGGAAAGCACGGAATGGAATCCAGCGGAAGTGAGAGTTTCTTTTGGAGTTCTTACTAAATGTTACCCAGTGAGAGAACACTGGAGGGAACAGGTCCAGAGAACACGGGGCCTCTTCTGACAGGGTGGGGCGCCAGGGAGGAAAATTTAGGGTTTGGGATACTTCATTTCCAGCAAGGAAGTTCTTGGTTGATGGATAGAAGCAAAGCACAGTCAAAACATCGCTTTGGGCTTTGAATTTCTTCTATTTTTCTGGGCTTCTGTGGTGGCTCAGCGGTAAAGAACTCATCTGCCACTGCAGGAGATGCAGGTTGGATCCCTGGGTTGGGAAGATCCCCTGGAGAAGGAAATCCACTTCAGTATTGCAGCCCACTTGAGTCTTCTTGCCTGGGAAATCCCATGGACTACAGAGCCTGGTGAACTACACAGTCCATGGCATTGCAAAAGAGTAAGACATGACTTAGCAACTAAACAACAAATGAATGTAGGGGATAGGGGCTCTTGTCTCACTATTAGGATCAGAGTCTTTAGAGGGAAGACAGGCAACGGCAGCCATTCAGAGGCATGAGCTGTTGTAAGTCAACAAAAACAATACGTAGTATTATGTTGCATATTTGCTATATTATATATACATGTGAGTGTGTGTGTGTGTGTTTCCTATAGGAAGATACAGGCTTTGATCCCCGGGGTTTGTTGTGGGTGGCTGGCTTCCCATCTGAGGGTGATAGTTTAGAAATTCATTTTTCTTGCATGAACTGTTGGGGTGTCAGTTCAAGTACGTATATGCTCAGTTGCTAAGCTGTGTCCGACTCTGTGAGACCCTATGGACTGTGTCCACCAGGCTCCTCTGTCAGTGGGATTCTCCAGGCAAGACTACTGGAGGGGGTTACCATGTCCTCCTCCAGGGGATCTTCCTGACCCAGGGATCGAACATGCATCTCTTGCATGACAGACAGTTACTTTACTGCTGACTCACATGCACTTGAACCCTGCCAGAATTAGTCCTGGGATCTTGGAAACTTTGGGAACAAGTATTTAAAAAGATAAAGTCCTGAAGAACTTTAGGACAAATACTTCTTGGTTGCAGGAAGCCCAGCTCAGTGGAACCTTGGTTTTGCAAACTTCAGAGATCCTTTCCTTCTTGAAATGGCTAGTTCGCAAATAAGAGTCTCTAAAGAGAATAAACTGTTCTGCTGCTGCTGCTGCTAAAGTCACTTCAGTCGTGTCCCACTCTGTGCGATCCCAGAGATGGCAGCCCACCAGGCTCTGCCATCCCTGGGATTCTCCAGGCAAGAACACTGTTCTGCAGAGTCATGTAAAAGGATGTCACTGTGGGCAGAGTTGTACTTCCTCAGATTATTTTCTTATTTAGGATACATTTCCCCCTCTATATGGATTTTGATAGTCCTCAGCTAATAAAAATAATGGTTGGTTCTCGATAAAGCCATTCCTAGGTCAGGAGATCAGGGGCAAGCCCCAGGTGATGCTGAGGAAGGGACCCTGAGAAGAGACCAGACTAGGTGCTTAAAACTCAACATATGAAGGCCCATAAGATGTCATTCCAAGATAAGTAAACCAGCCTGGCACAATGTGCTGATGGTGGATTGCTGGACTCTGATGGATGGGAGAGATTTAGGGTGAGCTACCTTGAGACAAGGGGGCTGGGTTTTCCCTGAAACTGAAAATCTGTATTGTCAATCATGCAGCAAAGGGAACGATACAGGGGTGTAAAAGGAAGAGGGGAGTGGCATCGGGGTGCAGAGGAGATGGGATACTGAAGACATGAGTATCCATGGAGAAAGGGGATGCTAGAGGTTCGTCTAGCTCCAGTGCTGGAGGAGAGTTCAAGAGGAGGTGGGACCATGAGGCCTCCCACCAGAGGACAGGAGATAGGGGTAGGGGAGAGCAATGACCTAATTAGAGTAGTGAGGGAACTGAAAGAGAAACCTTGTCCAGGGGTGATGTTTCTACTGAGTTGGTCACTGGGTATGTTCTTTCTTTTTTTGCTGCACTGTGTGGCTTGTGGGATCTTAATTCCCCAAACTGGGATGGAAATCGTGCCCCCGTTATGAAAGCTCGGAGTTCTAACCACTGGACCACCAGGGAATTCCCACTGGGTATGTTCTGAGAGTTGTTTTCAGTATACAACTCTTGCATATGTTTTGTTAGATTTATCTCTAAGTATTCTGTATCTTTTGTTGCTATTGTAAATGGAATTGTTTTTAATTCCAATTTTTTATTCCAAGCTACTGTATAGATACACAATTTTTTTTTTGGCCACATGCATGAACTTGAGATCCCCAACTAGGGATCAAACCCTCACTCCATGCAGTGGAAACCTGGAGTCTTAACCACTGGTCCACAAAGGAAGTCCTCATAATTGGTTTTTGTATATTAATTTTTTTATCTTGAAATCTTGCCGAAATTGCTTATCAGTTCTAGTTGTTTTCTTGCGTTTGTTCTAATAACTATCTCACTTCAGTCTCTGTTTAGCTTGTTCTATCTTTCCTCCAACATCTTGAATGTATGGAATAGTTTAAAAAACTTTTAACGTCCTTTTCTACTGATGCTCTCGGGACAGTTTCAATGGTTTTTTTTCCTTTTCAATATGGGCTATCTATTTCTCCTCCTTCAGACACCTGGAAATTTCTGTTGGATGCCAGACACTGAATTTCACATAATTTGGTGCTGGATATCTTTTTATTTCTGGGCTTCCCAGGTGGTGCTAGTGGTAAAGAACCCGGCTGCCAATGAAGGAGACTTAAGAGACATGGATTTCACCCCTGGGTTGGGAAGATCCCTTGGAGAAGAGCAGGGCAACCCACTCCAGTCTTCCTGCCTGGAGAAACCCATGGACAGAGGACCCTGGTGGGCTACAGTCCATAAGGTTGCAAAAGAGTCAGACATGACTGAAGTGACTTAGCATGCACATCCTTGTATTCTAACTAATAGCCTTGAGCTTTGCTCTGAGATGCAGTTAAATTACTTAAAAATGGTTCGGTCCTCTTGGATTTTGCTTTGAAACCATCTTAGGCGGGACCAGAGCAGTGTTTATTCTAAGTTAATCGTTCTCCAGTAACAAGGAACTTGGGTGCCTCATGAACCCTGAAAGTCTCCCCTCTAGCTCTCTGAAATGGGCTGTCTTCCAGGCAGGGGGCGAGGGGGGCGGTGTGTGCTCTGGGTGTTATTCCTCCCTCGGATTTTTGATTGGTACCTTTCCTGGCCTCAGGTAGTTCACTCACACAAACAGGCTGAGTAATACTGAACTGAGTAATCAATGGAGACCCTCTGCCGAGCTCCGGCGTTCTATTGCTGTGCAGCCCTCACTCTCTGCCACCCCCACCCCACCCCCATACACTGGTCTGTGAAATCCAGCTGTTCTGGTTTCCCCACACTCCCAGGAACATATCCTCAATTCTGGGAGACTGCGGGGCTCTGCTTGGCTTCCCCCTCCATGTGGTGCAGACAGGACTCTCTCTCTAGATTGTAAGGGTGGGGCAATGCTTAAGGTCACCTCATTTGTTCTCCATCACTCAGGGTTCTCTGCCCTTTATTTTCTGATGTCTTGTTGTCTTGAGAATCATTGCTTCATATAGACTGTTTCAGGCATGAGAGTGAATCTAGTCCCCAGTTACACCTCCTTAGTTACACCTTCTTAGAAGTGGGAGTGTGTGTCCACTCTCTAGGCTCCCACACCTCCGCAGACTTTGTCCGGGTGAAAACTAGTCCTTCAGCTCCAGCTGGATACAGTGGGGCTGGCTTGATGGTTCAGTTCAGTTCATTTCAGTTCAGTCGCTAAGTCACGTCCAATTCTTTGTGACCCCATGAATTGCAGCACGCCAGGCCTCCCTGTCCCTCACCAACTTCCAGAGTTCACTCAGACTCAGGTCCATCAAGTCAGTGATGCCATCCAGCCATCTCGTCCTCTGTCGTCCCCTTTTCCTCCTGCCCCCAGTCCCTCCCAACATCAAAGTCTTTTCCAATGAGTCAACTCTTCTCATGAGGTGACCAAAGTACTGGAGTTTCAGCTTTAGCATCATTCCTTCCAAAGAAATCCCAGGGTTGATCTCCTTCAGAATGGACTGGTTGGATCTCCTTGCAGTCCAAGGGACTCTCAAGAGTCTTCTCCAACACCACAGTTCAAAAGCATCAATTCTTCGGCGCTCAGCCTTCTTCACAGTCCCACTCTCACATCCATACATGACCACAGGAAAAACCATAGCCTTGACTAGACAGACCTTTGTTGGCAAAGTAATGTCTCTGCTTTTGAATATACTATCTAGGTTGATCATAACTTTTCTTCCAAGGAGTAAGCGTCTTTTAATTTCATGGCTGCAGTCACCATCTGCAGTGATTTTGGAGCCCCGAAAAATAAAGTCTGACACTGTTTCCACTGTTTCCCCATCTATTTCCCATGAAGTGATGGGACCGGATGCCGTGATCTTTGTACCCGGCCACAATTCTGCAGCAGGAGAGGGAAGCCTGCATTTTGGTGTCTCCACCACAGTGTACTTGTCCTTGTCTGGGAGATGAGCAAAAAAAAAAAAAAAAAAAAAAGGGCATAAGAAAGTGAAAGAAAGCTTCAACCAAGAAAAACTGCCCTGGTGGTCGTCCTGGTGGGATTTAAGCTTGTCCCTCCTGCAGGATTCAGGCTCCTAAATCGTATTTCTGTTGGGGGTGGGGATTCTGAAAGCTATAAAATCAGCTGACCCCACAAGCTCTCAGCGAGCCAGCCAGGAGGAGTTCTGATTGTGAGAACAATTCTCTCAGTATTCAGAAGTGGGATGCCTGTGTAGTGAAAGAAATTTTGAAAGCGAAAGGGAGTTCAATTTCTAGGGAGCCTCGCTTTGTTTTCTTTGTTCGACTGAAACCTCTTGTCGGAGAAGGGAATGTAGTGGGAATAATTAGCCGCGATGGGTGGTAGAAATCCAAAGAGAAAAATAATTCATCAACTTTAAAGCAACTCATTTAAAGCTGTGAGTGTGGTTTATTTGACCTGCATTGGGGAGCAAATATTAATGAAGAAGTAAAGGCAGCTTATAGCTTTCTCAGTTCTTTCATTTCCCACTAGATGTCTTTGATAGAAACTAATTATCAATGCTCTTGATTTAATTTGAAAAAAAAATTGGATGAAGGTTTTTCTTAAGTCCCCTGCCAACGTTCATAACCCAGGAGAACTAAAATTAACCTCTGACCCTTCCTCGGTAACTGCTGTAGCTGGTGGAGTCCAAGGAGTCCTCTTTAGAAAACAAGAAAAAGTATTATTATTATTATGGTGATTATTATTTTTTAAATAAAAATTTCTTGTGGGACTGTGGGAAGGCCAGAGGAAATTTTCCCAGTGCTAAAGTTGCTTTTATTAAGCTGCTAAGCAGATACCACAAAACTTTCGTTAATTGAAACTCAACTAAATTGAACTCATTTTTTTTCTCCCACATTCTACTTTCAAGGAAAAAAGAAGGAAAGAAAAGAAGATGCTGTCATGTCAAGAGCTTATCCTAAAATCTACTTTCAATACCAAATTGAGGGTCTCCTGCATAGGTATCTCAGCCACATACATTATGTTCCTCTGCTGTATTTTTAAAATTGAAATATAGTTATTTTACACTGTTGTGTTAATTTCTGCTATACAGAAGTGATTCAGTTATACATTATACACACACACACACACACACACACACACTCTCTCTCTCTCTTTTTTATATTCTTTTCCACTATGGTTTATCACAAGATACTGAATATAGTTCCCTGTGGTGTACAGTAGGATCTTGTTGTTTATTCATTCTATATATGATAGCTTATATAATATATATTCTATTCTTTTTTAAGATGATGAATTTATTTATTACTTACAGAATACAGACTGTAACAGCTTAGTATATCTCAAATGGATAGCTTTCATATGTGACTTCACGCATGCATCAAGGTAGAAGGCAAGTCCTGCTGCCTTCCTGCTTTTCTGTAGGGCTCTCTGCTCTGGCTACAGCACTAGCTGTCCTCCTGACAAATACCCTTCATTCAGGGAGGACACCAGCGTGGGGCTCAGGCTCCTGATTTCCACACTAAATCCTACTCATCTTCATGACCTTCACCCTTTCCATGGATACACCAGTCTCCCTCTCATAATCCTTCACCATTCCATCCCTGGAAGCATAATTGTAGACATTCCACTGTTAGCCAGGGCCTCGTAATTCTACAGCTCTCTCTTGCACTTGCTGCCATCTATGTGTTTCTTGGTCATATGGTCTTGGGTTTTTGTTTGTTTTTTAAATTTTATTGAAGTACAGAGATTTGCAAGGTTGTGTTAATTTCTGCTGTAGAGCAAAGTGACTCAGTTATATGTATATGTATTCTTTTTCATATTCCTTTCCATTATAGTTTATCACAAGATATTGAATATAGTTCCCTATGCTATACAATAGTATCTTGTTTGCCCATTCTAATTGCCTGGAGAATCCCATGGACAGATGAGCTTTATGGGGTTGCAGAGTCGGATACCTCTGAGCAACTAACAATTTCACTTTTCATATAATAGTTTGCATCTGCTAATCCCAAACTCCCATTGGATCTCCTCCCCCTTGGCAACCATAACTCTGTTCTTTATGTCTGTGAGTCTGTTTTGTAGATATGTCCATTTATGTTGTATTTTAGAGTCCACATGTAAGTGATATCATATGGTATTTGTCTTTCCCTTTCTGACTTACTTTGCTTAGTGTGATAACCTCTAGGTCCATCCATGTTACTCTAAATGGCATTGTTTCATTCTTTTTATGGTTGAGCAATATTCCATTGTGTATGCACATGCCACATCTTTTTATCCATTCATCTGTCAGTAGGCTATTTTAGATTGTTTCCAAGTCCTGCTTATTATAAATAATGCTGCTGTAGACATAGGGGTGCCTGTAGTTTTTGAATTATAGTTTTGCCTGGATATATGCCCAGGAATGGGATTGCTGGATCCTGGTCTTGTTTTTTTCCCATCCTCCTTGAACCTCTCAAAGCCCAGCTCTTCCACAATCCAGTGTTCACTTTATCACTTACCCAACTTAGGCTTCATGATTCGTGTTTCCACCTTTCTCTCGCCATTTAAATTTTTTGCTCTATTTCCTTCTTCTGTTACGTCCATTGAAAAACTCTGGATCATTTTGTGTCTGACTTCAACTTGCCTGAACCTGGACTGAGACATTGCTACAGAAAATAACATCATCCTAGAGGTTGGTGTACTCTGAACTGAAGTCCTTCAGCCTTAACTGGGCCCTCTGCTTCTTTGAATTAATGATTCCAGAACTTTTTATTCTTATCAATGGCCTTCAGCCCCCTACATTTGAGTCCCTCTGTTATTTCTCTGACTTCACCTCCTTCTACTCTCACTCTTTCATGCCCATACAGCTACAATGGGCTGCTTGCTGAGTCTCAAACATGTCTGTGATGGTCAATTTATGTGTCAACTTGACTAAGCTATCATTCTCAGTTATTCAATCTAATACCAATCTAGGTTTTAGAGGTATTTTGTAGATGCGATTAAAGCCCATAATCAGCTAACTTTTAAGAAAGGGAGATTATTTTAGATACTTATATACAGTAAGTCTCCCCCATGCAAACCTTCAAGCTGGCACTTTCAAAGGTGCAGACGTGCTTCTACCAGTGTGAGGCATGAGTGAAATGATTTTCAGTTCTACCATCTCCCACCTACTCTCCCTCCTCCAGTCAGTAACTCCTCTTGCCTGTTCACTCAGCGCCAGCACCTGTGTGCCAGCCGTTGTACTGTGCTACTGTACTTTTCAAGGTGCTGTACTGTAAGATTTAAAATGTCTTATTTTTGTGTTTCTTTGTTTTTAGGTATTATTTGTGTAAAAAGTATTATAAACCTTTTACAGTATGGTATATAGCCAATTGTGTTGGTTGGGCACCTAGGCTAACTTTGTGGGACCTATGAACAAATCAGAGTTAACGAATGTGCTCTCAGAATGGAGCTTGTTCATATGTAAGGGACTTACTGTACTGATTCAATCTGTTGACAGACCTTAAGAGCAGAACCAAGGCTTCCTTGTATATTACAGCCATCGCTTGGACCTGAGAATCAGCCTGCCCTTCCTGACAGCATGCCCTCCAGATCAGTGATGCTGGGTATCTTTTCATGTAAGCTGCTCTTCTTTATCTCATTGAAAGGCACCACTGTCCACCTAATTGCTGAATCTAGAAATCCGATCCTTGATGATTCCGCACAGGCTTCACAACCAGCCAATGATTAACTTCTTTGGAAGCCAGCTCCTAATTCAGGCCACCAAGGCTTCCCTTTTCCCCGCCCCAGCACATTTTCTCTCAGTCAGGTCACCACCATCTCTCTTCCATATTCCTGCACAAATCTCACTTTGCCTCCTCACTCTGTGTTTGCTTCTATCTGTTCTCTGTTCTGCAACTTAACTGGCTTTTCTAAAAATAGCAAACAAATTAAGAATAGAACTACCATATGATCCAGCAGTCCCCCTTCTGGTCATTTATCTGAAGGAAACAAAAACACTAACTCAAAAAGACCTATGTCTCCTATGTTCACTGCAGCATTTCACATTTCTTCCTTGCTGAAAATTCTTCAGTAGTTTCTTTTCCCTTCAGTATAAAGACTGCTGCTGCTAAGTCGCTTCAGTTGTGTCTGACTCTGTGCGACCCCATAGATGGCAGCCCACCAGGCTCCAGGCAAGAATACTGGAGTGGGTTGCCATTTCCTTCTCCAATGCATGAAAGTGAAAAGCGAAAGTGAAGTCGCTCAGTCGTGCCAGACCCTTAGCAACCCCACGGACTGCAGCCTACCAGGTTCCTCCGTCCATGGGGTTTTCCAGGCAAGAGTACTGGAGTGGGGTGCCATTGCCTTCTCCGACAGTATGAAGACTGGACTGCTTAATGGTGTACACAAAATTTGCTGTCTCCCTAGCCTCATTTCTTCTCATTTTCCCTGCACATTCAGTACTCCATCCTTTTTTTTTTTTTTTAAATTTTTTTATTCATTTATTGGCTGCACCAAACAGGATGTTGATCTTAGTTCCCTAACCAGGGATCAAACCTGTGCCCACTGTAGTGAAAGGCAGAGTCTTAACCACCGATCCACCAGGGAGATCCCAATCCTCTGCTATTCTAATTTTCTTTTTTTACTTTTTAAAAATTTATTTATGTGTTTATGGCTGTGCTGGGTCTTTGTTGCCCAAGGGCCATCTCCATTTGTGGTGAACAGAGAGAAGGTGAAGGGCAGGTTACTCTCTAGTTTCTGTGCGAGAGCCTCTCGTTGTGGTGGCTTCTCTTGTTGCAGAGCACAGGCTCCGAGCGCAGGTCTAGTAGTTGCCCCACGGCATGTGAGATCTTCCCTGACCAGGTATTGAACCTGTGCCCCCTGCACCAGCAGGTGGACTCCCAACCACTGGACCATCAGGGAAGTCCCAGACATGGTTCCGTATTTGGTATGCATCCCAAGCAGACTGACTGAATTTCTGCCTATTATTCTTTTTAACTGGAAGAGAAAGGATGATCTAGCTATTTATCTACTGGGTAGATCGTTTTATGCTGGATCACATCACTGATTAGGGTTCAGCCAATAGACTGGCTAGCCTTGGAGCAGATGCCCATTTCTGGTTCTATTAATGTTCTTGTTCAGGGAATATCTTTCATCATTTGAGCATTTATGGGTACTGACGTCTCCTTAAAAATTGCTGTTGGGCTTGTAAAGCATTCTGAATGACATATTGAGTATAAAGAGCAGCTTTGGAATAGGAAGCTGAACTGGATTAGCCCACTTTTAACTTATTTCCTGGCAATGACTCTTTCTCAGGCAGTATTGATTGGGTCAGATTGCTACCATTCAAGTGAGAGCACTTCCTAACTAATGAGAACCTCCCGTATAGCACAGGGAACTTGACTCAGTTCTCTGTGAAGATCTAATTGGGAAGGAAGTCCAAAAAAGAGGGGATATGTGTATATGTATAACTGATTCACTTTGCTGTGCAGCAGAAACTAATACAACATTGTAAAGCAACTGTACTCCAATAAAAATTTAAAAAAAAAAAGAAAAGGTGTTTACCATGGGGCCAAAAAAGAAAAAAACAAACAAACAACAAGTGAGAGCCCTCCCACTGAGCAGGGTTTATCTATTTACCTATCAATCTTCCCTGGTCTTTGACTCTCCTCAAGCCTAGAGAATGGGTTGTTTGCCTGCCGTTTGTATCGATTTCTGGTTCCACATAGCCCATGTGGGTTAACTGAGAACACACATGCAAGAGTGAGGCAATGTCTGTAGGAAGAGAAACTCTCTTGGGGCTTACTTCCCTTCATTCAAAAGGAGTCAGTAAATGGAAGAATTCTTGAAATTCTGGGGCTCTCTGGTGCACTTTTCCGGCATCATTACAAAGTGGGAATTCTGCATCAGTGAATCTTCCAGACAACTGAATGTGTTCTATTTTAAATGCAAACTTAGGGGGAAAATTTAAAACATCTTATGAGAATACAGTCATCCTTCAGTATATGGGGGTTTGGGTTTCAGTGGGCTATCTTTTCTAGACTTAGTGACTTTCCCTAACATCTTTTCCTTGCTGCATTCAAGGTGCTGCTTGAAATCTATTATCTGCTGAGAATACGGAAAACCAAGGCTTGAGTGTTGGTAAATTTCTGAGTGAGGAAATTCTCTTGTCTATGAGAACTATGACCTTTCAGCTTAGAGGTATTGATATTTCTCACATACTTTGGCATCATGTCTCAGACTCCTGTGGCCTGTTACCATATTATCTAGTGTGCTGATTCTTAGACATTCTCATTGAAGATCACAATCTGTATGATTTCAGTACCTTTAGACCATGAAACTTTGGTACCTGGTTTTACGTCCCTGGATATGTTCTAGTGTCTCCTGGTTTATAGTCTATGGGAACTTGAATAGAATTTGTATCCTGCTATTGTGTGATAACTGCATAAATCTTAATTATGTTGAATTGGTTCAGAGTGCTTTTCAAGTCTACTGTACCCTCCTACATTTCTGTCCATTAGTTTTTGAGAGCTCAATATAGAAACACCAACAACAAAAAATCTTAATTTATCTATTTAAAATTTATTGTAAAATATAGAAGAACTAAGGCAATGGCACCCCACTCCAGTACTCTTGCCTGGAAAATCCCATGGACAGAGAAGCCTGGTAGGCTGCAGTCCATGGGGTCGCTAAGAGTTGGACACGACTGAGCAACTTCACTTTCACTTTTCACTTTCATGTATTGGAGAAGGAAATGGCAACCCACTCCAGTGTTCTTGCCTGGAGAATCCCAGGGAGAGGGGAGCCTAGTAGGCTGCTGTCTATGGGGTCACAGAGTCGGACACGACTGAAGCAGTCGCAGCAGCATATGTAACTTTGTTCTGTATTTTCCAAGTCTCCTATAAAAGTGTTATCCTACTTTCATAATTTAAAAAATAAAAATTGAAGACATATACATTTTAAACAATAAAAAAAGAAAATCAGAGTCAAATCTATTTAAAAGAATCTTTTCCATTTTTTTATTATGCTAAAAGTCACTTACTCCTTGGAAGAAAAGTTATGACCAACGTAGATAGTATATTCAAAAGCAGAGACATTACTTTGCCAACAAAGGTCTGTCTAGTCAAGGCTATGGTTTTCCCAGCGGTCATGTATGGATGTGAGAGTTGGACTGTGAAGAAAGCTGAGCACCAAAGAATTGATGCTTTTGAACTGTGGTGTTGGAGAAGAGTCTTGAGAGTCCCTTGGACTGCAAGGAGATCCAACCAGTCCATCCTGAAGGAGATCAGCCCTGGGTGTTCTTTAGAAGGAATGATGCTAAAGCTGAAACTCCAGTACTTTGGCCACCTCATGCGAAGAGTTGACTCATTGGAAAAGACTATGATGCTGGGTGGGATTGGGGGGCAGGAGGAGAAGGGGACGACAGAGGATGAGATGGCTGGATGGCATCACCAACTCAATGGACATGAGTTTGAGTGAGCTCCAGGAGATGGTGATGGACAGGGAGACCTGGCGTGCTGCGATTCATGGGGTCGCAAAGAGTCGGACACGACTGAGCGACTGAACTGAACTGAAGATACATTTAACATAAAATTGACTATGGTAATCATTTTACAGTGTACAGTTCAGTGTTATTAAATACACTCACACTGTTGTACAGCCATCATCCCCATCTATCTCCAGAACTCTTCATCTTCTCAATCTGAAACTCTGTACCCATTAAACAATAACTCCCCATGACTCCCTACGCCCAGTCCCTGGTAATCACCACCATTCTCTCTTCCATCCCACCTCCCTTCCTCTTTTCCTCCTTCCCTCCCTCTCTCCTATCTTCCCTCCCACCATCCTTCCTCTCTTCCTTCACTCCCTTCTTCCTCTCCTTCCTCCCACCTTCCTTCCTTCCTTCCTTCCTCTCTCTCTCCCTTTCCCTCCAATTAGATTTGAAAAAATTTCTTATCATCCCCTACTTTCAGTTTCCATCAACATATTTCCGTTTACAGCATGCTCTGAGACTAGTCCATTATTCAATATTCTTTATCTTGGCTTGTTTCCTTATCTGTTAAAGGAAGTACCTTCCAGCATTGACAATGTAAGTTTTCAGGAAATAGGGATGATAACAATAACACTTAACTGCACCTTCTCTACCTGAAGGCAATCAAGCCAGATCTTCACCTTCCCTGTGAAGGATGTGTGGTTTTGGACAGAGATTGGTAAGTGATGCAGACAAGATGCTCATCTGGGAAGGGTGGCCCAGGAGCATGGGAGAGAGTTGGGGAGTCACCTTGAGGCTGTTTAGCTGGAGAGACAGGCCCATGATGGAAAGAGGCCCAGAAATGGGATAGTCATGGGCTATACAGGAAGATAGATGAGCCTAGATAGCATCTTCTACATTCTTCCCTCCTTTCTCTGTTCCTTTTATAATCGTAGGATAAGAAGGAGCCAATCAAGTCATTGCATGGGTTTCAGTGACTGAGTAAGCGAGGCCCTGCACCAAGTTTGGCCACATGTCCTGGAATGGTTCCCATCAATGATGAGGAAGACTTGGGAGGGAAACTGACCTGTCGTCCAGAGTCTGATAACAGGATGGGATAGAAGTCATATTTCAAAGGACCCAAGGGAGCTAGGGGTGGGGGCAAGAATGGTTACAAATGACGAGGAGTATTTTGGAGACCCCAGCAGATATTCACCAGCTGTATCTTCAAAGAAGGATTAATCTTGGTCTTCTCCAGTTTTCCTCTGCCTCATCTTGTAAACTTAAAAAGTGTGGCCATATATCTTCTGTAGAGTATATTCTTGGAATAGTAGACAAAGAAAATTAGGAAAAAATAACCCAAGTTAAAAATCAGATACATATTTATAATATCATAGACCCAGGGTAAAAAGGGCTTTGAGGGTTTTCTAGTCAATTGCACACTAGATATGCACTCTGATTGTAACATTACAGATAACACCTTGTCTTTTTTGAGAACTTCTAGAAATAAGGAATTCATAACTCCTAGAATAGCCCGGGTCAGTCTTGGACGGTTTTGGTTGTTAGAGATTATTGTTAGAAATCTGAGTTTCTGCAGTTTTTACTGTTTGATAATTGCTTTGTCTTATAGAATAATCTTTCTTTACATCCCAGACCTAAAACTCATGGGCCTCTATTAAGGTCTTTTCCAAGCTAAATAGCCAAAGTTTGCAACTTTTGTTTTATTTAGTCAGTTTCAAGTCTTTCCCTCTGCTAGCTATTCTTCTCCAGGGAAGTTTCCATGTGTTAATATTTCTCCCTGTGGTACCTATCATGGTCTAATCTGCACAAGGGGCAGCAACCTGCTCTCTTCTCTCATGATGGACTCATTATCACTGATAGTAGAGCCTGGAATCCCATTTGCTTTAAGTTCATCATTAACTGAGCACAAATTTCTGCCCCTTGTATAATTGGTTGTTTGTTTTATAATGATTTGTTATGTATATACATTGCAAATAATCACCCAAATAAGCCTAGTGAACATCCATCACCATATATGTATATACAAATGACTGATCCATTTGCTATATAGTAAAAACTAACACAAGATGGTAAAGCAACTATACTCCAATAAAAATTAATTAAAAATTTTGTATTAAGTATTTGAAAGTGGCTAAGGCTCAGACAGTAAATAATCCACCTGTAATGCAGAAGACTTGGGTTTGATCCCTGGATTGGGAAGATCCCCTGGATAAGGGCATGGCAACCCACTCCAGTATTCTTGCCTGGAGAATCCCAAGGACAGAGGATCCTGGTGGGCTACAGTCCTGGGTCGCAAAGAATTGGACACAACTGATCAACTAACACTTTCATTTCTCAAGGGAGTAACCCTTAAATGTTTTAATTACAAGAAAAATGATTGGGTTTTGAATGCAACTAACTTCGATTGTCTATGTCATAGTGGCTACAGTCCCCAAGTGTTAAGGGGCAAAGCAAGGTTGACTGCGGAATTTGGATGACATCAGAGATCAAGCAGAGGCTGTTGCACGATGGACAGTGCAACTTTGCACACAAGCCCAGGATGGTCACTGTGGACAGAAACTCCATTTCAAGGCAAGTTGCAAGACTTGCTTTTACAAGTTCCTCACTGGGAAGGGGAACCAAACACCAGGGGCCATAACTGTTGGTTGAAACTTGGAAACTTCTTCCTGGAGAGCCAGGTGCCAAGACAAGGAACTGAGAAGTCATTCGAAGGGTCAGTCGTAAGAAAAGCCAAAGGATGAGATAAGAGATGCCGCGCCTGTTATCCTGACCACAAAACAAAACAGACCAAGAAGTTGGAAGGCAAGTTGTTTCTGGTGGTCCGATCATGGAAAATGGTGGAAGCTGAATTTTCAATCACTCAGGCAGAGTTTTTCTGGCTTCACCCACTCTGGTCTTTTAAGAAGCTGGAGAAGGCGCTTGTCAGTGTGAACCAGGGCAGGTCCTCTCACACTGGAAATTTATTAAAGTTGGCCCATTGGCTGTCTCAGACTGAGAAGATCTGGGGCCTGAAATCTGTTATCGCTCCCTCCTCATTCCCTGTCATCTGCTGATTTAATAAACATACCATCCCTGTCCTCATCTAAGTCACGCAAATGTTTAGGAGAGCAGGCCAAGGACAAATAGTTCTATGGCACAGTATAAAAAACTCCCTTCAGGTGACAGGCATCTATTAATCACAACTCTGAGGATAACCATCCAAGTGCTTGCTAATCTATCTAATGATACCAGCATTTAACTCTGTTTAATTTCTCCATTTTGTCCAGAAGGATCTAATAAGAGATCCACTCAAATGCCTTGCCGAAATGTGATTTATTACCTGTCTTGCAATTCTCTGTGCTGAAAGCAGAGTGAAGGCTGGACTAGCATAATTTACTCTGCGTGTGTGCTCAGTTGCTTCAGTCGTGTCTGACTCTTTGCAACCTCTTGGACTGTAGCCCCCCAGGCTCCTCTGTCCATGGGATTCTCCAGGCAAGAATACTGGAGTGGGTTGCCATGCTCTTCTCCGGGGGATCTTCCTAAGCCATGGATCCAACCTGGGTCTACTGTGTCTCCTGCATTGCAGGCGGATTCTTTACTGCTGAGTTACCGGGGAAGCCCTTGATTTATTCTGAGTGAACCCTTTTGGCTCTTGGTGGTCACTGCTTTCTTTTCCAAGTCCACAGAGCATTTCCATTAAAACCCACTTTGAAACTGTTCTGGAGATGATCATCAAGCCTATTGGTCTCGTTTCCAGAACCCTTTTTCTTCCCTTTCCTGAAAATTGGGAAAACATTCAATCCTCTCCAGTCTGCTGAGACGTCTCTCATTTGTCATAGTTGTTCAGAAAGCACCCATAACATTTCAGCTTTCACTATTTCTACAAGATTCTGGTGGTATAATGTGTGCAGATCTGGAGGCTCAAATGTGCTGCAAACAACAAGGTGTGTTATAATCATCTCTAGTTTCGCTCTTGAAATGTTTGCACTGAAGTGAAGTGAAGTGAAGTCGCTCAGTCGTGTCCGACTCTGCGACCCCATGGACTGTAGCCTACCAGGCTCCTCCGTCCATGGGATTTTCCAGGCAAGAGTATTGGATTGGGTTGCTATTTCCTTCTCCAGAGGATCTTCCTGACCCAGGGATCGAACCCAAGTCTTCTGCATTGTAGGCAGATGGTTTACCATCTGAGCCACCAGGGAAGTCCCCTGAGATAAGCTGCTGCTGCTGCTGCTAAGTTGCTTCAGTCGTGTCCGACTCTGTGTGACCCCAGAAATGGCAGCCCACCAGGCTCCCCTGTCCCTGGGATAAGCTAGGAGGATCAAAAAAAAAACAAAAAACAAAAAACTAACTAGACCCAAGTATTTCTAGTTCTATCCATGATCAGTTAATAGCTACTTCTGTCCCAAGCACGAAGACTTCCTTATTCCTCTCATTAAAAAAGTATTTGTTTATTACTATTAGTTTTAAATTATTTATTTTTTGGCCACACAGCATGTTAGTTCCCTGACCTGGGATCAAACCCTTACTCCCTACCTTGAGAAACACAGAGTCTTAACTGCTGGACCACCAGAGAAGTCTCTATCCATTTTGTTCTTGACATAAGCTTTCAGATTCTTTGTTGTTGTTATTATTATTGGCACTTATCAGTGCTAAAACCCAGAAAAGTGCGGATTCAGTATCCATAGGTAACTGACATCATGCTATTTTCCTCCATGATGATTGAAATTTATTTCAAAGTCACCCAATCACAAAGAGACCTAGCTCTATCTAGTTCCTGACTTTGGAGGTCTAAACCTCTGTGTGGAACAAGCTCACCTTTTCTACAATTATTGCTATCATTTGCTTAAGCTAATGTGAGTGAGTTTCTGTTCTTACAATAACCAAACAAGACTAACCAGAACCATTTATCCATCCAGTGAAGTTCTGGAAAGCTGCTCTGTACCAGGAACACCTGAAACTGCCTAAAATTCCTCCCTTCTACTTGTTTTGGCATTTTCCCTCTTAATCTCTCAATTCAGGATTTCATACTCTGGACCTCACCATTTTATACAGTAATACTTGATTGACTTCCGTTTTACATAACTTTCCGTATTCTGTTTAGGAGACCTATGCCCTTTCCTGTGAGTGTCTAGCGTTCTGTATCTGAGCTGCCCCATACGGTCGCCACTAGTCACGCGTGGCTGTGCTTGTGTACTAGTTGTTCAGTCATATCCAACTCTTTGCGACCCCATGGACCCCACCTGGCTCCTCTGTCCACGGGATTTTCTAGGCAAGAATATTGAAAATGGATTGCCGTTTCCTTTTGCAGGGAATCTTCCTGACCCAGGGACTGAACCTACATCTCCTATGTCTCCTGCATTGCAGGCGGATTCTTTACCTGCTGAGCCATCAGGGAAGCCCACCGCATGTGGTTATCTAAATTTAAATAATTGAATAGAAGAAAAATTAAAATCTAGTTCCTCAGTCACATTACTGACATTTCAAGTGCTCAACAACAGACAATGCAGTATTTTCCTGATCATGAAAGCTCCCACCGACAGTGCTGGTCAAGCTCTTCCTCAAGACCTTTGAAGTTTTGCTCAAGCAGTTAAGACTGGATGCCTTCGACAGAGTCGGCACTTATTGTCCTTGTCCAGAAGCTGTCCCGCTTAAAGTATGTCAACTTAAAAGAAAATATACACAACTGAAAAGTTGAGAGCTAGATTTTATTTGACAGGAATGTTAGGACTCAAACCTGGGAGACAGTATCTCTGATGACCACAAGAGAGCTGACTCCAAGGAGGCAGGGGAGAGAAGGAGATAGGCTCTATACAAGTTCGCAACAATCTGAATATTAAACTATTATTGTTAATTAAGAGTAAACTCTCACATGAAGAGATTTAGCGATCTTCTATGTATGGGAAGATGCAAACGTCTGGGCTTGCTGAAATAATTTCTTTCATACGCATCTAGTTACCTGGGGCCAATCCTGCTTTCTTCATTTTTCACATACTAATACCCTGTTTACTGTAAGAGACAGCAAATGTGGTGGTTGGCCGCCTCTCACATCCCCCCCAGCTCCTCAGCCCTTACCAGGGAGGAAGTAGCTGTTGGCTTCCAAATAGCTGGCTTTGTTTCACCTGGGCTCAGAAATCTGCATGGAAAAGGCTTGTTTACTGATAGAGAGTAAAGCAGAAAACATTTCATTTCATGGGTAGTCTAAGTGCCTGGTTAGACAGGCAATCCTGTAAAGGCAAGTGATTACAATACACATCAGTTCCTTTGCTCATCTAGGAACCACAGTTTACAATTGAATGTGAATGAATATTACCCAGATCCCATTGAGAATCAGTGTAATGATTATGCCTAACAAAATGCTGGCACTTGTAGACATTCAAAATGTTTGCTTGAGTGAGGAAATGAATCAAACGTGGTGGTCTCTGAAGTCCCTAAAACATTTTCTCAAAAAGTCAAAGGTAGGTACCGTGGGGTTTAGGAAGGAGAGGAAGGAAGGAAGGAAAAGATAGAAAAAAAGGAGAGAAGGAAGGAAGAAAGAAAAAAGAAGGAAGTTTCCATATACCTACAGAATCTCTCTCCTCCGTCTTTGTTTCTCTATTTCTGGGTCAGAGAGAGACTTAGAGGTGGGCTGGAATGCAGATTCCAGAGGAAGGAAATAGAGAAGGGAGGAAGGAAGTAAAAAAAGAAGGAATATCACGTAAGAGAGAGAGAGTCACAGTATTTTAAAACGCAAAAAGATGCAGGGTCCATTTAGCCTAACTCCTCATGTCACAAATGAAATATGGACATTTCTTTTGGCATTTAATACAAATCTGCTGGAAAAAAAATGAAGCCACTGAGGTCGAAAGACATGGGTTAAGTGACTTGTCTAGAGTTACACAGCTAGTGAGTGTTGGAGCAGGGGCTAGAAGCCAGCCCACCTATCCTGTGATTGCTCACAGGGGGCTCTGCCCACCCCTTCCCCATCCCTAGGGAGAAGAGCTAAGAAGGGGACTCTGGGGTGGGAGGTCACTTGAGGGAGAGGAAAGTAAATTTGTGTGTCAGCTGTCAGCCCCTCTCGTGACTTTCTTCTTTAAGCAGAAGAAAGTTTTCAGCTGTTTCACCTATTCAGTCTGAATTTTATGATATCCCCACCCCCAGGGCGGTTTCTAGTCAACAGCAAACTTGCCTAGACCCTCCGATGCCACAACTAGTGGGTGACCCTGGAGGAAGGAGTGCTTGACTAACTTACTCAGGTTGCACTTAAGTTTAGTAATTGCTTGTCCCTCATATGCTTGGTCCAGATCCAAACTGATTTCTGAAGCAGCCTGGCAGTTCTAACATTTCACCTACGCTAGAGCAGGAAAACACACTTTAAACAGACTTTGCCAAGGATTTTAAATAATACGTTTGAGGGACCTTATCAGAGCACCTCTGCCATTGATCCTAGGATGATGAAGACCTGGAGCTGGTTTTTGACAATGTTTCCCATTCCCTTTACTTCTCATCTCTAGAAAACTCTCTAGGTCAAGAACTTTGGCATCTGAGTTATGGAGTTGGAGGTCACACAAATCTGATTTCAAGTGCAAGCTGTCACACGGTTGTTACCACAGGGAGAGAATGAATTGTCGCAGATCCAATTTAGATGCTTCACATGAGCGCTGTGAAGATGGTCCTTAATATTCTGTGGGACCACACTGCCTGGGGAATTAACACGTGGTCAACACGTGTTCATTACATGGACGGGTCAGGGTGATAAGCTCCAGGTTTGAATCCTGGCACTGTTGCTTTGCAGTAGTATGCCCTTGAGGCAAGTCCCTTGATTTCTTTCTATCTTAATTTTCTTATCTTGTGTCATAGGGTTTCTCGTTGTGTCCCCAGAGAAGTGAGGACAAATTGAGGTCATGCATGTAGAAGGCTTAGCACAGAGCCTGGCACTTGGTCAGCATTAGCTATCATTATTATTTCCTAATGTCCTATGATTTCTTTATGTACATTTCATTGTCCTTGGGGGCACCAAGTGAGCTGATTGCAAGTTCTCAGTCAGAAACATCTGCCAAGTGGCAGCATTCACACAACACTTGTGATAAAAGTCCCAACTCCTCCTCCGCAGCTTCAGCTGGGCCAAGCGAGGTGAGTGTCGGGTTTTATGGGTCTGACGAAGATGTTTGAAATATTGTAGGAGACTGTCAAAGAATACTTAGACCCACTCCGAAAGAGGGCCGTTCTTAATTTTCATCTTTCCTGCAAGTCAGAAAGATATATACTCTCCAAATAATGGCAGTTTCCTTGTCCTGAAGTTATGGCAGCTTGGTGATACAAGAAACAGCACCCTGTCATAAGGACCGCATAAAACATGGTCTGACATTTCTTTAAAAGTAAAAAGAAACACGACTGTAGCAGATGACCTCTCCTCCGAGGGCACAGCTGTTTTGTGTGGTTAGAGGGACCCGTTGTTTCATACTTAGGGGCTACGATATATGACTGGCTTTCCCCAAAGTGTTTCCATGAGAAATTACAGTACATTCTAAAAGGACGCACCAACTCTGCGGCATTCGTATTAGGGAGGAGGACCTTCTCCCCCGTCTTGATGTTTTCCAAATGATACTGTGCTGAATAGTTGTGATTAGGAACTCCTTTAGCGTGTGAATCAAAAGTGGTATCAAGATTACAGATGCGTCATCTGTTTCCTGGGAGATTTAAATTATGGGCCTTTTGTTAGGTTGGTGGGCCAGCATCTCTGAGGATTCAGCATTTATGGGAAGTCACTGTAAACACAGTGTTTCTGTGCGTGAGGACTGAGTATCTACGGAACAGATTTTAAAATAAATATTTATTTAAATTATTTACTTTTGGCTGCACTGGGTCTTCATGGATGCACATGGCCTTTTCCCTAGCTGCAGCTGGCCTGGGCTGCTCTCTAGTTGTGGTGTGAGGGCTTCTCACTGTGGTGGCTTCTCTTGCTGTGGAGCACAGGTCTAGGTGCTCTGGTTTGGAAGTTGTGGCTCAGGCGCTTTGTTGCTACGAGGCATGTGGGATCTTCCCAGATCAGGGACTGAACTGGTGTCCCCTGCATTGCAAGGTGGATTCTTAAGCACTGGACCACCAGGGAGGCCCCCAGGAAAAATTTTAAGTAGTCACTTTTTAACAGAGAGTAGGTGATCTCCATTTTCTCAAAAAATGTTTGTTCCTCCTATAAAATGTTATTTGTGCAATGCATCAAATGATGATGAAAAAGTAAGAAGGGTCTAAAGTTTCTGATTGTACGTGTGTTATGTTGATGAGACCATGTTTTCTTTCCTTGTTTTCCAAATTATCTTTAACATGTTTTATTTACTTGGCATGTGCGTGTGTGTGTGCTCCGTAGTGTTCAACTCTTTGCGACCCCTGGGACTGCGCCTGCCAGGCTCCTCTGTCCATGGACTTCTTCAGGAATGAAATGAAAAAGAAAGATTATATCTCCATTTCTTTTGCAATTGGGTTTACTCTAGGCATCCATGGTTACTGCGAACATTCCCATTAAAGCGTGGGGCGCCCCCCTGCCTCCCCAAACTCTTTTCTCTAAATTAGAATAATAAGTCCTTGGAGAGGGGAGTTTGGCAGCCTCTGCAAATGGTGGGAGGAAGTAGATGCCAATTACTGACTGGCCGTGGTGCCAATAAAAAAAAAAATGTGCTCCCATTGCTCATCTCCAAAACCCAGCTACTGACCTGCCCACATCAGGGCATTGGACAGTGGGAGATTTGCTCTGATTTATCTCTGCTCTCTCACCACATCCCCTGAGTGACCAGACCTGGGCATATGCAGAAGTGGCTGGCTTGGTTTAGAAGTACAAGCTAAGACGCTGGAACAGTTGACTTATTGGTAATTAGACCACACTGGTATTGAACTCGTGACCTCAGCCTCATTAGAGCTGCGTTGGGGCCAACTGAGTTGACCAGAAACAGATTCAAAACAGTGAGTGATAGAGGTCTTTGGGGCAGGGTCAAAGGCCTATTTACACTACCCCATATCGTAAGTGGCTTCTTACTCTAGTATGTTAAAGGAGCAGCGGTTGACAAAAATGGCCATGTGGACAGCTTCCTGCTCCCTGCTTCACATACGTGGACTATAGAGCACTGCTGTTCTGGGCAACCCCCACCTTCCTTTAACTGGATCTCCATGTAATTCAAGGGTTAATAAACGGAGAGACAAGTGTTTTAACAGGACTTTTCTTTCTTTTTTTTCTCTTTCACTTCCTAATGGGTAATAGTAACAAAAACACTAGGAGTATAGCCCATTATTTTAGGAGTGATTTCCTTTGAGTGACACACTTTGATTTAAAACTGTCCATAGCTAATCATTATTTTCACTTTTTGTTTTTCAACGAAATCTAAAAACAGATGCCTTCAGTTTGTGTAGAAAAGGAATCAGTTTCTGGGTGGTGAAGCAGGATGCATGGAAAAGTCAGCACACAGAATGATGCCAGTCACTTTGCTAAAGCAATGAAATAGAACAGAAATCGACTCAAAATACAAGTTTTTATGGTAAGACTAGTATTTCAACCTAATGAGAAGAAAAAAGGATTACCTAATAATGGCTAGCCATTTAATATAAAGATGAATTTCCATGTGAAAACAAAACTTTCTATTTCTAAAAGATAATGAAGTGATTAAAAAATAACAATCTTGGAAGGCCTANCATGTAAATGGCCAGTAAACCTATGAAAATATATTTAACCTCCTTAGCAAAGGTCAAGAATTGCGTGTTTTAAACAACTGAAAGTTAATTTTTCCTCCAAAAATTCAGCAAAGACAAAAATAAAAATGCCAGCAGTGCTGCAGGGAAATTAATACTTTCTTTATACCACTTGTGGCCATATAAATTGCTCTAACTTAGAGGGTATTTGGCACAAGAAAAAACTTAAAATTTAGCATGTGCTATGACCCAAAAATTCTACTTGTAAGAATCAATCCAAAAGAAATAATCATTGTTACATGCAAAGGTTTTGCTACTAGAATGTTGATCAAAGCATTTTTATGATAACTGAAAATTGGAAACAGCTTAAATCTCCAACAATAAGGAATGTTAATTATATGATGGTGTGTGGTGTATCATGGAACTTTCTGCAACCTTAACATGTTGTAGAAAAAATTATATTTCATGTCATAGACTAAAATTCACTTTTATCTTGTTCAGAAAAAAATGTAGGTTTAAAATTGTAATATATTACATATTATATATGTTATATATGCATAGAAAAATATGGTAGAATAATGTATCTTACATGTCAAAATGTTAAAATACTTTTCTCTAGGTATGGGAATTAACGATGATTTTACAATGTCTCTTTATCAGATTTTTTTTTTCTTTTAGGGTGAACATGTGTTACTTGGAGAACAAAAGGTAAAGCAGTGTATTTTGTTTCAAATATTGTAGTTAGCACAGTTTCATCCTGGAGATAAAGTGGGATAATATATAAGAAAATCCCTAACACAGGATAAGAAAGATGAAGTAGCCTTGGTACCCAGGATTTTAATTTGAATATAAAATTCAAGCACTCTGGGAACTTGTAGCACTGGATTAAAGAGTGACTTACTCTAGTACTTTTGCCTGGAAAATCCCATGGACAGAGGAGCCTGGTAGGCTGCAGTCCATGGGGTTGCTAAGAGTTGGGCACAACTGAGCGACTTCACTTTCGCTTTTCACTTTCATGCATTGGAAAAGGACATGGCAACCCATTCCAGTGTTCTTTCCTGGAGAATCCCAGAGACAGAGGAGCCTGGTAGGCTGCCGTCTATGCGGTCGCACAGAGTCGGACACGACTGAAGCGACTTAGCAGCAGCAGTACCCTAGTGGGTGGATTGCCTGAGTCCCAACCCACTCTCTTTTTTTGTAGCTTGACTTCATCTTAACGGCTCATACATCTCTTCATAAGATGTCAGCCGAGGAACAGAAAGAAAAATAAATTCTCACCTGTCATTTTTCAGATAATCCTGATCACATTCATCTTCACTATACTATGAAGCACTCTAGCACGAGCCCTTTCTTTGAGGTAAGCTGGGGCAAGTCTTCCTTTGAAAGATCTCTGGAGTCAACAGCCACTGCTGTATGATCTATTATGTGACACAAAGATAGAAATTATGCACATGCAACTCCCCAGGTGGCTTAGTGGTAAGGAATCTGCCTGCCAGTGCAGGAGACAGGGGTTCGATCCTTGGGTCGGGAAGATCCCCTGGAAGAGGGCATGGCAACCCACTCCAGTATTCTTGCCTAGAGAATCCCATGGACAGAGGAGCCTGGTGGGCCGCAGTTCATAGGGTCGCATAGAGTCAAATGTGACTGAGCACGCACACAACCAAAACATCAAAGTAAAACACAGGTATTGATTATGGAACCCCGAGATGTTTTGGCCGACAGGAAGGGCAGGCGTGCTTAGAAGGTGAGTAAGTTCTGAGCTGCTGGATGGCGCTCACTGGAGGATAGCATTGGAGTTACCATGGAGGCTGGTTCCCTGTCGGGATCCTGGATTCAGACCTCGGGCCATGGGAAATACAAACAAAAGAATGAGAACGGAATAGGGTGCTTTGTACAACAGATCCTTTTAAGATTCGGGGTATAATACACCACTTAGATTTCCCAGGTGTCAAAAT
The DNA here is from genome assembly GCA_006410935.1 of Redunca redunca. NCBI lineage: Eukaryota > Metazoa > Chordata > Mammalia > Artiodactyla > Bovidae > Redunca > Redunca redunca. Next base: position 88,467 of record SJYQ01096238.1, read on the forward strand.
GGTTTTAAAAAAAAGAAATCCACCTGCAATGCAGGAGACACAGGAGACATGGGTTCGATCCCTGCGTCAGGAAGATCCTCTGGAGAAGGAAACGGCACCAATATTCTTGCCTGGGAAATCCCATGGACAGAGGAGCCTGGTGGGCTACAGCCTACGGGGTTGCAAAGAGTTGGACATGACTTAGCCACTAAATAACACCACCACCACTTCTTTGGGATCACTGTGGCAGACCTTGTCACTAACAGTTGTATGTGTGTGTGTGTTCACAGGGTACAATGCTAGGGGTTGGTGATTCCTAAAGATGGGTGTTAGGAATTAGAAGAGAGTTTTTCCTATGTCTGTGTAATATGGTGTTGCTGCACTGCTGGCATCTGAAGGACATGATGGCAATCCTTTTGCAGTGACAGTAAATGGATGGCATCACTGACTCGATGGAGGTGAATCTGAGTGAACTCCGGGAGCTGGTGATGGACAGGAGGCCTGGCGTGCTGCGATTCATGGGGTCGCAAAGAGTCGGACACGACTGAGCAACTGAACTGAACTGAACTGAAAGGGGCAGAGAAAGAGGATGGTAAAAAGAGTGTGGACGTGGAGACCATACTATGACGGTCAGGGCTTCGTGTTTATTGTAACTCCCCACCCCACCTCACCCTGAGATTGCAAGACATCATTTGGGGAGACTTGTTGGGGGGGGTGTTGGATATTACAGCAAGCAGGGTGGAAAAACTGAGCCAAATATGGATTGCTACTATAAATGTAACTTCCCTTTAAACCTGGAGTTAATTGCCCTGGGAATCCGCGTGTTACATAGACAAGGGTTCATTTCTATGATTAATTCAGCTGGCTTGAGCTTGGTACTAATGAGACCAAGGCCAAGGTTATCAGCTCTAACCCCACAGGAGCTGTTAGCATCTCACGGCTCCAAAACCCAGGTGACACCCTTCACCCTCAGACATAGTGGGACTGGGTGAGAGAGTATGCTGTTTGACTCCACTTTTAATACCCAACACTCCCCACTTTCCCCTCTAACACGATGCCTCTGCTCTGAGTGCACAGGCAGTTAATTCTGTAACATGACAGGACATTGTCTCCAGAGCCACATTGCACTTAAAAGGCTGCCTGCATGAGAAATAGTGGGGACTGCCTTGTTAGGCCTTTTAATGGGTACAGGTGGTGCCATCAACTGACTTTCAGAGACAAAAACAGCTTGAAAGAAACCATGCCCAGGTAACCCCATTGCCTAAGAGTTTGACTACAATTTGGCAAAAAACAAACCTCCATTCTTTCGCCACTTTCTAAGAAGTAGTTGGCAATCTCCAGCCTGTACATTTGGAAAATAATCAAGTGGGGTGTTTTACCTGCGTCCACTGGATTCTCTGCCTTGAAGAGTCCCAGCCCTTTAGTCTAAAGCCTTTTGTTCTGTGTTTCATCATAGGACTTGAGTCCTCACCGGTGTGTGCGTGCATGCTAAATTGCTTCAGTTGTGTCCAACTCTTTTTAACCCTATGGACTACAGCCTGCAAGGTTCCTCTGTCCATGGGATTCTCCAGGCAAGAATACTGGAGTGGGTTGCCATGCCCTTCTCCAGGGAATTTTCCTGGACCCCAGGGATTGAACCTGTGTTTACTTATGTCTCCTGCAGTTGCAGGTGGGTTCTTTACCACTAGTGCCACCTGGGAGGCCCCCAACACATCTTAAGCTCTGTATTTATTAGATCACTCGATTTGCAAGTAACTGAAACTCAACTCACGGATTCACACACCCGGGAAGAGTACTAGGTCTGTTCACAGACTCTAAAGAAGTGTTGCAGGGATCAGTCTTAGAAACTGGTTTGGGGGAGAATAGATACATGTGTATGCATGGCTGAGTCCCTTCACTGTTCACCTGAAGCTATCACAACATTGTGTGTATCTGTGCTCAGTTGTGTCTGACTCTGCAGCCCCATGGACTGTATCCTGCCAGGCTCCTCTGTCCCCAGGATTTTTCCAGGAAGGATACTGGAGTGGGTTTCCATTTCCTACTCCAGGGGATCTTCCCCACCCACGGACCCAACCCATGTCTCCTGGGTCTCTTGCTGGCAGATTCTTTACCACTAGTGTCACCTTGTTTATCCTCTGTATTAAAACTGGAAGTTAGTTGCTCAGTCATGGCTGACTGGGACCCCATGGACTGTGGCCCGTCAGACTCCTCTTTTCATGGGATTCTCCCGGCAAAAATACTGGAGTGGGTAGCCCTTCTCTTCGCCAGTGATCTTCCTAATCCAGGGATCGAACTCATGCCTCCTGCGTTGCAAGCAGATTCTTTACTATTTGAGCCACGAAGGAATCCGCTATAGGCCAATACAATGGAAAATTTTTTTTAAAAGAAAAGAAAGAAATTGGATCTGAAACATGGCCCTCCCAGAGACCGGCCATCTTTCCCTTCCCCGACTCCTTGTCTTGGCTTCTCTGTGCAGAAAGCTTCTCTCCACGTGGTAGCCAGCATTCCCCAAGGCACATCCTCCTGGCTTAGCAAAAACAGGACAGCTATGTTCTCTGGCATTTTGAAGGGTTCTCCTCCGTCTCAAAGATTGCTGGCTGAGGATTAAAGCACTGGAGGTCCAGGTGCCGCCTCCACGCCTGTAGCTGGTGTGCCTTTATCAAGGAAGCAGGAGGCAGAGACTGCGTGGGGCTGAGCTTTGTACCCGCCCAGGCGCCGCTTGCGGATGCTGATAAGCTGCTGCCTTGCGCTGTGCGCGCTTTGATGCAATGAGACCTCGGGTTCTGGCGCGTCTGAGCTTCTGATGGCATTTGGGGCTCCGAGGAGCATCTAGGCTTCATCACCAACAACAGCAGCGAGATCCGCGAGGCGTATGGCTTGGACCTACATCAGCGCCTGGGCTTCGGCCGCCCTGCAGACCTGGCACTGGCGGCGAGGTCCCTGGCCAGATCTGTTGCACCGCGCTCCACCTGGGCCAGTGCCAGGCAGGCGCGCGAGGCCGCAGGTGTACACGCTGGACGCCTGGGGCGTGGAACCCAAGCCGGTGCCGGGTGAACTGCCCTGGCGCCTGACTGGACAAGGCTCCAGAGCTCAGGGTGCGTGCTGTTGAGATGCGCTTTGGCCCTCAACTTCAGTTCCATGAAGCTCTTCAAGGCTGCGCTACCTGTAGCAGCGTGGCTGCCTGCTCATGGGCACCAACGTGGATGACCGGCTCCCACTCGAGAACTGGACGCTTCATCGTGGGTACCGGCTGGGCTGTCTGGTTCGAGCCATGGGGATGCGGCGTCCCACCAAGCTGACCTCGTAAGAAGCCCAGTCGCTCCATCTTTCACTGCCGGTCGCGGGAGTATCATGTCCACTCAGAGCGTACCTTCGTGGTAGGTGGTCGCCTGGACACAGACGTCCTCCTTGTGGTGTCACTCTGATCTGAAGCTCATCTTCAGCCCCACCAGGGTCTCCACTCTAAGGGATGTGATTTTTTTTTTTAAGGAATGGGAAGTGTGCAAAGAATAAGTTACTGCAGTTCTCCTTAACCTTCCCTGAAGCTTAATTGGTCTGCTTGAATGCGTGCATATTCAGTCGTGTCTGACTCTTCGTGACCCCCATGGACTGTACCCCGCCAAGCTCCTCTGTCCATTGGATTTTCCAGGCAAGAATACTGAAGTGGGTTGACATTTTGATCTCCAGGGGACCTTCCTGACCCAAGAATCAAACCTGCATCTCCTGCATTGGCAGGAGGATTCTTTACCACCGAGCCACCTGGGAAGCCCTAATTGGTTTGTTTAGAGCATAGCATAACACTGGGATCTTCTGAAGAAGCCCAGAGTAATACAGATGCATGTCAGAGGAGAAAAGAAATCTTTTTCTGATCATTTGGAATTTCCCTTCTATATAGTCAGAAGGAATATCATCTAAGTTCTTCTTTAATAGATAAGAACATGGAGTCACAGATACTTGAAGTGAACGGCACAAGACAAATCACCCACTTGGTAACTGGACAAAAGTCTCAAATCTCTTACACCCAAGTTTACTACTTTTTCTTGTGTTAGCCCACCTTCAACAGATTTGTTATCCAACTCATCACTGGCTTTGATGGTGGGAAGTTCAACCTATGGATGAAGATCAACCTTGATGGTCTACAAACCCTATTGCAACCCTCTGCTCACCTTCAGATCAATAGGCTTATCTGCTCTTAGGCAGGGCTTAACGGAATAGCTGGGGCCAGTCAGCGGCAGACCTGGGACTCAAAGAATAAATTCAGGCCTCCTTGTCTTGGTCATGTGGGTTTTCTAGAGCCTGTGTCACAGCCCCTGATCAGAAGGAAAGGAAGAAAGAGATCAAAATTCAAATCCAGTCTTGGATTCTCCTTCCTCTTAAGATGTAGAAAGTCACTCGAGAACATTGCTTCTGCCCTAACAAAGAAAAAAAGCTGGGTAATCTCTAAAATTATAACTTTTTTTTTTCAGCCCAGGAGAGAGCTGTGGTCATAAGGAAATTCAAACTGAATTCCAGGGTAGGAAGTGTCATAAGGCCCTTCCAGAAGATGGGCACACAGGAACTGCTAATACTTTTTTGCAGGGCATGAGAAAAAGAGGTAACAGCCAAAAGCAATGGACATTTTAACATATTCTTAGAGGCCACATGTAGGCTGTTACTTGCTAGTTACTTGGGCATTGCAGTGTTTTGGGCACTGAGGAGAGGAGATGCCATTCCAGAGTGGTCAGCCTGGTTTGACTATCTTTCTTAATGGAATACTGTAAAGTGAGTGTATTGGTTATCTGTTGCTATGTAACAAATGATCCTTTGAAGCAGTTTAAAACATCAGACATTTATTATCTCAGAGTTACTGTGGGTCAGGTATCCCAGCTGGGGACCTCTGATTTGTGGTCTCTTGGAGGCTGTAGGGAAGGTTTTGGTCATTGGTCATCTCAAAGCTCGCCTGGGGAAGGGTTTGCATCTAAGCTCATGCACATGGCTGTTGGTAGGGTCAACAGTTAGCTTCACTAACTGCTGGCTAGAGGCACAAGTTCCTCGTCACATGGCCTCTCCACAGGGTAACTCTCAACATGGCTACTCACCTCACTCAAAATGAGTAAATGAGAGAGCCAGAGGGGATGCCACGGACCTTTTTGTCATCTCAGAAATGATGTCTCATCATTTCTGCTATATTAGTGAGTCACTAGGGCCATTCAAACTCAAAGAAATTGCACAAGGATGTGAATACCAGGGGGCTTCTCCGATGGTGCAGTGGTAAAGAATGTTCTTGTAATGCAGGAGATTCCAGAGATTCGGGTTCAATCCCTGGATTGGAAAGATCCCTTCGAGAAGGAAATGGCAACCCACTCCAGTATTCTTGGCTGGAGAATCCCATGGACAGAGGGACCTGGCAGGCTACAGTCCATGGGTCACAAAAGAGTAGGACATGGCTCAGCAACTAAGCACGCACACAGGAACACAGGAGGTTTGGATCATTGGCATAGTGGCTGCCTGCCACAGAGTTGAACACTGTATTTGGGGACCCAAAGTTAACTATTATGCCCTTGGGGTAGGAGGTGGTAAGTAGCAGTGAAGGGTGTTACGTGTCAAGTTTTGCAAGTCCTGGAACCTTGACAAGAAAGTTGGAGCTAGCAAGCATCAGGGATTTGAGACTCAGTGGGTTAGGGCAGAAGGGCACCAAGTCCTAAGAATGACTAAAGAAGGAAGGAAACAAACACATGTGCCCAGTGTTTTTGTTGTGTCATTAAATTCTCAAACCCATGCAAAAGATATTATATTAGTCCCATTTTACAGGTGAAGAATTAAGGCCTGGAGAGGTTAACTCTTTCTTATGGTTACACAGCTATTATGGTGATGTTTGCACAATCCTGTAAATATGCTAAAGAAACACTGAATTGTGTACTTAAAATAGATACACACTAGGATATGTATGGGGCTCAGACAGTAAAGAATCTGTCTCCAATGCAGGAGACCCAGGTTCGATCCCTGAGTCTGGAAGATTCCCTGGAGAAGGAAATGGCAACCCTCTCCAGAATTCTTGTCTGGGAAATCCCATGGGCAGATGAGCCTGGTGAGCTACAGTCCATGGAATCACAAAGAACTGGACATGACTTGGCAACTAAACAACAACAGCAAGGATAAGTAAATTATATTTCAATAAGCTCTTTTTTTTTTTTTTCAAGACCACACAGGTAGTATGTGGTAGAGTGGGAAATTTCTGACCTAATTGTTTTAGGCTCTGTATTAGTTTGCTGGAGCTGCTGTAACAAAATACTACCACCTGGATGGCTTAAACAATAGGTGTTAGTTTTCTCATGGTTGAGGAGGTTAGAAGTCTGAGGTCAAGGTGTTGGCAGGGTTGGCTTCTTCTGAGGCCTCTCCCCTTGGCTTGTAGACGGCCACCTTCTCCTGCATCTGAACACGGTCTCTCCTCTTTCTGTACACATCCTTGGTGTCTCTGTGTGTCAGAATCCCCTCTTCTTAGCAGGACACAGGTCCCATTGGATTAAGCCTCACCTTAATTGTCTCACTTTAATTTATTCACCTCTTCAGAGACTTTATCTTCAAATATGATTATAGCCTGAGCTACTGGGTATTATGACTTTACCATGTGAATCTGGGGAGACAATTCAGCCCATAACAGACTCCAAAGTTTATGTTCTTTTTCAGACAATAGAAATCCTTTTGAGACAATAGAAATCTGTTGTCTTTGTTAATAAAATCTACATGATAAACTGTATCCTGGCTTTATTAATATATATTTGTTTTGTTCAAGTAGAACGGTATTGGGACAATTCTAATTCCTACAGATAAGTATTTGCAAATGGTACGCTTTAAATGAGCTCATGCTGCAGTCTCTAGATACTCTTCAAATAAATTGATTAAAAGCTCTAGAGAGGAAGAGTTGAATTGTTAAAAAAAAATGAAGTTGAATGACCACCAGTATTTAACATCTGTTAATATCATTTATCACAGAGATGTTAAGTAAAACAAGCATCCAAAATGTATAACAAATGCTGAGACTGTAATGTGCTGTTATCACATGTCTTGTCTTCTCTTTACTGGTTACTCTGCAACTGACCACGCTAGAAGAGTTCGTTCTCTGAGCAGACAGGCGTGAGCCTGGCCCAGCATGGCCTGAGCCAGCCAGTGCATGTGAAAGGAACACTTGTGCACAGTCTTACATGATGAGACACACAAGGGCCTACATTCTTAAAAAGTCCGGACAACTTACTGGTGTCCTGATGTATTAACGTTTGACACGGAAGACCCTTGGTACTGCATTTTACTTCTGTTTTTAAGGTAGTAGTAATTTTTAAAGATGGGGCTTCCCTGGTGGCACAGTGATAAAGAACCCACCTGCCCATGTAGAGACTCGGGTTTGATTCCTGGGTTGGGAAGATCCCTTGGAGGAGGGCATGGCAACCCGCTCCAGTACTCTTGCCTGGAGAATCCCATGGACTGAGGAGCCTGACAGGCTACAGTCCATGGGATCGCAAAAGAGTGGAAAATGACTTAGCGACTAAACAACAGCAACAATTTTTAAAGATACTTAAACATTGGTGAGGGCTTCCCTTGTGGCTCAGCTGGTAAAGAATCTGCCCACAGTGTGGGAGACCTGGGTTCGATCCTTGGGTTGGGAAGATCCTCTGGAAAAGGTAAAGGCTACCCACTCCAGTATTCTGGCCTGGAGAATTCTATGGACTGTGATAGGCCATGGGGTCACAAAGAGTTGGACATGACTGTGATTTTCACTTTCAAACATTTGTGGGGACACAGTGCAACCTACCTTTCAGGTACACAGTCTGAAACTGCCTGAACTATATCCTCAGGGTCTCTTGCCTACAGGGGACCCATCCGTTTGGAAAGACAGACCCGTGGCCCCTGGGCTTGTATCAACTGCATCAGAACCTAAATCCAGAGATGGGGAGAGGGGAAAGCCAGGTACGTGCCTGAGACAAAAATTCCAGCATCATTTGAACTAAACTCCTCATTCTGGGTTAACTAACTGGTGGGTTTAAAGAGTGACTTGAGAGTCCCTATTATCTGTTCTCCAGATCAGCGACAAACCGTAGCATTCCTCAGGAAGAATCGAATGTCACTTAAAACGGCCTTTTCCGTCTGCTTCCTCCCTCAATTAAGAAGCCTTTGTAGGACTGAAGCCAAATGAGTCCATAAAAGGGCTTATTTCCCATTTGGTACTCAGCTGAAGCCCGAGTCGCTCACTTTCTCCCTGGTTCTCATTTCTTCTCTCTCCACACTCCTCTTTCCCATCTTTTAAACCAATTAGGGGAACTGAAGATTTGGTGCAAGGGCCAAGTATTGAGTTTTTCCGTCAACAAGGAGAGGCCAGCCAAGATCCCTTTATCTGAAAGATAAACAGAGGCAGCTAATGAGGGGAGGTGGGAGGATTAGGAGTAGTAGAAGATCATTCTGGAACTTTGGTAATTCTATAAAGGAGATAATGTGATGTAGGCTGAAGTTTCTGCACTAAATCAGCTTGGTGAAGACACTTGAGATCACGCAGCACGCATTCACTAGATGGCAACAGAGAGCCATCTATGCCTATGTCCCGGCTTCTGGCTGAACTTCAGCTCCAAGCTGCTGAAGTTTAAAATCCCCTCTATTGCATGGAACAATACCAAGAATTTCGCTTAAGAGATGGCTGATTGTTGGCTGTTTAGACCTTACCTTCTAACCCTTTGCATTTATCCTATAACTTCAAGTTCAGCTGTATTTTCCAGAGGTCTCCTTCATTACAGGCAGATTCTTTACTGTCTGAACCACCAGGGAAGCCCCATCTGAAGCATAGATTTGTGTATATATTGTCACTCCTGTTTTTTAGCCTCTGAGGGAAAGTGCCAAGCAACACTGTCCCCATTCTCTTTTATGTAAGAGGGTTTGCTACTCTTTGAAAGTCTTTTTTGTTGTTCTTGTTGGTTTGATTCAATGAAGAATTAAATAGCCAGCCTTGCTGGGTATGAAATTGTCTGCCACCTACTCACAAACAACAATTTGACCTGATCCCCTGGCCTTGGGAAAGTCAGTGACTCCTGGCGTGGTTTGGCCAGCAAGGGGGCATTGCGAGGTTTTGTGGGAGGTGTGAGAAGAGAGTGAGTAACGTCCAGGGGCTTCCTGCTCCTGGGAGAGACAGTCTGGGTTGTGAAGGGCCAGCACTAAGGCCTGCAGTCATGAATGGAGGTGAGAGTTGGACCATAAAAAAGGCTGAGCATCGAAGAACTGATGCTTATGAATGGTGGTGCTGGAGAAGACTCTTGAGAGTCCCTCGGACAGCAAGGAGATCAAACCAGTCAATCCTAAAGGAAATCAGTCCTGAATATTCATTGGAAGGACTGACACTGAAGCTGAAGCTCCAATACTTTGGCCACCTCATGTGAAGAGCCAACTCATTGGAAAAGATGCTGGGAAAGATTGAAGGCAGGAGGAGAAGGGGACGACAGAGGATGAGATGGTTGGATGGCATCACCAACTCAGTGGACCTAAGTTGGAGCAAACTCTGGGAGATAGTGAAGGAGTGGGAAGCCTGGTGTGTTGCAGTCCATGGGGTCACAAAGAGTCGGACTGAGCAACTGAACACAGCAGCAAAGGCCTGCTAGGGTTGATGCTCTCCTGGGACTTAATCGATGATGTTATAAAAACAAAAAGAATTGCTGAGAAGGAAGTGGGTGGGAAGAGAAAAGAGCAGCTTCTTGATGGAGCCACATAGCAAATTCAAAATAGTCAGAAAGCTCTTTGGCCATGAGTGTGATGGGTGTATGTGCTGGTGCCACTAGTTTGCCTGTCACTTAGGGAAAGGAGAAAAGAGAGACTTTCCTGGTGGTCCAGTGGCTAAGACTTTGTTCTCCCAATGCAGGGGGCCCAGACGCGATCCCTGGTCAGGGAACTAGATCCCACACACCGCAACTGAAGAACCCGTGTGTTGAAACTAAGACCCGGTACAGCCAAATAAATGTTAAAAAAAAAAGGGGGGGGGAAGAGAATTAAGGAAGAAAAAAAAGACCAGAAAGGAAGAGGGAGAAAGACTGAGTGGAAAAGTGATGGAACATTCTCATGATGTAGGTCGCCATTTAAGACAACCCCAGCTGGAAGCCCCAGAGCCTTCTGCCTTGGGGTCAGTGGCCACTCACCCGGCTCTCTGCCCAGGGTGTGTGGGGCACTCTAAGAGTCAGATTCTGACCTCTGGGAAGTCCCAGTGGCCACAGGCTGGCTGACTGATGGATGCATAGTTGTCAAATCTCCTGGACTGCAGCTCAGAGTAGGGGTCAGAGGACACCCCCAGGGCAGTGTCTGTTTAGTGGAGAACTTGAGCAGGACTGTGCAACTTCCAAAGGGTCTGGACCAGCAGGAGAGGCTGGAGAGGCCTGTATGAAGGACAGAGAAAAGGAGAAAGAAGAGGCTAAGGGAGGCTGCCTGAATGCCAGAGTGCGAATATTCAGAGGACTCATGGGTAGGAACGCCCTGATTCTTCACGTCGGGCACTTGTCTGCAACATCTGTTGAATCAAATTGAATATAATCACAAACTGAATCAAATAACACTTCTTTGTATTGATATAGCCTTATAGAATGGGTTTCCCTGGTGACTCAGGCTAGAGTCCACCTGCAATGCAGGAGACCTAGGTTTGAACCCTGGGTTGGGAAGATCTCAAAGAAGGGAATAACAACCCACTCCAGTATTCTTGTCAGGAGAATCCTATGGACAGAGGAGCCTCGTGTCGCACAAAGTCCATGCTGTCTCTGCCAACATCTTAGAAAAATCAGCCAGAATGTAATCAGCCATAGACCCCATAGTCCATGGGGTCGCAAAGAGTTGAACATGACTGAAGCAGCTGAGCATGCACTATAAGATTAAAATTTTATTTTTGTATTTTTTTGCATTATTTGTGTGAAAAGTATTATAAACCTATGATAGTACAGTACTATATAGCCAATTGTGTTAGTTGGGTACCTAGGCTAACTTTGTTGGACTTACGAACATGCTCTTGGAATGGAACTTGTTCCTATTTAGGAGACTCACTGTATATGTAACAACTTTACATGTTTCATAGCATGTCATACCCATTTCCTGCTTTGCTCCACATCACACCTGTGCTGTGTATGTGTCCTAGTGTGCTCAGTCATGTCTGATTCTTTGCGACCCCGTGAACTGTAACCCCCCCAGGCAGGAATACTGGAGTGGGTTGCCATTTCCTCCTCCAGGGGATGGTCCCAACCCAGGGATTGAACCCAAGTCTCCTGCAGCACCTCCATTACAGGAAGATTCTTTACCTGCTGAGCCATCAGGGAAGCTGTTTAAGGGAGGGAGTGATTAGTTGTCCTAATTCTCCAGGTGCAGATGTCTTGGCCCAGAAAGAATTAAGTGCCTTATCTATGATCACCTGTAAAGTGCTAAATGCATGGGGTGGAAGTCAGGTTTCTGGTTTCCTCATCAAGTGTTCATTTTACTTTCTAGCTTAAACAGTTATTTTTATGTATTTTTCAAGCTATTCTATTTTTGTTTATAAGGTGCTTTATTAAGTATATATTTTTCATTATTTTCTTCATTAGCTCCATTGGTGTTCTCAACTTGCTTTATAAAGGGACACCAGAGGATATGACATTGGAAGAAGTGTCACAGTGTCCCATTATCTTCCCTTGCTGCGCTTGTGGCAGGGGATAGTTAGGGCGGGGGAGGACTTCAGGGCTGGAGTTTGGAAAACTGTAGGCGAGTCCATCTCTCAGTTCTGGAACCAGCTCACTAACATGCATAGTCCTGGCCAGAGGGTACTTGCTACTTCCCTTCTATGAGGACAATTGTTCAAGTCACTTGGATGCACCTTTTGTGTATCTTAAAATGACTAGGCAGCAGACTCCAAGAACTTCTGCTCATTGCAAAGGAGTCTGATTTCTCATAGTCAGAGGTTTTTACCTGCTGATTAGAAGAGGGAATACTTTTTTTTTAAAGGTGAAAATATATAAGATCTTATCATCCTGAAGGATTCCGTTCGTCTTGATAATTTTCAGTGTAATGAGTTTGGGAAATCTCCCAAGCCTTATAGAAACTACTCTGGCAGACCGTGAAATGGTTTTAAAACTCTTCTTCAGGTTCACCCCTTTCTGGTCGCTCTCCGTATTCTAAATCACCCAGACATCCAGCGGGATTTGAAACTGGCCCTCGTGGAACCTCCAGCAGTAAGACTTCATTACACTATCCCTCATTTAATCTTCTCCTGTAAGATATTCCTAAACACTGGGTCCCTTGGCAAACGCCCTGAAGAAGTTTCATTTCAATATTGCTTTGTATTTATATAACCTCTATATCGAAGGAGCTTAAAAACACTTATGGCCCATGCTTCATTACTTAGTGTAACCACAAGGAAAGTCAACCCAATTCATATTAACAAATTGAAGCACGCCCTTTGAGATAGGTAATAAGAATAGCACTTTGTCTGCATGACACGTTTCTCTTCCAAGAAGCTAGAAGTAATTTGAGCAACTGAACTACTGGAGAAAAATAAAGAACAGATAAGGCAAGTGCTTAATCTTGGTTGATGTTTAGTCACTCAGTCGTGTCCAACTCTTTTACACGTGACTGTAGCCTGTTAGGCTTCTCTGTCCATGGGATTCTCCAGGCAAGAATACTGGAGTGGGTTGCCATTTCCTTCTCCAGAGGATCTTCCCAACCCAGGGATCCAACCGGAATCTCCTGCATTGGCAGGTAGATTCTTCACCACTGAGCCACCTGGGAAGCCCACTTGGTCTTAGGTACCTAGTAACATGGGGGCAGAGTGGAAATCAGAGATCGAATATCTGACTCACTTCCTATCACCCTCCTGTTAGCACTGGTGATGACTATGGTGGCAGTAAATTGTTACAAAGTGGAAGGGGACTTTCTCTTGTTCCTTGTTATAAACCTTGGGCTGTGTCATTTTTCTTTCAGTAAAAAGGAAGAGTCTCCCACTTGTGCCTGTGCTTCTGGACGTAGGCTGACTGCTTTATCTTTATGTCCTGGCTGATTCTCCTTAAATGTTGGCAGAGACAGGACAGAATTTGACATGTGGTGAGGTCCCAGGTAACCCAGTGCCCAGGGAGTGAGTGAGGCATTCCATTTCTCAGAAGCAAGAAGTTAAGTCAGTGTTTCGTTGTAAACCCTTCTCTTTTCAATGCTTGTTGTATGTCCTTTTAAAGTCTGGAGTCCCTGGTTGACTTTCCTTAAGGACCTGGGCTATCAGAGTTCTCTGACCAGACAGTAGCTCTTTACTGTCAGACCTGCTGATACATCAAACCTGAGAAATAGGAATGATCATGTTCTGATCTTTGTATGGGGTGTTTTTTTTTTTTTTAATAGACTTTATTTTTTTAATTTATTTTTTTTAACACCAAAAACACTTTGTATTGGGGTATAGCCGATTAACAGTGTTGTGATAGTTTCCGGTAAATAGCAAAGGCACTCAGCCATACATATGAATGTTTCTGTGTTGTCACCAAATACTGAACTGCTCTGCATTTGCCATTTACCTGCTGTTGGCCCCTCTTCTCTCTTCTCCTTAACCCAGTTCTTCCGGAGGCTTGGCTGGATGACTCTTCATCCCACAAGGGTCTAGCATAGTGAAGAGGCACCTGGGGTATGGGAACAGTGTCTGAGAATCTGGTGGGCACTGCGCACTGCCAGTCTGAGACTCCTGTCCTTCTTGTATACCTGCTTTGTGCTACTCTTGAGAAAACTCAGAATGCAGCTTAGGAAAGGCAGCACCTTGCATTGCTCTTTCTTTTTCCATATATATATGTTTGAATATAAGGTTGAGTAAGTTTAGGGCATACAATCAGTTGATTTGACACATGTACGTACTGCAATATGATTGTCATCGGAGTGTCAACTAACAGCTCCATCTCATCACATAATTATTTCCTTTTTGTGGTGGGAAGAATTAAGATCTAGTGTCCTAGCAAGTTGGAGGTTTATATCCATATTGTATTTTTTAAGTTAATTTATTTGCCTGCACTGGGTCTTCATTGCTGTGCTGGGATTTCTCTAGCTGGGGTGAGTAGGAGCTACTCTGAAGTTATGGTGCTCAGGCTTCTCATCGTGGTGGCTTCTCTTGTTGTGGAGCATGGGCCCTAAGCACTTGGGCTCAGTCATTGTGACACATGGCCTTAGTTGCCCCATAGCATGTGGGATCTTCCCAGACCAGGGATTGAACCCGTGTCCTCTGTACTGGCAGGTGGATTCCTAACCACTGGACCACCAGGGAAGTCACATACTGTATTTTTTTAAAACCGATTCTTGAATTTATGGCCTGTGCCCTGCACTATTCCTTTATTTGTCAGTGAAGTTGGGGGAGAAAAATAATACACTTACAGTTTCCTGAAAAGAACACTCCAGTGCCTCCTAAGAGAAATCTGTCTTCCCCGTCCCCTTCAGAAGCATGAGCTGGTTCCTTAGACACAGCCTGGGAGGAGAATCCCTCAGGGAAGTGCACTGTAACTGGCTGCTTCCGTGTCCTTAGGGTGGGGTTTCTTGCCCCCAAAGAAGTCTGATTTAAGCTAAAGGGAAATGGAAGCTGAGGAATCAGTGGTTCAGAGTCTCCAGGCTTCTTAGAGCAAATATTCCATAACAGAGACCCCTGGGCTGCTTGGCGTAGATTCGGCAACCTGAACTTGGCCCCAGTCTCAGAGCGCATATGGTGTTCCGAGTCAGGATCGCAGATAGCAATGTACCATACTGCGCATGGGGAAAATATTTATGGGATAATAAATGTGAGCAGAGCATGTTTGTGCTCTGTGCATAATTGGCAGTAGAATATGTAGATGAACTGACTCCTAATTGTCCCCTTTAAGGAACCGTGGCCAGATGCCCCTACAGATGCCCCTACAGTTTGTGCCTAGGAGCACAAACAGCCTTCAGCTCTGCGCAAGGGGATGAGGCTGGTGGAACAAGATGCTGTTAACTAGCTTAAGGACTCATGCTTGTAAAGGACACTGGGACTTCCATGTGTGGTCTGGCTGAACAATGAACACAGATTTTTTTTTTCTTTTAAAAATGGATTATATATATTTTTATATATACAGAGTGTGGATCAGCCCTGTGAAATGGGCTTTGTGTAGACCCTTGCAGGCCCCAAGAAGGAAGCTAAGGTGATGTGACCATTGTTTTGGCAAATATGAGAAAAATCCAGGAGAAGTTGCCTAATTTAGATAAGCCTCTCTGTTTGCGATAGAGATCTCATTGTTCAGGGAGTCTAAGTCAAAGAATTCAGAAAGTATATCTTTAACCATAAACTGCATTGGATACCATGTGATCATCCCAATATTACAACAACATTATCAAATAATTATTGTGCTTTGATTTGTTAAAGAGCCCAGAGAGCAAAACAATTTTTAAAAATCTCAAAAAAACTGATTCCAAAGGTTAGAGTTTTTTAAAAATTCCACTTTTAGTCACTGTTGTCTAAGTCTCTTAGCAGAGGGGCAGATTTATTGAATAAAGGAAATAATTAGTGCTCAGATATCATTTGTACAGTTGTGTAAATTTTTAAATAAAATTGAAAACTGAGGTTACGTTTCTTTTTTTTTTTTAACATTTCTTTTTTTGTGTGGAAGAACTCTCTTGTAGATTTCCTGCCTGCCTGCCATTGTTACGCAGTGGGTAGATTTTCCTTCACATTCTTTTTGCATTATTGTAACAGACAAGTCTAAGACACTGTCTAATGTTAATGCTACACACTGCTGCCAATTATAATCAGAGCTAGTCAAAATAAACAAATTAAACAAATAAACATGTCAAAACAACTCTGAGTTAGCGAAAATAAGCCAAGTCTGAACTCTCCCAGTGTTTCGGCATAAATGATGGGCTGTGGGTTGTAAAAAGCTCCATAACATTTTTTCACCTTTGTGAGGGGGAAGGTGGGTCAGTTTAGAATTACAGTGCCGCTCGACTTTGAGAAAGGGGTCTGTGACTGAAAGCAAATCAAACCCAAATGTTGCTGGCTTCACCGGGGGTAGTAATGATCTGCTGCCTGCTCTCAATGCCTGAAAAAGCAAGAAGGAAAGAAAGGAAAAGCAGTTGATTCTTTGCTGACGTGACGCCAGAACCCCTAAATCACTGGAGAGGTTGGGCGCAACGCAGGTGAGACTCACCAAAGGCGGATGTACATTTCAATTGGAAACGTATTGTCCCCGTGACATTTCCCAATCAGCACATTTAAAATACTAGACAATTAAGTGAGAAAGCTCTGTTGCCTCCAAGAAGGGATATAAAAGGACTTTGCTACCCAAGTATGGTATCTTGGCCAGAGTCTGAAATAATGCGAGGAGGTATAAAGCAGAAGTTGTGTGTGTATAAAACTATGGAAAGAGGTTAGGGGAGAAGGCTGTCACTCTGGCAGGTGGTTTTCGTAAAAAGGTGATCTCCTGAAGTTCAAGAAATTGAAAACTATCTACACCTACTCCTGGGAAGCTTGCCACAAAGCGGGTAACTCGTGCGACCCGCCCAGTGTTCTTCATTCGATGGATACTGACTAGCACCATGCCAGGCGCAGGGCAGCTGAGGTGAACAGGGCTCGGTCCATGTCTTAGGCATCACCCCTTGGTCCCCCCTGGGAGGCTGAGATGCTGCGTGTCAGAGGGAAGGGGGTGATGGGCAGCAAGGAAGAGCAAGGGGAACTGACATCACTTACTATTCCAATTCCACCTTTCACTTGTCAAGGAAGTGCTTTGGGTGAGGTTACCCTCCAAGGAGAGGGGTCTTGCAGAGGAGCAAGANCCAGATGTTTGAATTTAATCCCCTCGCAAAATACATATTTTAATGAGTCTGAATTTAAAAGAGGGGGAAAAATGATTTGCACCTGCATCATATAGAGTTTCTTGGCAACCGCCAGCCAGAATTCTGGTTCCTTCTGATTCTCCAACGTACAAGTTGGAAGACTTCCTTGTGTTGTCCAGGAATATCTCATCTCAGTGAAGCTGGGTCAGCTGGTTCTCCTGCTGGGATTGATTGACTCCAGTTGAACAGAGACCAAGAGGGGGCAGTCCCCAAACAAGATTGGGTGTCATTGCGATGTCCCTTGCCTTAAAAAAAATGCCTCTGCTTCCCAGGTGGTGCTAGTGGTAAGGAGCCCGCCTGCCAATGCAGGAGACCTAAGAGACGTGGGTTCGATCCCTGGGTTGGGAAGATCCCCTGGAGAAGGGCATGGCAACCCACTCTAGTATTCTTGCCTGGAGAATTCCATGGACAGAGGAACGTGGTAGGCCTCAGGCCATAGGGTTGTAAAGAGTTTGGCACGATGGAGGCGACTTAGTACGCACTACTACTGCTACCTGGTCCCACTCGCCAGTTTAAGAAAATGAAACTACTATTATGTGTGGATGGAAGCTGTACTTGCACGCAAAGTATTTGAGGGTGAAATGAAAATAAGGCGAATTGCACAATTTTCTCAAATCTCTGCATTATCCAATCTGTCAGGAAGCTATGCATATTTTCTTGGTTAGAGCAACTATGGAAAAAAAAAGTTTTTTTTTGGAGGGGATGGGGAGCTGGAGCTATTGTTGAGAAGCTGCCAAGAAGCTGGTTTCTTTCTTTACACCCCCCACCCCCCTCTCAACTCCTGGCCCCTCAAACCCCCAGAGGAGGGAGTCAATGTGAACATTACAATGTGGAGCTTGCAAAAGAGTTGCTCAGGATGTCTTCGACTAGAGCATAATGTATTGAATTTTTCTAAACAAGGCTTCATGTCCCCTATTAATCAGGACTTCTAGTCAGGAGAATTGCAAACCAAATACAAAAATTCCATGATAATCCACAGCATTTGAAAAGAGGGTAAAACTCAGAACCTATCATGTCTGACGAATGTTCTGGAGATTGGCTTTGGAAGAACTGTCAGTCTAGCCTGTGCTGGATATATTGTTGCTAGAAACACTGCATTTCTTTCTCTTTTAAGGTGAGAACATGGAAAAAACTCAGTGAATGTATACAAAGTCCAAAGGCAACTGGAAGCCATTTTTTTCTGGATTCCTGGACCTCTTAAAAGTAATAAAAATCATCCAGGTGGAAGTAGGCTTGGGGATGTCAGAAATGACGTGGGACATGGAACATGCTGGTTACTTGATAACCTGAGTCTTGATAAGTTCCACCTCCATTAACATTCTCTGTTACAATATGTTTGCGGATGTTGATAAATACCACTAGTTTTATGTTTTCAGAAAAACACCTTTAATTCATGTTATTTTTTGTTCCTTTCATCAGGAAAGCTATTCATAAACTTGCTTTTTAATTCATTAATCTATTTATTCATTTGTTGTTGTTCAGTCACTAAGGCATGTCCGACTCTTTGAAAACCCATGGGCTATAGCATACCAGACTGCCGTGTCCTTCACTGTCTCCTGGAGTTTGCTCAGATTTATGTCCAGTGAGTCGGTGATGCCATCCAACCATCTCCCCTCCATCACCTACTTCTCCTACTGCCTTCAGTCTTTCCTGGCATCAGAGTCTTTTCCAATGAGTTGGTTCTTCAAACCAGGTGGCCAAAGTATTGGAGGATCAGCTTCAGCATAAGGCCTTTCAGTGAATATTCAGGGTTGATTTCCTTTAGGATTGACTTGATCTCTTTGCTGTTCAAGGGACCCTCAAGAGTCTTCTCCAGCACCACAATTCAAAAGCATCAGTTCTTCAGTGATCTACCTCTTCCTTATGGTCCACCTCTCACATCCGTGCATGACTACTGGAAAAACCATAGGTTTGACTATATGGACCTTTGTAGGCCAAGTGATGTCTCTGCTTTCTCATACACTGTCTAGGTATGAAAAAGCTTTTAGTCATTAGTTTATAATTAGTTGAATACCTTCCAGCTGTTGGATGTAGTTGAAAGTATTTCACTATATTGACCATAATTTCACCTCCTTTCCCCCTTTCCAAAATCTTACTCACCTATAGCATCCAAGTTAAGCAATACCTCCTCCGTGCAGTCTTCCTTTCTTTGCATTCTGGTCCTTATCAATCTTCATTTTGTCTAACTAGCCACAGTACAGGTTCATTCAAACCTATTGAATGAACACATAAATGTGCATTGTTTCTTTCCTTTTTTAATTTTTTTGGCTGTACTGCTTGGCATGTGGGATCTTAGTTCCCCAACCAGGGATGGAAACTGTGCCCCCTTCTCTGGAAGCTCAGAATCTTAACCACTGGACCACCAGGGGATTCCTAAAATGTGCGTTATTCTAGGAGGAGGGAATACTGTGTGGATTAAGACAAACCTGATTCCTTGCCTCATAGGTCTTAACGTAAAATGGTGGCAACAGCCAGGTAAACAAATACTTACAATATGGTGCACTAAATCCTGTGATGTAGGAGGATCAGAAGCTGTGGTGGGAACAACAGGAGAGGCCCCAGTGGGTAGTGATGTTTGAGCTGAGACTTGAAGGATGGGCAGTGGTCAGCAAGAAGGGTGTGTGTGTACATGTTCCAGGCAGGGGGAGTAGCAGGAGTGAGAGGTATGCTGGGGAAGGAACAAAGGGTGTGGGAGTGACGTCTCACTTCTGAATGTGTTGGAAATGGTGCAAACATCTGGCATAGATAGAGGACCAGGAAGGAAGGAGAGTGAGGAGAAATGAGACCCCAGAGGTAAGCAGAGACTCCATCCTGAATGGCCTTTGAGACCACAGTGAGAGATGTGGGCTTCATCAGAGGCAGAGCTATTGAAGTGCTTTAAACAGGAAGTGATACCATTAGATTTGTGTTGTGGAAGGGTGACTACCC
This sequence comes from Redunca redunca, assembly GCA_006410935.1. NCBI lineage: Eukaryota > Metazoa > Chordata > Mammalia > Artiodactyla > Bovidae > Redunca > Redunca redunca. The sequence goes on from SJYQ01096238.1 coordinate 108,192, forward strand.
AAGGTATGGAGAATGGACGAAGGGGAGGACAGTGGAAGTGCATGTTGTTTTCAGTGGAAGTCACCTAATATGAGTTTTATGTGCTTGGTTGTCTCCGACTCTTTGTGACCCCACAGACTATAGCCCGCAAGGCTCCTCTGTCCATGGGATTTTCCAGGCTAGAATACTGGGGTGGGTTGCCATTTCCTTCTCCAGTCACCTAACGTTGTGCTTAATTATATACCATTTCTCTTTTTCATTGTTCTGTATTTATTAGCCTTTACTCTCTGGCCTGGTTACAAGCATCTTGATTCCAGGAACCATACTTTTTTCCCTCTGAGAAGAATTGTTGGGTGCTTCTTGGTTGGCTCAGCTGGCAAACAATCAGCCTGCAATGCAAGAGACCCCAGTTTGACTCCTGGGTCAGAAAGTTCCCCTGGAGAAGGGATAGGCTACCCACTTCAGTATTCCTGGGCTTCCCTGGGGGCTCAAATGGTAAAGAATCTGCCTGCAATGCAGGAGACCAGGGGTCGCTCCCTGGGTTGGGAAGATCCCCATGGAGGCAATCCTCTCCAATATTTTGGCCTGCAGAATCCCCGTGGACAGAGGGGCCTGGCAGGCTACAGTCCATGGGGTTGCAAAGAGTCGGACATGACTGAGCACCTAAACACAGCATAGCCCAGCACAGAGCACAGTTGTTAGTAGATGCTCAGTACATGGGCTTCGCAGGTGGCACTAGTGGCATAAAGAGCCTGCCTGCCAATGCAGGAGACATAAGAGATGTGGGTTTGATCCCTGGGTCAGGGAAATCCCCTGGAGGAGGGCATGGCAACCCACTCCAGTGTTCACGACTGGAGAATCCTCATGGACAGAGGAGCCTGGTGGATTACAGTCCATAGGATTGCAGAGTTGGACATGACTGAAGCAACTTAGCACACACGCACATTCAGTAAATACTTGTGGTAGTGTGATTTTATTTTTATGCTGCTTCCTTTTCAGTTTGCCATTTCGACAGCTTATGGCAGGCCTATAGCCCTGCAGTGGTCAATAAACAGAGGGAGAATTTTTCTGGGTGAGTCTCATGAAAACAGTATCAAAACCTCAATTTACCAAGACTAAAAGCTGTCCTTTGTCTTCCTGCTTTCTTAATTCCTAAGAGAGAAGCATGGTGATTTTATGTGCCCTCTGCAGCTCCCAACAATAAATGTCAAAGTATTTTTGCCAAGAGGCTGTAGTAAGTGGTAAATTCCAGTTGAAGGAAAGTGGGACTTGTCCAGTTCAGCCGGAAGAGAGTGTTGGTGTTGTTTGAAAGGCCACAGAGGTTCAGATGGGTGGTTAATCCCCCTGAACTTCCCTGGAAAAGTGGCTCCCCTCCACCATCCACCAGGCACATTCCTCGGTGTCTACCAGGGAATCTGACCTCGTTTGCACTGAGTATTTATGACTGACATTCACCAGTGATTATATTAACAGTCAAATGATTATAACTCTAAATGCGATTGTGTGCATGTGTGTGTGTGCATCAGGGGGAGGTTGGTTGGAGAAGAAAGAGTATTCTTGAAACAAATATATTGTTTCTTTTAAGTGGTGTCCCCCCACACTAGATTGGAAACACTGGTCATGTGTTAATACTAAGAAGGGGCTTACCTGGTGGCTCAGATGGTAAAGAATCTGCCTGTAATGCTGCTGCTGCTGCTGCTGCTGCTAAGTCACTTCAGTCGTGTCCGACTCTGGGCGACCCCATAGACGGTAATGCAGGAGACTCGAATTCAGTCCCTGGGTTGAGATGATCCCTCGGAGTAGGAAATTTCAACCCACTCCAGTATTCTTGCCTGAAGAGTCCCAGGGACAGACGAGCCTGCAGTCTACAGTCCGTGGGGTTACAAAGAGTCGGACATGATTGAACGAGTAACACTTTCACTTTGTACTGGCACCAAGTATTATGACCTAATTTGATAAGTTTGATCTGAATAAAAATAGAGCCATGATCATGTGTTCTTGATCAGTGGATAGTTTATATTTGATCAAAGGAGGAAGCAGTCAAAACGGCAACTCATTTTCTGACGTAGAAAATGAGAAGTAGTCAGAACTTCCTTCTCTCTAACACGTATTCATCACATCTTCTGCATGCAAGGCGTTGATATATAAAAGGTATACACAACCTCTCTCTTCTTATGTCCAGAAGTCTAAATGTTTCTCTTAGGTAAATGGTGCTGGTTCGGAATGGCAAGAGGCAAATGGCTCTTGGTTCTGGCAGGTTCCTTCATGTTATAACCTTTGTGAAGACTGCCCTCTGGGGTTGTGCAGTGTGTGGCCAGTGTAGTTGTATGCAGTGATCCTAGATGGTCACGTGTGTGCGTGAAGTCTTCTAGTAGAAGCCTCTGAATACCTTTTTGGAACTCAATTTGCCAGTCATCTACTCAGCACTCGGCACTTTTTTTTTTTTTCCTTTTTAAAGTCTTTACTGAGTTTATTACAAAATTGCTTCTGTTATATGTATTGCTTTTTGGCCTCTGGGCTTGTGGGATCTTACCTCCCAGATCAGGGATCGAACCCACACCCCCGCCATTGGAAGACAAAGTCATAACCAGTGGACTGCCACCAAAGTCCCTACTTGACACCTTTTCCTTCTCAGTACTATTGCAGGAAGTACGGGGAAGGAAATTAGGTGGAAGGTGAGCCTTTGGTCTTTGAGATGCTTGTACCCTGGGAACATGCACCAGAGAAGGATAGAGAGACTGTGCTCTGGAGTCAGACAGTCTGGGGTCGAATCTTTGCTATGCCACTGCTATCTGTGTGACACTGGACCAGCCACTTAAGCTCCCTGGGCCTCAGTCGTTACCTTGAAATGAGCATAATGATAGCACCGATTTGGAGGATTGCTGTGAAAATGAAATGATAAAATGATGCTTGGCACAGAGTAAGTGGTCAATAAATATTAACTGTTATGATTGTTAAGAAAACGATCTCAAGATAGAGAGTCATTCATTCTGTCATGATGTCGTGTGGATTGTAAACCCAACACTAAAGAAATTCAAATCAAGGAAAAAATCATCGAGGACTGGAATTAGTTGGGAAAAGAATTGTCATAATTTACTTGCATTTCCAGCACGCTTTATTTCCTCCTCAGTCTGTGGAGGAGGAAATATTCCATTTATGATTTGGAACTAGGAGCAGGACTTATCACCCACCAGAAGAAAAATCAGAAGACTCCCAGTGTCTCCGTCTTGTTGAATTATTTATCGTTCCTTGCTCAGGAGCAGACTGATTGCTTCCTGCCCTGCTGTAGGTGGATTGGATTTAATTCTGTCCCCATGCAGCCTGGTGAGCTTATTTTAATAAGAACAACTTAATATTGCAACGCTACAATGAGGCTTTCACGTCCCTCCAGGACATTCTGCACTACACACTCTGAGCTAGCCTGGCTCTTCTGATTATTTCGGATGAGGAAACTGAGTTATCCTTCCTAGGAGGGCTCATGTGAGTAATCTTAAGAACTGACATTTAAATTCAATCAGCATTTTTTTTTTTTTGGCATTTGTCAGGTGCCTGACACCATGCTAGATGTCTTCATGTCCATTATTACACTGAATGCTTAAAATAGTCTTATGAGGTAGGCGTTATTATTATTAAGATTATTATTATTTTAAAGATAAGAAAGCCAAAGAAGAAGTTACCTTGCCTGAGGTCACCAAAGTAGTGTGTATTAGGAAATGAGACTCGTGTTGATGTATGGCAAAAATCATCACAATATTGTAATTATCCTACAATTAAAATAAATAAATTAAAAAGAAAAGACAGGGAAAAAAGATCGCCAGCTCTGCTGTCGTATTCCACATGCAGTCCTAGCGTTCTCTGCTATTCAGGGCTGCACTAGTTCACGCCTTCCTTCCTTTATCTTTCACCACTCCATTCCTCCATCTTTCCCCACTCCATTCCTCCTTTCTTCTTTCTTTCCTGGCATCCTTCCTTCCTCAGGATAATGTACCAGGGGCATTGGATACAATTAATTGTTTGATTTAAAAAATTTTTGTTTGTTTATTTATGGCTGTGCTGGGTTTTCCTTGCTGCTCTGACTTTTTCTCCAGTTTCAGTGAGCAGGGGATACTCTCTAGTTGCAGTGTTTGGGCTTCTCTCGTTGCAGAACACAGGCTCTAGGAACGCAGCCTTCCTGTAGTTGCAGCATGTGGGCTCAGTAGTTGAGGCTCCCAGGCTCTGGAGCACAGGCTCTGTGGTTACGGCGCACGGGCCCAGCTGTTCTGCAGCATGTGGGATCCTCCTAGACCAGGGTTGGAACCTATGTCCTCACACTGGCAGGTAGACTCTTCACCACTGAGCCACCAGGGAAGCTCCTCAAGTTTGATTTTTCAATGCAAGATGGGAAATAAAGGAACTCTGAGTTCTGGACTGTGCCAGGCATATGGTAACAGGTGTACACTCACCTTTCAGCCTTTATTCTAAAGGATAGTTTTCTGTGCTAGGCATTGTTATCCCCACATAGCAGACAGGAAAGTGAGTCTTTGAGAGTCCTCATGACTTGCCCTCTAGGTGTATAGCTACATTGAGCAGTGAAAGTGGAATTCGCGGAAGGTGTGCCTAATTCTAAATCCTATCTTGGTTGCATTCTTTTTTGTTTTCCTAACTAAGCATTACCTTTGGCCACAATTTGGACTATGGGAGATAGGTATTAATATCAAAGGAGGAATAGAGGAGTTTGCTCAATGGCCAAAATGAGGAACAGTTCAAGGTTTGGTGTCTGAGCGATTCTTCCCTTGTTGGTACCAAGAGATGACCTGGAGGATGGAGATAATGTAGAGATCAGTCAGAGCATCTCAGACCAGAACCCCAGCCTGCATTCTGTGGCCCCATCAGCAAGATCTCTGTATCCAGCCTGCCTCATGCTGCCCAGCTCATGACTGTGGTTTCCCCCTCTATTGACCTCCCTCCTGTCTCCACTTCTGAGGATAAGATGCTGTTTACTCTCCATCCTAAATGATTGTGGTTCTGCGAGCTGTTAAGAAGCCAACATGTTCCAGGCTCCCATGTTAATGGCATGGGGATTAAAACCAAACAAAGCAAGCCAGCGTTTGACAATAAATGAGTTGATTGGAAGTGAGTAGTGAGTGCAGAAGTGTATGTGTGTTTCTTGCTTGTTTATTGACTCTCGATATACAGGGGCAAGTCTTTAAACTGTGCTTTGCCTCTGTTGTGCCAGGTATAAAATGGGAGATAAAGGTAGTACATGTCTTTAAACACTCAGAGGTGCTGAGAGGTTAATGACTTCATGCCTCAAAAACTCTTCAGGCTCCATGGCCAGGACCAGAAATTGGCAAGGTTTTCTTCCCAGACCGTATCAGGGCTCTCTCCTCTTCTCTGAGGCTCAAATCTTAGAGGGGAATTAGATGAAGAGTAAGAGAAAAATTGAAAAAGGAGAGAGAAAAAGAAAAGAATTGTGAAGAGAGGTTTTCAGAATGCTGCCTTCAGGAGTGTTCAGCCTTCCCTTAGATTAAATGTTTCTAAGAGAAGATGCCAGTAGTCTGTTCATGCTTATTTTGCAAACCTCTATGCTTGCCTTGGGCTTCCTTGGGGGTTCAGTGGTAAAGAACCCTCCTGCCAATGCAAGAAACACAGGTTCAATCCCTGGATGGGGAAGATCCCCTGGAGGAAGAAATGGCAACCCATTCCAGTATTATTGCATGAAAAATCCCATAGACAGAAGAGCCTGGTGGGCTGCAGTCCAAGGGGTCCCAAAAGAGTGGGACATCACTTGGTGACTAAATAACAACCACTTGCATTACTACTCTTTGGTGAAAAGTAGTAGATAAATCATTTCAGTTTTCAACTGTGAACCCATCCACGATCTGGGGTGGACAGTGGTTTTATTTTGGGAAAGCTTGGAATCCTCAGATTAGACCCTGGTGCTTTCCATGTATCTTTTCCCCTCTTTCTTCTCTCAAGTCATTTCTGGCCAAAGTGATGCTTTAGGGCCACAGCTGAAAGTAGACCATCATCTATCCACAGGCCAGATGTCTACGGGTGACACTGAGATTCTAACCTTGTTCCGTGGGACAGTTTTTCCCTTTAAGACAAAGTCAGATTTCCTGCCACAGATCTCCTGAGACCAGATCCAGCTCTGCCTGTCCCCACATCATCCCCAGATCCCTACCTGCCTGGCAGCTGTAGTGAAAGTCACTCAGTCGTGTCCAACTCTTTTGCGACCCTGTGAACTAGAGCCCACGAGGCTCCTCTGTCCATGGGATTTCCCAGGCAAGAATACTGGAGTGGCTTGCCATTTCCTTCTCCAGGGGATCTTCCTGACCCAGGGATCAAACCTATGTCTCCTGCATTGCAGGCAGATTCTTTACTGTCTGAGCCACCAGAGAAGCCAGCTGTAGGTTAGTTCAAAAGGGGAGCTGGACACATTTGCTTTCCTAATCAGAGGGAAACATTTTTGGCTCTTAAGTTTGACAGTTTTTCAGCACTTTTAACTGCAGATCCTGGAAAGTCCTGTTTTATTTTTATCCCCCCTCCCCCATTTTAATCTCCTTAATCCCTGGGTTGGGAAGATCTGGTGGAGAATGGAAAGGCTACCCACTTCAGTATTCTGGCCTGGAGAATTCCATGGACCGTATAGTCCATGGGATCGTGAAGAGTGGAACACAACTGAGCAACATTCGCTTCAACCAAAGGACTCTAATCAACCTTTGCTTTCTTTCATTCCTTTTTTTTTTTTTTTTGGATAACCTTTGCTTTCTAATGGAATACCAGACAGCATAGCGAGGACACTTAGAGAAATTTCCTCCCCGCGATTTTGCCAAGATGCCAAATATCTTAATGAATTAAGGACGTTTCAGCAACATAATTTTCTGTCTCAGTTATTTGTATTGTATGGAAAGCTGGGTTCTCCTGTGGCCAGGTTTTTTCGTAACCAAGAGCATTTCTTGCAGGCGTGTCACTCTATCTGCACCGTCCACGCATGATAGGGGTGAGGGAATGTGATGTGTGTGGGTGCCAGGGGAATGTGGGAGTCCATGGGGCCGACCCAGTATCACGTTCCTGGGTTCCCATGGTACGCTTGAAATATGGCTTCTCTCTGACCTCTGTGGAGTAGAATGTTTTTCTCCCTGATAGAAGGATAGGTTTATCAAGCTGCTTAAAAAAAAATTATTTTAAGTAACATAGAAATCTTTTTAAAACCCCCCTGTGCAAAGTCAAAGACCACAGAAATCTCCCCCTTATCCAGAGCCTTGAGGGTAAGTGTGGGCCAAGAGCATCTGTGTGCTGAGGTCGCCAGAGAAAGCAGCAATTGACCTCTGGCGTTTGTTTTGCAACTGACAAAGAACCAGAGGGAACTTTTCTGAAATGTTTGCTTCGGGGGACAGTGATGAAACCACTGTTGGCTTCTCTTAGATAATCTATTCAATCTGAGAACAGAAAAAGATCTACTTTTGATTATTATTTTTTTTTTAAAAAGGAAAGATAATGTCACATACAAGCAAGGTAATGTCCTTCTGCCCCTCACTTGCAGGAGGTAGTGGCTCCCCTGGCAGAAAAGCCAAGGCCATCCTGACTCTCAGAGGAAACTGACTTCTTCCCAATAGCTGAGCGGGTAGGGAGGGAACCTGGGAGAGGCAGAAAACTCCTTGGGCAGTAGCCACTGTGCACCACACAGGCTTTAATGCCAAATAGCTTGATACATTTCTTTCCTAGAAATGATTTCATTAGAAGAGAACGTTTTGTGGTAAGACAGGAAACAAGCATTTTAATGAAAATTGAGGATAAATTAACGTTAGATGAAATCACCAAGAATGTGTGAAGAAAGTGTGAAAAAGGAGCCAAACTACACCTAGATGGTTATCACTTCATTTAACTCCTTTTATTATTTTTTACATTTTTTGGGTCCTTTTATTAAAAAATTTTTTTCAAGAACCACAGTTTTATTTATTTCTTCATTTTTGGCTACACTGGGTCTTCACTGCCGCTCGCTGGCTTTCTCCAGCTGCGGCAACCAAGGGCTACTCTTCTCGTGCGGCGGCTTCTCTTGTTGCAGAGCATGGGCTCTAGAGTGCTCAGGCATCAGCAGTAGCGGCTCCCAGGCTCTAGAGCACAGACTCAGTAGTTGTGGTGCACGGGCTTAATTGCCCTGCAGCGTGTGGGATCTTTCCAGGGATCGAACCTATGTTCCCTGCACTGGCAGGTGGATTCTTATCTACTGCACCACCAGGGAGGTCCTGCACTGAAGTCCTTTTAAAGCAGCCTACTCCTCAGTGTGGTTGCACTGGCGAGCTCTAGTAATCGCTGGGAAGTGGGACTCCTGAGTGGACCTGTATGTTCATATTTTCGTGTTGGATGTAACATAATAAAGTAAGTCTGCTGTTTAAATTATGAGGTAACAAAAGGCATCCCCATTCACTCAGTGGTGTATACTCTGTGTGTGTATGTGTGTGTGTGTGCGTGTGCTCAGTTGCTTAGTCACGTCTGACTCTTTGTGATCCCATGGACTGTAACCTACCAGGCTCCTCTGTTCATGGGGATTCTCCAGGCAAGAATACTAGAGTAGGTTGCCATTCCCTCCTCCAGGGGACCTTCCTGACCCACCTAAGAAGGAAGGGCAGAATCACTGGAAATGTGGCCTATCCTCAGGTGCTTCCAGGGAGCTTTGCTGTTTTCACCAGGGAACACAGGTTAATTCAGTTTCCAGCCAGCTGCACCGTGCGGCCCAAACCCTGGCCTTGTAAGAACTCAGTCCTCACAAAGGCAATAGATATCGGCACCTCGGGAAATACCTTGAGGTAATAGACTTCATTTAGGAAAAAATTGAGAGAACATGTAACTATCTCTGAAGTGTTGATATGGAAATCCCAGTGTAAAGCTCTATTACCTTTTATTTTTTTTCCATCTGATTCTTATTTGGAGACTCTCCAATGACAAGCAGTGTGAGTGCAGCCCTACTTTATACTCATTGGGGACGTCAGGAACTCAAAAGACAAATAGTCCTTACTTAGAGACCACGTCTTTGGGTGGCCCACTGACTGTATTGAGGTCAGTTGTTATGCAGGAGAAGAGAGTGGGAGAGAGAGTGGGCTGCTTTTGCTTCTGGAAAGTGAAGTGAGTCACTCTGTTGAGTTGAGTGATGTGTGTTCTTGTTTCTGGGTCTGCTCATAAGTTCAGTTGCTCAGTTGCTCAGGTTGTTTTGTGACCCCATGGACTGTAGCCCACTCCTCTGTCCATAGGATTCTCCAGGTAAGAATACTGGACGGGGCTGCCATTTCCTCCTTCAGGGGATCTTCCTGATCCAGGGATCGAGCCTGCATTTCTTGTGTCTCCTGCATTGGCAGGTGGATTCTTCACCACTGCGCTACCTGGGAAGCCCCTTCTGGGTCTATGTGCGTGTATTTATACATATCTCTAATGCAGGAAAACAGTGACTGCAACTTGAGCTAGGAAGTCCCCACATCTTGGGTTCTGTTTCTCGCTCTTTTCGACTTTATAGAATGACCTCGGGCTGGACAATGATACATGCTATTTGCTGGCTGCTTCAACCTGTTACGAGGAAAGCTAATAAACTATAATCACAGCGTCCTAAAAATGTCAAGTTGCAGTCCCTGGGGCCTCCTGTAACTATTCTCATCTGCAAAATGGAGCTGGTAACTCTGCACCCTGCCTTCCCTACACAGATGTTGGGCAGCTTGGCTAAAGAACATCTGTAAAGCAGTTTGAGATTTGGAAACATGGGAACAATAAATGAGCAGAGCAGCTATTTATCATTCGAGAGGAGATGATGATCTATTCTATATATCAAGCCCCACTTCTCTCGTCTCCTTGAAAATAGTTTTGAGACCATGAAGTTAGTGGGGAATAAGTGTATGCAATGCAGAATGAGGTTGGGGATGACCTAAAAAGGATGCCGTCCTGGGTGAAAAATTACTCTCAAAGAATGTGGAAGTGTATCTCATGAGCTGAAAGTGTCAATGTAGCTTATAAAGAAGAAAAGAATGCTGTTGCGTCTGATGCAGTGTACGTGAAGGATGGTGGTGCCCAAAATCCAGGGACTTATTTTACCAGTGACCCGAGGCTGTCTAACTGGGTTCTGCTTTGGTACCTTTACTAGGTCAGAGATGACTTAGCAGGGAACATCTTAAGAAGATGAAGATTAGGTCCTGGGTGAGCATCACAGTTCAGTGAAGCTTAAATCCTAGAGACTAATGGGAAATAATCTCTATAGACCAACTGGCTAATGTTAAAAAAAATTTTTTTTGGCTGCACTGGGTCTTTGTTGCTGTTCACAGACTTTCTATAGTTGCAGCGAGAGGCTACTCTCTAGCTGTGGTGCACAGGTTTCTCATTTTGGTGGCTTCTCTTTGCATGGGAACTCCTCCCACAAAGGAAGGAAGCCCTCCTGGCACCTCCTGCACAAAGCTAAGAATCCCAGGTCTGACACTTTCCCTGGTACCCCAGAGGTTAACAATTCGCCTTCCAATGCAGGTGACATGATTTGATCCCTGGTCAGGGAACCAAGATCCCACAGGCCGTGGGGCAGCTAAGCCCACACACTGCAACTAGAGATGCCTGCATGCTGCAACAATGCCAAAGAGAAAAAGAAAAAACTGCAGGTCTGTTTATGGTCTGCCATCTTCCCTTGCCCTGGCCTTGGCTTCTCACAGCCACGTGGTACCACTGTTGAATGCTGGCAGAGGCCCAGGTGGCTTTTTGTGGGAGGGTAAATGCCAGGTGGTTCCACTTCTCAAGCGTTATGTCTTGTGGCCTGTTCTCATCGAGTTCCTAGCTGACAGCTCATTCCCCAGACCTTTGGGTTATTTACACAGTCCTCCTCCCCTGCTGGCTCAGTAGTAAAGAATCTGCCTGCCAATGCAGGAGACTCAAGTTTGCTCCCTGGGTTAGGAAGATCCCCTGGAGGAGGAAATGGCAAGATTCTTGCCTGGGAAATGCCATGGACAGAGGAGACTGGCAGGGTACAATCCATGGGGTCATAAAGAGTAAGACCCGACTTAGTAACTAAACAGTCTCCCCACTTCAGAGGACCTTGTCAGAAAAGGTCACTCAGCCACTACTGGACTCATAAGCCCTTCCTTTTTCCAGTCCTGGGGAACCCATTACCCTTGCTTTTCTTTTCAACCCCCAAACACTTAGAAGTTCTTACTCTCTCCATCCATTCCCTATCGCACTTTAATCAAGGCCTTGACTCTCAGATATTCCTAGACCTCAGAATCACAAAACAACTGCTCTCCTTCACTTGAGAGAAATATCTTCTCTATTCTAGGATGAATTGCTCCCCAAAGAATGAGAAGGAATAATCCCTATGTCCCCTCTTGTTAAAGTAGTGAAGAGCAAGACATAGGTTACATCTTCAGCAGGATGGTCTGCTATACATATTAAAAAAATAATTAAAACTATGCAAGGCAATTTTGGGTGGACATGTACACACTGCTATATTTGAAATGGATAACCATCAAGGTCCTACTGTATTGCACAGGGAACTCTGCTCAATGTTAGGTGGCAGCCTGGCTGGGAGGGGAGTTTGGGTGAGAATAGGAAAGGAAAGGAAAGGAAAGTCGCTCAGTCGTGTCCGACTCTTTGTGACCCCATGGACTGTAGCCTACCAGGCTTCTCAGTCCATGGGATTTTCCAGGCAAGAGTACTGGAGTGGGTTGCCATTTCCTTCTCCAGGGGATCTTCCCAACCCAGGGATCGAACCCAGGTCTCCTGCATTGCAGGCAGATGCTTTAACCTCTGAGCCACCAGGGAAGCTGGGTGAGAATGGATACATGTATATGTATGGCTGAGTCCCTTCACTGTTCACCTGAAACTATCACAACATTGTTGATCGGCTATACCCTTGTACAAAATAAAAAGTTAAAAATAAAAACTAGGCAAAATGCAGTAACTATGAAGAGAATTACAGAGAAAGAACAATGGGAACATAGATTAGGGAATATAATCTGGAGTAATCTGGGAAGCAGTGAATGTATTAAGAAGCAAAGACACACTTTGCTGATAAAGGTCTGTATAGTCAAAACTATGATTTTTCCAGTAGCCACATACGGATGTCAGAGTTGGACCATAAAGAAGGCATGCTTTTGAATAGTGTTACTGGAGAAGACTCTTGAGAGTCCCTTGGACAGTAAGGAGATCAAACCAGTCAATCCTAAAGGAAATCTATCCTGAATACTCATTGAAAGGACTGATGCTGAAGCTGAAGCTCTAATACTTTGGCCACGTGACGTGAAGAGCTAACTCATTGGAAAAGATGTTGGGAAAGATTGAGGGCAGGAGGAGAAAGGGGTGGCAGAGGATGAGATGGTACCAATTCAATGGACATGAACTTGGGCAAACTTTGGGACATAGGAGGGACAGGGAGGCCTGGTGTGTTACAGTCCATGGGGTCGCAAAGAGTAGGAGCGACTGAATAACAACAGCAATCTGGGAAGACCAGCTGAGGGAGGTGATATTTTTACTGGCCCTTGACTTGCAACAGGATTTTGACAGTTGAATGTGTGCAAGTGGTGTTGCAGAGAGGGTAAAATAAGCAGAGGCACACAGGTGGAGAAAATGTGTCCTATATTTGATGACTGTGGTAGGGTGGTGATAGTGGTAGGGTTCATATGGGGTCTGCAAAGAAGATAGATGAGAGGTTGAAGTTCGGGGCTTAGAATGTCCTGCTGGGGAATCCGAACCTTAAAAAGCCTTGGCCATCACCCTGTTTCCTTTCACACTGCCATATCTCTTTTTTCTTTTTTTAATTAAAAAAAATTTTATTGTAGTGAAAGTCATTTGCCATAAAACTTACTATTTTAACCAGATTTAACTGTACAGTTCAGTGGCACTAAGTACATTTACATTGTTGTGAAACTCTCACCATCATCCATCCCCTGAATTTTTCACTTTCCTAAACTGAAACTTGGTCCCCATTAAACACTAACTCCCCATTCCCCCTCCTCACTCCCCATTTCCTAGCCCCTGGCCTCTACCAGTGTGTTTTCTAACTCTTTTGAATTTGACCATTCTATGTATCTTGTATAAGTGGAATCAGACAGTATTTGTCTATACCTAATGTATACTGCAATGCATTTTTAAGGTTAATATATGTCCTACAAATATGCCATATCTCTCCTTGATTAGCTCAAGTCACATGTCAGTCAAGTGATAAAGAAACCAGAACAGCAAAAACCAGAAGTTGAAATCGGGTTGTCTTGATGTAGCCCAATCCTACCTTTTAATTACAATCAATGACAGAATTCCCAAAGAAAAAAGTTAAACTTGTAGATTTAGGTAAGGTGAAATAGAATGTTTCAGGAATTTCAATAAGCTGCTGAATTAATGTCTACTTTTCTCCATTTTCGAACCATTTCTGAGTTATGTAAACAGTCAATACTTCACTGTCATGTCCTTGAACTGAGTCCTTTCAGTTTCAGAAAGAGACATTTAGAAGAAAATGACTCAAAAATTTCTTCCTTAAATCACCTTGTTGAAGTTTCTCCAGGGACCACAGTCGATGATTTGTAAATTCCTTTACTCTTAAAATAAAAGGCATTTTCATAAAAGAGAAGGTGATGGATACACCGACACCTTCTCAGGAGGGAAAATAGTCAGAAGTAAGATGTCATGTATTTTCTTCTTCACCGTGCAACACTGTCTTACATTCAAAAGCATTCTAAGAGGAAGATGGCACCCACAAGGAGAAAAATAAAAGCTTTTTGCAGTATTTTCTAGAAGGGGTAGGAATCAAGAATTTCACATAATGGTACCATCTTCTATTTGTATAGCTCTGTCAACTTATTATCAGGCTACCTTCCAACTTAGTATCTCATTTGCTGTCATTGTAGCCCCATGCAAGGAGGGAAGGTTTAGATTCTTAGTTCTGTGTGTGTGTGTGTGTGTTTTAATAATTTTATTTATTGACTTATTTCTGGCTGTGCTGGGTGTTCGTTGCTCCACAGGCTTTTCTCTAGTTGTGGCAAGCAGAGGCTAATATATAGCTGAGGTGCTCAGGCTTTCCATTGCGGTGGCTCCTCCAATTTCAGACCGCGGGTTCTGGAGCACTCCAGCTACAGTCGCTGCGGCTCCCAGGCTCTAGGGCACAGGGTCAGTGGTTGTGACTCACAGGCTTAATTGCTCCAAGGCATATGGGATATTTCCGGATCAGGGATTGAACCTCTGTCTCCTTCATTGGCAGGTGCATTCTTCACCACTGAGGAAGCCCCTTAGTTCTGTTTTACAGCTGAGAAAACCAAGGCCTGGAGAGGTCACACAGAACTGGACCAGTGTGAGCAGAGAGGGGAGGCAGCGGTGGTGATGGAGATTCTGCAAGCTCACCTGGGCACCTCTTCCCTCCTCTCCTCAGTGGTCCTGTCAGACTGTCACCCTGCTGGACTGCAAAATTCCTGGGGAGCGAGGATTGTGTCTTAACCATCTTCTGCTCCTCCCACAGCACCCTGTGCCTAATAGGTATCCAATAAATGTTAATTAAATAAGTACTCTAAAGCCTGGAGTCTAAATGGTTCTAAATTAGATTTTCAAAGCTTTCTGTGCCCTCACAGATTTTTATTAAAAAAAAGAAAGAAAGAAAACCCTTCGACTTCTTAATCTGGCAATGAAGAAAGAGACTGTTAGTTCATTTTGTTCCCTGGGATATTTAGAGACAAATACTGAGAGCTGCAAGGAGGCTGAGGGTGACTCTTAGAATAAACAGCAATAATGAATGAATCTAGAATACAATTCCATCTCTTCTTTACATATGCCTGTTCCTTCTGGCTCCTGGGTTTTCAAATGACCTTTCCTAGCAAGATCTGGAAATGAATAGTCTTTTCTTCTTTTCAGCCAGTTCTTGTATTTCCTGAAGTCAGTTGCCATGTGTCCTTTGACAAATGAGTTGCAGGAGTGTTGACCTTACCTTGAAGAACACTTTCTCCTGTATTTTCACTCCTCCCACATGACCACCTTTCGTCTTTGCCAAGTTGGATGTAAATAAGACCCATCTCCTTAATAATCATGAAGCAAACAAGTGTTTCCTTTTTTTCAGGATATACATATCTTGCAAATACGTGCGTATGTGTCTGTGCTCAGTTGCTCAGTCATGCCTGGTTCTTTGTGACCCCATGGACTGTAGCCTGCCAGGTTCCCCTGTCCATGGAATTCTCCAAGCAAGAATCCTGGGGTGGGTAGCTATTTCCTTCTCCAGGGTATCTTCCCGGTGCAGCAGTTGAACCTTCGTCTCCTGCATTGGTGGGTGGATTCTTTACCACTGAGCCACCTGGTAAATATATATATGTCAACCCTCAAGGAAATAAACCCTGAATATTCATTGGAAGGAATGATTCTGAAGCTGAAGTGACAATACTCTGTGGCCACCTGATGTGAAGAACTGACTCAGTGGAAAAGACCTTGATGCTGGGAAGGTCTGAGGGCAGAAGGAGAAGAGGGTGGCTGAAGATGAGATGATTAGATAACATCACTGACTCAATGGACATGAGTTTGAGCAAGCTCTGGGAGTTGATGGACAGGGAAGACTGGCATGCTGCAGTCTCTGGGCTAGCAAAGAGTCAGGCAAAACTTTGCACAGAAAGAGGAAGAGGGGTTTGTTGAGGAAGGAGCTTGTCCCGGTAGATGAGGTAACTTGTGTCTGGACTGCAAGATACTAGGAGGCTGGTTTTGGGGGAGCAGTAATTGAGGGGTGCTGGTCGTGAGGCTGTCACTGTTTGAGACTTATTAGCCTTACCCTTTCACAGCTTTCCTGGTCATCTATCTGCTGCCATACCCTGAAACCAAGCATCAGCAAACTCTCTACTATTTTTATATTCCTTCATTTATTTTTTGAAAATAGAATCGATCTTGCACATTATAGATAATTTGGGAAGAACAGAAAGAAGAAAACATTTATGCCAACCTCACCACCCCAAACAACCATCTGTAAATACGTTTTTGTTCTCTTATTTTTCCCTTAGGCATAGATATTGAAGGGTTTCAGCCAAGGTTATTGTCATACTGTGTAAATAATTTAGTTAATTGCTATTAGATGCCTGCATCTGGAGATAGAGTCCCAAACAAAATAAAATATTTGCTCTTTCTCTGCCTCTCTTGAAAATAGATTTCTAGGAAGGAAGTGATGAGGTCAAAGGGTATGTTTGAAAAGAGAGGCAAATTTAAGCTGGATGTAGAGAGGAAGATATGCCTTTGTACCCACCTTGGTTCAGTCAGTTCAGTCGCTGAGTCATGTCCAACTCTTTTCAACCCAATGAACCCCAGCACCCCAGGCCTCCCTGTCCATCACCAACTCCCAGAGTCTACCCAAACCCATGTCCACTGAGTCTCTGATGCCATCCAACCATCTCATCCTCTGTCATCCCCTTCTCCTCCTGCCCTCAATTTTTCCCAGCATCAGGGCCTTTTCAAATGAGTCAGCTCTATTGCATCAGGTGGCCAAAGTATTGGAGTTTCGGCTTCAACATCAGTCCTTCCAATGAATGCCCAGGACTGATCTCCTTTAGGATGGACTGGTTGGATCTCCTTGCAGTCCAAGGGACTCTCAAGAGTCTTCTCCAACACCACAGTTCAAAAGCATCAATTCTTTGGCGCTTAGCTTTCTTTATAGTCCAACTCTCACATCAGTTCATGACCACTGGAAAACCATAGCCTTGACTAGATGGACTTTTGTTGAAAAGCAATGTCTCTGCTTTTTAATATGCTGTCTAGGTTGGTCATAACTTTCCTTCCAAGGAGTAAGCATCTTTTAATTTCATGTCTGCAGTCACCATCTGCAGTGATTTTCGAGCCCCCAAAAATAAAGTCAGCCACTGTTTCCCAATCTAATCTGCCATGAAGTGATGGGAATGGATGCCATGATCTTAGTTTCCTGAATGTTGAGCTTTAAGCCAACATTTTTACTCTCCTCTTTCACTTTCATCTAGAGGCTCTTTAGTTCTTCACTTTCTGCCATAAGGGTAGTGTCATCTGCATATCTGAGGTTGTTGATATTTCTCCCAGCAATCTTGATTCCAGCTTGTGCTTCCTCCAGTCCAGCATTTCTCATGAGGTACTCTGCATATAAGTTAAATAAGCAGGGTGACAATATACAGCCTTGATGTATTCCTTTTCCTATTTGGAACCAGTCTGTTGTTCTGTGTCCAGTTCTAACTGTTGCTTCCTGACCTGCATACAGGTTTCTCAAGAGGCAGGTCAGGTGGTCTGGTATTCCCATTTCTTTCAGAATTTTCCACAATTTATTGTGATCCACACAGTCAAAGGCTTTGGCATAGTCAGTAAAGTAGAAATGGATGTTTTTCTGGAACTCTCTTACTTTTTTGATGATCCAGCGGGATCTTGGCGATTTGATCTCTGCTTCCTCTGCCCTTTCTAAAACCAGCTTGAACATCAGGGAGTTCACAGTTCACATATTGCTGAAGCCTGGCTTGGAGAATTTTGAGCCCTACTTTACTAGTGTGTGAGACGAGTGCAACTGCGCGGTAATTTAAGTATTCTTTGGTATTACCTTTCTTTGGGAGTGGAATGAAAACTGACCTTTTCTAGTCCTGTGGCCACTGCTGAGTTTTCCAAACTTGCTGGCATATTGAGTGAAGCACTTTCACAGCATCATCTTTTAGGATTCGAAATAGCTCAGCTGGAATTCGATCACTTCCACTGCTTCTGCTGCTGCTGCTGCTACTGCTAAGTCACTTCAGTTGTGTCAGACTCTGTGCGACACCAGAGAGGGCAGCCCACCAGGCTCCCCCGTTTCTGGGATTCTCCAGGCAAGAACACTGGAGTGGGTTGCCATGTCCTTCTCCAATGCATGAAAGTGAAAAGGGAAAGTGAAGACAATTAGTCGTATCCAACTCTTAGCGACCCCATGGACTGCAGCCTACCAGGCTCCTCCATCCATGGGATTTTCCAGGCAAGAGTACTGGAGTGGGTTGCCATTGCCTTCTCCAATCACCTCCACTAGCTTTGTTCATAATGATGCTTCCTAAGGCCCACTTGACTTCACATTCCAGGATGTCTGTCTCTAGGTGAGTGATCACACCATCGTGATTATCTGAGTCATGAAGATCTTTTTTGTACAGTTCTTCTGTGTATTATTGCCACCTCTTCTTAATATCTTCTGCTTCTGTTAGGCCCATACCATTTCTGTCCTTTATTGAGCCCATCTTTGCATGAAATGTTCCCTTGTATCTAATTTTCTTGAAGAGATCTCTAGTCTTTCCCATTCTATTGTTTTCCTCTATTTCTTTGCACTGATTGCTGAGGAAGGCTTTCTCATCTCTCCTTGCTATTCTTTGGAACTCTGCATTCAGATGGGTATATCTTTCCTTTTCTCCTTTGCTTTTTGTCTCTCTTCTTTTCACAGCTATATGTAAGGTCTCCTCAGACAGCTGTTTTGCTTTGTTTTGCATTTCTTTTTCTTGGGGATGGTCTTGATTCCTGTCTCCTATACAGTGTCACAAGCCTCCATCCATAGTTTATCAGGCACTCTGTCTATCAGATCTAGTCCCTTAAATCTATTTCTCACTTCCACTGTATAGTCATAAGGGATTTGACTGAGGTCATACCTGAATGGTCTAGTGGTTTTCTCTACTTTCTTCAATTTCAGTCTGAATTTGGCAATAAGGAGTTCATGATCTGAGCCACAGTCAGCTCCCGGTCTTGTTTGTGGTGATTGTATAGTGCTTCTCCATCTCTGGCTGCAAAGAATATAATCAATCTGATTTTGGTGTTGACCATCTGGTGATGTCCATGTGTAGAGTCTTCTCTTGTGTTGTTGGCAGAGGGTATTTGCTATGACCAGTGCCTTCTCTTGGCAGATCTCTTATTAGCCTTTGCCCTGCTTCATTCCATACCCCAAGGCCAAATTTGACTGTTACTCCAGGTGTTTTTTGACTTCCTACTTTTGCATTCCAGTCCCCTATAATGAAAAGGACATCTTTTTTGGGTATTAGTTCTAGAGGGTCTTGTAGGTTTTCGTAGAACCATTCAACTTCAGCTTCTTCAGTGTTACTGGTCGGGGCATAGACTTGGATTACTGTGATATTGAATCGTTTACCCTGGAAACAAATAGAGATCATTCTGTCATTTTTGAGATTGCATCCAAGTACTGCATTCCAGACTCTTTTGTTGACTATAATGGCTACTCCATTTCTTCTAAGGGATTCCTGCCCACAGTAGTAGATATAATGATCATCTGAGTTAAATTCACCCATTCCAGTCCATTTTAGTTCACTGATTCCTAGAATGTCAATGTTCACTTTTGCCATCTCCTGTTTGACCACTTCCAATTTGCCTTGATTCATGGACCTGACATTCCAGGTTCCTATGCAATATTGCTCTTTAAAGCATAGGACCTTGCTTCTATCACCAGTCCCATCCACAAGTGGGTGTTGTTTTTGCTTTGGCTCCATCCTTCTACTCCTTCTGGAGTTATTGCTCCACTGATCTCCAGTAGCATATTGGGCACCTATCAACCTGGGGAGTTCATCTTTCAGTGTCCTATCTTTTTGCCTTTTCATACTGTTCATGGGATTCTCAAGGCAAGAATACTGAAGTGGTTTGCCATTCCCTTCTCCAGTGGAACACATTCTGTCAGACCTCTCCACCATGACCCACATACCCACCTACTTCCATTTATTTTATCAGTTCATTCATTCATTTGTGATTGCAGGCAGCCACCATGCAATGAACTCCTATGGAAAGCCTGGGTTTGTAGCCTGGAGCAGCTGTGGGAAGCAGGGTCGACTCGGACCAGACGAGCCTCATGCTTGCATGGTTGGATTTCAGTGAATTTCCCCAGAGTCTCTGCCTGCCCTGGTGAGAGCCATGCAGGAGCCTAGATGGGTTGAGAGGCACAGGGGCAGCCCTGGGATTCATGGTCTCATTTATTGACTTGGGCATTGTATGCATCTGAACTTGGGAACCCTTCCGCATAAAGAAGCTTACCATGATTCCTCTCGGTTCTTTGGTTTGGGCATGAGTCAGCAGGAGAATTGGATTCCTCATAGTTGAACGAAGGGTTACACTCTTTTTCTCTGTTCTTGTAGAGCTTATTGTCTGGAGAGGAAGCCATCCCTGAAACAATCATGAACACATATGTTGACTTCTCAAAGCTGTTATTACAGCTTAGGTGCTAGGGCAGAAAAGTACAGGGAGACCTGAAAACACATCATAAGGAAAATCATCCTGCCTGGGGTGGAGTGGGCTGGAAAAGTTGCCTTTAGGAAGTGATCACTGAATTGTATGCCAAAGAATGTGGAGGAATCAGTCAGTAAGGGTGGTGTGTGAAGGAAGGTGTAGAGATGTCCCTGGAAGACCAGCAGCATGTGTGAGGGTCAAACACAAAGGAGGAAGTCTTCACCTCTGCTGGTCACCCTGACATGGCTGGGCAGAATATGCGCCAAGAAAGCGGGGTGGGGGGGCCAACTCGTCCTGGTTTCATTATTGACAGCGCCATATGCTGGAAATCTCCTGAACCCCATGTAAACTTGGAGAGCTGGTTGCCCTGTAAGTGCCCTCAGCCTCAAACTGACAAAGCTCCTGAGTATCAGAGGTTGTTTACTTATCACTGTCCTGCTCTGTTGACCTCTATTAGGATGCAAATAATTTTGGAAAATGGGAGTGCAGTTAGTCACTCACTTTTTAGTATAAATTAGCTCATTTCAAGGGTAAATTCTTGACCAGTTAGTCTCTGGCCAGGGAAGTTACCGTGAGACCTGGGAGGGAATGAAAGAAGATGTTTTTAACACCCAGAGTCAAAAGATAAGGGCATGATGAAGACATGCTTGGTCTACATCATTATTTGACCCATGACTAGGTTACCATGGCATGTATTCTCTGTGCCTTGATGTTTATCTAAGAAATGAGAATAGCAGGAATTCTTGTTCAGGTAAGAAATCCCTAAGATGGCAGGTCTGTGGCACTTCTCGTTGATGACGTATGGCAGCAAGGACCTTCATTTTCTAAAATTCCAGGGAAGTCTTTCCTAAAGTGGTCTTGGTATCCACTTGTGAGAAGCAAGTCTCAGGTGAAACAGTGACAGTAAGGGTCTTCCTGCATTTTCAAGAACCTATGGACCCATATCACATTAAGAGCCTACATTTGTGCAGGGCTCACAGATATTTTCCTGCATATTCTTGCATGTATGCGTGCTAAGTTGCTTCACTCATGTCTGACTGTGTGCGACTCCATGGACTGTAGCCCGCCAGGCTCCTCTGACCATGGGATTCTCCAGGCAAGAATACTGGAATGGGTCGCCATGCCCAACTCCAGGGGATCTTCCTGACCCAGATTATCTTAGCCCTCTACAAAAATTCAAGGCAAAATAACTATAGCCAGCATCCATTTAGCACTTCCTCTGTGACAAAGTTCTGTCCTAAGTGCTTTAAAATAAAAAAAAAAATTATTGAAAACTGCATATGGTCTTCATTGCATCATGCAGGATCTTTCATTGCAACCCATGGACTTTCTAGTAGTGGTGGGCGGGCTTAGTTGCTTTGTGGCAAGTGGGATCTTAGTTTCCTGACCAGGGATCGAATCCTGCATTGGCAGGCAGCTTCTTAACTCCTGGATCACCAGGGAAGTCCCTCCATGAAAGACTGACAGTTGGGTGTGTAGCCATTTAGAGAGTCCTGATGGATAAATATTTGGTTTGCTTTTCATAGCTACTTTCTGGTTTCCAACTTCTGTTAATAAAAGGATATGTGAGTGAATGAATGCCTAGCCTCTGCTCAGTTTAGTCACGTGTAGACCGGGTGTTTTGGTACTATGTTTTCAGGTGAATTTAGCTCCCCTCCCCACATGGAGTCAACTTGTCCAAAGTAAACTCTCAGAAGCGTGATAAACGGCTATGTTCCAGGTTTACAGACTCTGGGTCCTAAGGACTTCAGAGAGCATTTGATTGCTGCCGAGAGACGCCTACCAATAGTCCCCAAATGTTCCCCAGGAATGATACCCCATCACTTAGGGAGATGCCCCATTAGAACCTTTACCCTTTGCTCCCTTCATTAGTTTTTCTTTCTTTCTCTTCTGAAAAGAAGCTGAGGGAAGTTTTTCACATTCCTCCACAGTGTTGCATACCTGCATGCTGGTCGGGAGTGGGGGGAGTTAAATGGAAACAAATGTGAAGGTGACTGTTTGCCGGTGGTGCTATGGAATGAAATTCCAGGAGGCAGCCGGACGGTCCGGCCGGGGACAAAGAAATCCGTTGAGAGCAAGCATCAGCTCTGACGTCTGGATAAAGAATAGTCAGGATTTGCTTTTCTATTTTTTACCCCTCTGCCAGAATAGTGTCCATACTTTTATTCTCCAGGAAGCCCTTTGTTTCTAAACACCTATTGTGTGCAACCTAGGGTAGTGTGTTCGGTGGGAACCTTGTCTCTAGCCAACAGAAGCTTGAGTTCAAGGTTTTATTCTCTCTTTTAAAAAGTGTTGTGTGGTCTTGAGATAGAGTGAACAGTTCAGCTAATAAATTCCTGAGACCCTTCAACACAGAGGCGAAGCCCCCATCATTCACACGTGTCTCTGACTCTTGACCTGCATAGTCCTTTGCAGCACTGTAACAAAACCTCTTCATATTAATACCAATTTATCATTATTCCATTTAAATGCTTTTTTTTTTTTTGGTCCAAGAGAATGAGACAGAAAACATCTGCATATTGAGTAATATTAGCTACAGTTGGTGTCTCAAGTGAGAACCAATCTGACAGCCCCATTTATTATATCTGGATAGGTTTTATTATGGAGACTCTTACATTTCAACTTCCCCTCTGTAAGATATGAAAGAGACTCTGATGTATTCCTATCTTGCTTTAAGAACAACACTTTGAAATACAGGGGAGATAGCAGCTATAGGTAACATTTCAGTTATAATAAGAGAGGCCAAACGTTAGCCGGATTTAAAACAATAACAACAATCAAGACACTTAGAAGTGTTATTAGTTATGAAACCATATGGTTCGTGTTCCAGCCCTGCTCTTTGTTCCCTGCCTGTGCTGTCAGCCTTCATGTGATGGTTGTGATTTGTCATGTCTAGAGCATCACCCTTTTCAATACGTTAGGCTAATAACTCTGATCTTTTAAAGAGCAGTGTCATGCTCTGCTTTCCTCTGAGTGGGGCTGGCCATCAATGTGGAAACGTGTCAGTGTTAAAACACACAAAATCAATACAACCACTGAAACCACACCCCCAACACAGACTCCTCTCTATCTATTTAGAAGTGAGTCATGTGGACTTCACAGGTGGCTCAGTGATAAAGAATCTGCCTGCCAGTGCAGGAGATGCTGGTTCGATCCCTGGGTTGGGAAGATTCCCTGGAGGAGGGAGGGCATGGCAACCCACTCCAGTATTCTTGCCTGGAGAATCCCATGGACAGAGGAGCCTGGTGGGCTACAGTCCATGAGCTGGCTGCAGTCCATGGGGTTGCATGAGTCGGTTACAACTTAGAGACTAAACGACAGCAGCAACATGTGAAGCTAAGTAATACATTGGAGTACTAAGTACATTGGGATAGTTATGGGGAATGTTCAGAGAATTAACCTAGCAGTTAACTTTGTTCATTGTGAGTTAATGGAACTTACATGAAGCTTGTGTTAGTGTGTGTTACACATATGTCTTGAACAGTAATGATGTTTAATAGATATTGTTTATTCATCTCTAGTTCTTTGATGAATAAAAGGACTCTGTTTCCCCTCTAACTCCCCTGGATCAGGTGACTCTGCAGGTGCTCTCAGTCACCCCAAATCTGGGACACCAGCCCTCCGCTGAGGCCTGACAGCCAAGCAGGGATCACACTGGTTATTTTCTCCTTGCCTTCCCTCCTTACTTGTACTATTTTTTAAATGAGTCCCAGTTCTCAACACCAGGAAACAGGAATTAAAACAGGGCTCCCGTTCAGCGGACTGGTGGTCAGTGTGCAATTGTTTATGTAAATCTGCGCAAATCCAATACGTTTATTTTTTTTATGTCAGTGTGTCTTAACATTTCCTGTGTGAGAAAAAAATGAATTTTTTTAAGGCAAACCATTTGCATGCTATAAACTTGATTTTTAAGACATTCTAAGGTTGCAGGCCTCATACTTCTATGTCGATTAAAATAGAAATGTGTAGAGAACATTCATGATTATGCTGATACTCATGGGCTTCTGTTAGTTGCAAATTAAGACGGTGTTCTTTTCCTGCTCCTCTATGGGTCTCTGCCAGATTTCTCTGGGTCTTCAATTGTCTTTACCTAGCTCCCTCTGACCTACCCATGCCTTTTGTTTTAATTAATTGAAGTATAGTTGATTTGCAATGCTGTGTTTATTTATTTTAAAAAAATTTTGGCCACATCTTGCAGCATGTGGGACCTTAGTTCCTCAAGCAAGGATTGAATCCTCACCCCTTGCACTGGAAAGTGAAGTCTTAACTACTAGACCATCAGGTAAGTCCCTGACTTACCCATTCTTGATCACCAGCTCCTTTATTCTTTTGTTTATGATCTTTCTGTGCCTGGAGTCCCCACTTTTCCCTAATCCACTGTCTTCCTTGACTTTTGTTATTTGAAGACCCTTCACTTTATTAATTTTAATTCTTTTTTCCCCCTCTCAGTTAAAACATACCTACAAAATATATACACATACACATGCACACAATTCAGGATATCCCTTGGCCTAGAGGAGAGATTTAACATGTGTTGAATCAAAGATAATGATAAGGTAAAATGTAATAAACATTGTGGGTAAGATCAAAGCCCAGTGCATGTAAAGGTGGAGAGATCCATTCAATGGAGTAAGGTGTCTTTTAAAAATATAGTTTATTTTTCCTATAAAAATAACATGTTTAGAGTGATGTCAGCAAGCTGACTCATATGGAAGCGTCAGGCCCTTTTCTCCCCCAGAGACACAGGATTAACAACAGTATACAGGCTACAGTACCTTTGCAGAAACTCTGGAGATTAGTTGAGAAGCTTCAACACCTCGACCACCATGAAACCAAGAGTAGATCCCAGCAAAAGAGTTAGGAAAGTTCATTGCATTTTGCAAACTCATTCCTGCTTCTCCTTCTTATCTAGCCTGCTCTTGCACTGGGGATCATTACTTATGACAGAAACAAATGAGGGGAACGTGCAGCCAACATTTTGGCCGGTCTGGGGGCTGTCTGAGGGACTGGTGTCTGTCTTTCCTGAGTCAGAGTGTTGATGGGACCAGCATCCTCTTTTGGAAGCTGCGGAAAGCAGTTAACTATCACGACACATTAGAGTAGCAGTTCTGCAGGCAGCAGCCAGGGGGCGCACGAGATTACAGCCTTCTGAGAAGAACCAGGGACATGCCGTCTAGGGAGTTTGAGAGGACGCTGCAAATTCTCAGAGAAGATACAGCCTCAAAAGAGGTTTGAGAGATCCTGGAATCTCTAGATCTGGGTTGATTTGTGAAAGCCTTATCCTGTGTGAAGCCAGTCCAAACTGCATGAAGTTTAGAAGCAGTGGTTGTTTCTTCAAATGCCTGAGTCTCAACAGCAACAAAAATATGGCACACAAAGATGAAAGGAAACATGGCCAAATCAAAAAAACAAAGTGAAACTCCAAAAGCTGACCCTAAATAAACAGATCTCTGAGCTGCCTGACAAAGGATTTAAAATATCTGTGCTGAAGATGCTCAATGAACCCAAAGAGAACACAGACAATTAAACAAAAGCAAGTAAATAAGACATGAACAAAGTGAGAATACCAATAAATATAGAGACTTTGAAAAAGAACCAAACAGGAACTTACTTCCCTGGTGGTCCAATGGGTGAAACTTCGCCTTTCAATGCAGGGGGTGCAGGTTCGATCCCTGATCCAGGAGCTAGGATCCCTTATGCTTTGAGGCCAACTGCCCAAACCATGTCAGAAGCAATATTGTAGCAAATTCCATAAAGACTTTAAAAATGGTCCACATAAAAAAATCTTAAAAATGTATAAAAGAACCAAAAAGATGGCTGATTCATGGTGATGTATGGGAGAAACCAACACAATATTGTAAAGCAATTATCTGCCAATTAAAAATAAATAAATAAATAAATAAATCTAAAAAGGAACCAGAGTCTGGAGCTGAAAAACAAATGAGCAACTGAAAGAATTTTACTAGATGGATTCAAAAACTGACTTGATGAGGCAGAAGAAAGAAATCGAAGACAAGTCAGTTGAGTCAGAGGAGCAAAAAGAAAAAGAGAATGAAGAAAAGTGAAGAGTACCTAAGAAGCTTATGGGACACTATCAAGCGGTATGATAAACACATTATGAGGGAAGCTCAATGTATCCAACTAGGATAGATCCAAGGAGGCCCACACAAAGACCCACACAAAAGGGTAAAGATAGCACAACAACTTTGACTCTTTATATCTTGGTAAAGAAGCGTTCCCTTCTTATGAATCTCAATAAGAATTGAAAGACTGATGCATGACACTGCCTTTCCCAATAATATATAAAGATGTACTTTGTGACATCAACAATATAAAGAAAAGGAAGGAGCTTACAGGAATAGAGTTTTTGTATGCTATTGAAATTAAGTTGTGATCAGATTAAAACAGAATATAACTTTAAGATGTTTTATAAAATTGAAATGGTAGCTACAAAAAAATATCTATCAAATAAACACAAAAGGAAATGAGAAGTATGTTACCACACACACACACAAAAGAAAATCAATGAAACACAATAGAAACTAGCAAGAGAGGAAAGTGTTAGTTGCTCAGTTGTGTTCAACTCTTTACAACCCCATGGACTGTAGCCCACCAGGCTTCTCTGTCCATGGGATTTTCCAGGCAAAAATACTGGAGTGGGTTGCCATTTCCTCCCCCAGGGCATCTTCCTGACCCAGGGATCAAATCTGGATCTTCAAACCCGGGTCTCCTGTATTGCACGTGGATTCTTTACTCTCTTAAGCTACCAGGGAAACCCTGCAAGAGAAGAAAGGAAGGACAAAAAACTACAAGACATAGAAAACAATTAACAATGGCAATAGTAAGTCCTGCCAAATAACAAGTCATTGTTGTTTAGTCACTAAGTCGTGTCCAACTCTTTACAACCCCATGGACTATAGCCTGCCAGGCTCCTCTGTCCGTGGGATTTCCCAGGCAAGAATAGTGGGTTGCCATTTCCTTCTCCAGGGAATTTTCCTCACCCAGGAATTGAATCCGTGTCTCCTGCATTGGCTGGCAGTTCTTTACCATTGAGCCACCAGGGCAGCCCCAACATAGCCTCTATAAAAACTCAAAAAGACAGGTTTTGGAGAATGTCCAGTTTGGTAAGCATGTGGGAATTTGGGCACATTCAGGAACCTCTGTTCCCTTCTCCTGTGTCTTGCCCTGGGCATCTCTTCCATCTGCCTGTTCCTGAGTTACATCCTTTTATAATAATCCAGTGATCTGGTGAGTCAGTGGGTTTCCTGAGTTCTTTGAGCTGCTCTAGCAAATGAATCAAAGCCAAGGAGGAGGTCATGGGACCCTCTGATTTACAACCAGTCAGTCAGAGGTACAGGTAACTACCTGGATTTGCAACTGGTGTCTGAAGTTCAAGGAGAGTGTAGTCTCTAACCAGCTTGTCAGAAGCACAGGGATGACTTGGGCTTGCAACTGGCTTCTGATGTATGAGGCAGTCCTGTAGGACTGAGGCCTTGATCTGTGGAATCTGATGCTGTCTTCGGGTGGACACTGTCAGAATTGAGTTGAATTCTCAGACACCCTCCAGGTGTCTTAAGAATTGTCACGGGGAGGCACTCTTACTCCCACTGGAGTTTGATCAGGACACCAAAAGAAAGGGTATTAAAATTTCTTTGTCTTTCTGTACACTAGCATTCATAGCAGCATTACTCACAATGGTCAAAAGGCAGAAGTAACCCAGATGGCCATCAACAGAGAAATGGATCAACAAAATGTAGATTATACATACGATGTGATATTACTCAGAGATCCTGATACATGCTACAACGTGGATGAACCTTGAAATCATCATGCCATGTGAAATTAGTCATAAATGGACAAATATTGTGATTCTGCTTTATGAGGTAACTAGGATAGGTAGACTTATCGAAGCAGAAAATAGAATAGAGGTTTCCATGGGCCGGAGAGAGAAGGGAGAGGGGAGTTATTGTTGAATAGGTGTAGAGTTCTGTTTGGGGTTGTGAAAGTATAGAGTTCTGTTTGGGGTTGTGAAAAAGTTCTGGAAATAGATGATGATGGTCACATAATATTGTGATTGTTGTCAATGCCTCTGGAATAGACACTTAAAAATAGCTAGGGACTTCTGAGGCAGTTCAGTGGTTAAGATCTGCACTCCTAATGCAGAGGGGCACAGAATCAGTACCTGGTGGGGGAACTAAGATCCTGCAAGCTGCAAGGCATGGCCTAAATAAATAAAAATTTTAAGGAAATGGATAAAAGGGTGAATTTTTAAAGTGAAAATTTCACCACAATGAAAAAAAAAATGCCGTTCTTCATCACAAACCAGCTGAGGCTCCAGTAATTGGAGGTATGGGAGTGTGTAGTAGAATGGGGAGCTAGCCAGGGCTGAATGTCATGTCATTTCACCATGTGGCAAAAAATGCACTGGATTTTCTCTTTCTAGCACTTGTCTAGAGAAGGTTACCCAGAAGATGAAACAAGGATCTCGTGTGTGCTGAGTGCCTACTGCAGGCCTGCTGCAGAGGGTAGATGACGTAGAGGGTAGGTGGGCAGATGGTGCAGCCGCTTGTCCAAGGTCAAATCCTGAATCCATCACAGACTAGCTTATTTTATATATATATAATTATGTATTTATATATCTATTTATGTATTTTTGGCTGTGCTGGGTCTTTGTTGTGGGCTTTTCTCTGGTTGCAGTGAGCAGGGGCTACTCTCTAGTTGGGGTGCATGGGCTTCGCACTGTGGCGGCTTCTCTCGTTCTCTTGTGGAACACAGGCTCTAGGGCACGCGGGCTTTAGTCGTTGCAGCGCGTGGGCTCAGTAGTTGTGGCTTGCAGGCTCTACAGCACAGGCTCAGTAGTTGTGGTATACTGGCTTAGTCGCTCCAATGCATCTGGGATCTTCCCAGATTTAGGGATCAAACCAGCATCTCCTTCTTGGCAGGCAGGTTCTTAACCACTGAGCCACTAGGGAAGACCCCACCGACTAGCTTTTTGACTCTTACGTGAGTTGCTTCCTTTCTTGTGTTTCCTTTCCTTCACTAGCGCCACCTGGGAAGCCCTTTACTCTAAATACTACCACTCAGTTACAGGTGGGAAGCTCTCTAAAGCTTTATTCTCTGAGAATAGAGAGGAGCTAGCTAACAGAATAATAAAAATTCTATCATTTTTTATTAATAGAAAGCAGGATGAGATAGGCTTATGCTTTGCTTCTCTGGGTAATCAGACTTTTTCCTTTCTTTTCTCTTGTACGGGGACAGCAGAACCAAATACTTAATATTTCTCTGCTCCCATCATTTCCCTCAGAACTAAGTTTTTTACTGACATTGTTCCCAGCCTCTCTTTGGAATCAATCTGAAATGATAGGAGCTCTTCCATGCTTATCGTGAAGCCTCAACCATTTAATAGCCCAGAGTAGGTGTGAAACAGTGTATCACTGAATTGCTTTTAATCAAATACGTAAAGAGCTGGGACTTCCCTGGAAGTTGAGACATTGCCTTCCAACACAGGGGGCTGAGGGTTGGATCCCTGGTCAGGGAGCTAAGGTGGCACATGCCTCGTGGCCAAAAAATAAAACATAAAACAGAAGCACTATTGTAACAGCTTCAGTAAAGGCTCTGAAAATGATCCACATAAAAAAAAATCTTAAAAAAATATGTACAGAGCCAAGATACTTTTCATCATTTTACAGTTGGAGGAACCAAGGCAAAAAAACGGGAGAGTAATTTAACTCAAGTGCAGGCTAAAGGGTAGGTATGCTAGGAATGAGCTTCCCAGGTGGCTTAGTGGTAAAGAATCCACCTGTCAATGCAGGAGATGCAGGTTCAGTCCCTAGATAGGGAAGATCCTCTGGAGAATGAAATGGCAACCCACTCCAGTATTCTCATCTGGAGATTTCCATGGACAGAGGAGCCTCGTGGGCTACAGTCCACCGGGATGCAAAGAGCTGGACATAGGGACTAAACCACCATCACCACCATGCTAGGAATGAAAGCCTTTCGCCTGAAGCCCACTCTACTGACCACGTCATGATGATGAGAGCCCCATGCAGGGTGTGAGGCTGATATTGCCAGGGCCACCAGATAGGTTTGGAGGTCAAGGAGAAGAGACGTATTTTACTCTGCACATGTAATCAGCATTTACCACCACTCACTTACAATAAGAAACATTAAACAATTTCCCACATTTCCTCTAAATGAATGGGACTCCGCAGGAAAACCCTAAAGGGAAGTGTTTGAGAAATAGGTGGCAGAGGAATTCAACTATGAGGAGAATGAGCCAGTTTGTTGTGTTTGCTTATTAATAGGTTCTGTGTCGCCAGCTCCAGGGGGAACTGGCTCTTGAATAGCTGGCAGAGAAACGCATTCACAGGCTCCGCTTGATGGAAATACAGAATAACAGGAAGGGAAAGGGAGGGAATAACTTCAGAAAAGATTGGAGAGCTTGTCCTCGGGAATGAAAACTGGCAGCCGGCTGCTAATTTGACTGTATTTCTTTTTTTTTTTTTGGATAATTACTTTTATTTTTTTAAATTTATTTTTTAATTGAAGGATAATTGCTTTACAGAGTTTTGCTGTTTTCTGCCAAACATCAACATGAATAAGCCATAGGTATACATATATCCCCTCCCTTTTGAACCTCCCTCCCATCTCCCTCCCCATCCAACCCCTCTAGATTGATACAAAGCCCCTATTTGAGTTTCCTGAGCCATACAGCATATTCCCATTGGCTCTCTATTTTACATATGGTAATGTAGGTTTCCATGTTACTCTTTCCTTACATCTCACCCTCTCTTCTCCTCTCCCCATGTCCATAAGTCTATTCTCTATGTCTGTTTCTCCATTGCTGCCTGTGAATAAATTCTTCAGTATCATTTTTCTAGATTCTGTATATATGTGTTAGAATACGATATTATCTTTTTCTTTCTGATTTACTTCACTCTGTATAATTGGCTCTAGGGTCATCCACCTCATTAGAACTGACTCAAAGATGGTCCTTTTTATGGCTGAGAGAAGGCAATGGCACCCTACTCCAGTACTCTTGCCTAGAAATCCCATGGACAGAGGAGCCTGGTGGGCTGCAGTCCATGGGGTCGGTAAGAGTTGGACACGACTAAAGCGACTTAGCAGCAGCAGCAGCAGCAGCAGCAGCAGCAATATTCCACTGTGTATATGTACCACAACTTCTTTATCCATTCATCTGTCGATGGACATCTAGGTTGCTTCCATGTTCTAGCTATTGTAAATAGTGCTGCAATGAACATTGGGATACATGTGTTTTTTCAAGTTTAGTTTCCTCATGGTATATACCTAGGAGTGGGGTGGCTGGGTCATATGGTGGTTTTATTCCTAGTTTTTTTAAGGAATCTCTATACCATCTTCCATAGTGGTTGTATCAGTTTACATTCCCACCAAAAGTACAAGAGGGTTCCCTTTTCTCCACACCCTCTCTAGCATTTATTGTTTGTAGACTTTTTGATGATGGCCATTCTGACCAGTGTGAGGTGACATCTCGTTTTTGATTGGCATTTCTCTAATAATGAGTGATGTTGAGCATCTTTTCATGTGTTTGTTAGCCATCTGTATGTCTTTGGGGAAATGTCTGTTTAGGTCTTTTTCCCATTTTTGTTTAGGTTGTTTGTTTTTCTGGTATTGAGTTGTATGAGCTGTTTGTATATTTTGGAAATTAATCCTTCGTCAGTTATTTCATTTGCTATTATTTTCTGCCATTCTGAGGGCTGTCTTTTCACCTTGCTTATAGTTTCCTTTGCTGTGCAAAAGCTTTTAAGTGTAATCAGGTCCCACTTGTTTACTTTTGTTTTTATTTCCATTACTCTAGGAGGTGGTCTTTGTCCCATTGTATATTCTTGCCTCCTTTGTCAAAAATAAGGTACCTATAAGTGCATGGGTTTTTTTTCTGGACTTCTTATCTTGTTCCATTGGTCTATATTTCTGTTTTTGTGCCAGTGTCATACTGTCTTGATGACTGTAGCTTTGTAGTATAATCTGAAGTCAGGAAGGTTGATTTCTCCAGCTCCATTCTTCTTTCTCAAGACTGCTTTTGCTATTCGGAGTCTTTTGTGTTTCCATATGAATTGTGAAATTTTTTGTTCTAGTTCTGTGAAAAATGCCTTTGGTAATTTCATAGGGATTGCACTGAATCTGTAAATTGGGTATGGTAGTAGTCATTTTCACAATATTGATTCTTCCTACCCAGGAACATGGTATATATCTCTCCATCTGTTTATGTTGTCTTTGATTTCTTTCATCAGTGTCTTATAATTTTCTGTGTACAGTTCTTTTGTCTCCTTAGGTAAGTTTATTCCTGGATATTTATTTCTTTTTGTTGCAATAGTGAGCAGGATTGATTCCTTAATTTCTTTTCTTTCATTGTTCACGTATAGAAATGCAAGTAATTTCTGTGTATTGATTTTATATCCTGCAACTTTGCTAAATTCTCTAATTAGCTCTAGTAATTTTCTGATACTATCTTTATGGTTTTCTATGTACAGCATCATGTCATCTGCAAACAGTGAGAGCTTTACTTCTTCTTTTCCAATCTGGATTCCTTTTATTTTTCTTCTCTGATTGCTGTAGCTAGGACTTCCAGAACTATGTTGAATAGTAGTGGTGAAAGTGGACACCCTTCTCTTGTTCCTGATCTTAGGGGGAATGCTTTCAATTTTTCACCATTGAGAATAATGTTTGCTCTAGGCTTATCATATATGGCCTTTACTGTGTTGAGGTAGGGTTCCTTCTATGCCCATTTTTTGAAGAGTTTTAATCATAAATGGGTGCTGAATTTTGTCAAAGGCTTTTTCTGCATCTGTTAAGATTATCATATGGTTTTTATCTTTCAGTTTAATACGGTATATCACATTGATTCATTTGCATATATTGAAGAATCATTTCATCCCTGGAATAAACCCAACTTAATCATGGAGTGTGAGCTTTTTGATGTGCTGCTGAATTATGTTTGCTAAAATTTTGTTGAGGAGTTTTGCATCTATGTTCATCAGTGATATTGGCCCATAGTTTTCTTTTTTTTGTGTTGTCTTTGTCCGGTTTTGGTATGAGGGTGATGGTGGACTCATAGAATGAGTTTGGGTATTCCTTCCTCTGCAATTTTTTGAAAGAGTTTTAGAAGGGTAGCCATTAGCTCTTCCCTAAATGTTTGATAGCATTCTCCTGTGAATCCATCTGGTCCTGGGCTTTTGCTTTTTAGGAGATATTTGATCACAGCTTCAATTTCAGTGCTTGTAATTGGGTTGTTCATAATTTCTATTTCTTCCTGGTTCAGTCTTGGAAGATTGAACTTTTCTAAGAATCTGTCCATTTCTCCCAGGTTTTCCATTTTGTTGCCATGTAGTTGTTCATAATAGTCTCTTATAATCCTTTGTATTTCTGCATTGTCTGTCCTTTTTCATGTCTAATTTTGTTGATCTGATTCTTCTCTCTTTTTTTCTTGATGACTCTGGCTAAAGGTTTGTGAATTTTGTTTATCTTTCAAAGAACCAGCTTTTAGTTTTTATTAATCTTTACTATTGGTTCTTTCATTTCTTTTTCATTTATTTCTGCTCAGATCTTTATGGTTTCTTTCCTTCTACTAATTTTGGCGTTTTTGTTGTTGTTGTTCTTCTTCTTCTTTTACCAGTTGTTTGAGGTGTAAATTTAGGTTGTCTATTCAATGTGTTTCTTGAAGTAGGATTGTATTGCTATAAACTTCCCTCTTAGAACTGCTTTTGCTGCATCCTGTTGGTTTTGAGTTGTTCTGTTTTTATTGTCATTTGTTTCTAGAAATTGTTTGATTTCCTTTTTGATTTCTTCAGTAACCTGTTGGTTATTTAGAAACGTGTTGTTTAAACTCCATGTGTTTATGTTTTTTACAGTTTTTTTCTTGTAATTGATATCTAGTTTCATAGTGTTGTGGTTGGAAAAGATGCTTGATATGATTTCAATTTTCTTAAATTTACTGACATTTGATTTGTTACCCAAGATTTGTGACCTGAAGAATATTGCATGTGCACTTGGGAAGAAGGTATATTCTTCTCCATTTGGATGGAATGTCCTGAAGATATCAATGAGATCCATCTCATCTAATGTATCATTTAAGACTTGTGTTTCCTTATTAATTTTCTGTTTTGATGATCTGTCCATTGGTGTGAGTGGGTGTTAAAGTCTCCTACTACTATTGTGTTAATGTGAATTTCTCCTTTTATGTCTGTTAGTGTTTGTCTTAGGTATTGCTGCTGCTGCTGCTGCTAAGTTGCTTCAGTCGTGTCCGACTCTGTGTGACCCCATAGATGGCAGCCCACAAGGCTCCTCTGTCCCTGAGATTTTCCAGGTAAGAATACTGGAGTGGGTTGCCATTTCCTTCTCCAATGCATGAAAGTAAAAAGTGAAAGTGAAGTCGCTCTGTCGTGTCTGACTCTTAGCACCCACATGGACTGTAGCCTACCAGACTCCTCCATCCATGGAATTTTCCAGGCAAGAGTACTGGAGTGGGTTGCCATTTCCTTCTCTGCTTATGTATTGAGGTGCTCCTATTTTGAGTGCATAAATATTTACAATTGTTATGTCTTCCTCTTGGATTAATCCCTTGATCATTATGTAATGTCCTTCCTTATCTCTTGTAATCTTTATTTTATGGTCTATTTTGTCTGATATGAGGATTGCCATTCAAGCTTTCTTTCATTTCCCATTTTCATGTAATATATTTTTCCATCCTCTCACTTTCAGTCTATATGTGTCTTGAGGTCTGAAGTGGTTTTCTTGTAGACAGCATATATATGGGTCTTGTTTTTGTATCCATTCAGCCAGTCTGTGTCTTTTGGTTGGTGCATTCAATCCATTTACATTTAACGTAATCATTGATATATATGTTCCTATTGCCATTTCTTAATTGTTTGTGTTGATTTTGTAGATCTTTTTTCTTCTCTTGTATTTCTTGACTGTTTAAGTCTGTTTAACATTTGTTGTAAGGCTGGTTTGGTAGTGCTGAATTCTCTTAACTTTTGTTTGTCTGAAAAGCTTTTTATTTCTCTATCAATTTTGAATGAGATCTTTGCCAGGTACAGTTATCTTGGTTGTATATTTTTCCCTTTCAGTACCTTAAATATATCCTGCCATTCCCTTCTGGCCTGCAGAGTTTCTGCTGAAAGATCAGCTGTTAAACGTATGGGGTTTTCCTTGTATGTTACTTGTTGCTTTTCCCTTGCTGCTTTTAATATTCTTTCTTTGTGTTTTGTCTTTGTTAGTTTTATTAGTGTGTGTCTTGGCATGTTTCTGCTTGGGTTTATCCTGTATGTGACTCTTTGTGCCTTTTGGACTTGATTGACTATTTCCTTTTCTATGTTGGGGTAATGTTCATCTATAATCTCTTCAAAAATTTTCTCATACCCTTTCTTTTACTCTTCTTCTTCTGGGACCCCTATAATTCAAATGTTGGTGAGTCTGATATTGTCCCAGAGGTCTCTGAGACTATCCTCAGTTCTTTTCATTCTTTTTACTTTATTCTGCTCTTCAGAAGTTATTTCCACCATTTTATCTTCCAGCTCACTGATTCACTCTTCTGCTTCAGATATTCTGCTATTGNTCTCTGTATATTTATTCTTTAATTCTTCTAGGTCTTTGTTAATTGATTCTTGCATTTTCTCCATTCTGTTTTCAAGGTTTTTGATCATCTTTATTGTCATTATTCTGAATTATTTTTCAGGTAGTTTGCCTAGTTCCTCTTCATTCATTTGGACTTCACTGTTTCTAGTTTGTTCCTTCATTTGTGTGGTATTTCTCTGCCTTTTCATTAGATTTTTTTTAACTTATTGTGTTTGAAGTTTCCTTTTCCCAGGCTTTAAGGTTGAATTGTTTCTTCTTTATGGTTTCTGTCCTCCTAAGGTACATCATGAGAAACGCTGGACTGGAAGAAACACAAGCTGGAATCAAGATTGCTGGGAGAAATATCAATAACCTCAGACATGCAGATGACACCACCCTTATAGCAGGAAGTGAAGAGGAACTAAAAAGCCTCTTGATGAAAGTGAAAGTGAAGAGTAAGAAAGTTGGCTTAAAGCTCAACATTCAGAAAATGAAGATCATGGTATCTGGTCCCATCACTTCATGGGAAATAGATGGGGAAACAGTGGAAACAGTGTCAGATTTTTTTTGGGGGGGGGCCTCCAAAATTACTGGAAAAGACTCATTGGAAAAGACTTTGATGCTGGGAGGGATTGGGGGCAGGAGGAAAAGGGGACAACAGAGGATGAGATGGCTGGATGGCATCACTGACTTGATGGACGTGAGTCTGGGTGAATTCCGGGAGTTGGTGATGGACAGGGAGGCCTGGCATGCTGCAATTCATGGGGTCGCAAAGAGTTGGACACGACTGAGTGACTGAACTGAACTGAACTGAACTGAACTGAAAATCACTGCAGATGGTGACTGCAGCCATGAAATTAAAAGATGCTTACTCCTTAGAAGAAAAGTTATGACCAACCTAGATAGCATATTGAAAAGCAGAGACATTACTTTGCCAACAAAGGTCCATCTAGTCAAGGCTATGGTTTTTCCAGTAGTTATGTATGGATGTGAGAGTTGGACTGTGAAGAAGGCTGAGTGCCGAAGAATTGATGCGTTTGAACTGTGGTGTTGGAGAAGACTCTTGAGAGTCCCTTGGACTGCAAGAGGATCCAACCAGTCCATCCTAAAAGAAATCAGTCCTAAATATTCATTGGAAGGACTGATGATGAAACAAACTCCAATACTTTGGCCACCTAATGCAAAGAGCTGACTCATTTGAAAAGACCCTGATGCTGGGAAAGATTGAAGGTGGGAGGAGAAGGGGACAACAGAGGATGAGATGATTGAATGGCATCACCAACTCAATGGACATGAGTTTGAGTAAACTCTGGGAGTTGGTGATGGACTGGGGGGCCTGGCGTGCTGCAGTTCATGGGGTCACAAAGAGTCAGACACGACTGAGCGACTGAACTGAACTGAACTGGAGGTTGGTCCAGTGGTTTGTATAAGCTTCGTATAGGGTGAGAGTTGTGCTGAGCTTTTTTTTCCCCCTCTGATGGGCAAGGCTGAGTGAGGTGGTAGTCCTGTCTGCTGATGATTGGGTTTGTATTTTTGTTTTGTTTGTTGTTTAGATGAGGTGTCCTGCACAGGGTGCTACTGGTCGTTGGGTGATGCCAGGTCTTATATTCAAGTGGTTTCCTTTGTGTTGTGCTCTCACTATTTGATACTCCCTAGGGTTAGTTCTCTGGTAGTCTAGGGTCTTGGAGTCAGTGCTCCTCCTCCAAAAGCTCAGGGCTTGATGTCTTCATCTAGGACTGATGAGATGAAAACAGCCTCTTTGTTTTTCAGACCTACTGTTGTAGTTATTTCCAAAATCTGGTTGACTGTATCTTCAGTTTCTCTGCATCCAGTGTGCCTCAGGAGCCACAGTCTGTCTGCATTTCTGCTGAGGCTGGTGAGGGCTGAACCCAGGGCTAAGATACATTGGATGTCAGAATCTTGCTTGTCAAGTGCCATATTTGCAACTTACATGGAGCATGTTTTATGTCTGATTCTTTGAGATAAGGCTGCATTTCAAATCTAGCATATTGCGAAAGAGGATCTGCTAAGCCTTGAGTGTTGGGTGTATATACAGCCTGATCAGTTGTTGACACTGATTGTGGATTAATGAATATGAGAAGGATGTTTCTATTTGTGAGGCATTATCTAGATACAACATGAAGCAATGTCACTTTCCTGCAGAAATATTCATACAGTCATCTGGTCAACAAATGTTTATTCCTGAACTAGAACTTGCACTGTGCTAGGGATATGAAGCCAACTGAGTGGTACGCCCTGTTCTCAAAGATGATTGTGGGAAAGAGAGAAAACAGACAATCACCATACACAGTGATATAGCATCAGGGTACAGATTTGTATGGGATTCCTCCATGGCTCAGCAGTAAAGAACCCACCTGCCAGTGTAAGAGGTTTCATTCCTGGGTCAGGAAAATCCCCTGGATAAGGAAATGGCAACCCCCTCCAGTGTTCTTGCCTGGGAAATCCCATGGACAGAGGAGCCTGGCGGCCTACAGTCCACTGGGTCGCCAAAGAATTGGACATGCCTTAGTGACTAAACAACAGCAACATGACAGATTCGTATAGGGTCTTAAAGAAGGGGTGCCTATCCGAGTCTGGGTAGGATGGAGAGGTCAGGGCACAGCAAAAGCTGCCTGGAGGAAGAGGCTTTTGGAAGAGAATTAGAGGAGTTAGTTGGCAGGTTTTTCTTCCCGAGTAAAACATCTGTATTTTAAGTACTTCGGGACCTGCTGGTATTGTCTCCAAATTCTTTTCTGTATTATGTGCATCTGCCTTTCTTCAAAGAGCTCGTACCTTTCATCCAGTTCTTAGGGACCTAAGACTATCTCTTTCCCCAATGAGTTATTTAGATTAACTGCACAGTGCTTCTGAATATTATGTTCAACTAGTAGACATTCTACTTCACCATGAATATTTCTATGTTCATGTGTCTATATTTGCACATGTATATAAGGAACTATGGGCTTCCCAGCTGGCACTAGTGGTAAAGAACCCAACTGCCAATGCAGGAGATGTAAGAGATAGGGGTTTTACCCCTGGATTGGGAAGATCTTCTGGAGGAGGGCGTGGCAACCCACTCCAGTATTCTTGTCTGGAGAATCCCCATGGACAGAGGAGCCTGGCGGGCTACTGTCCATAGGGTTGCAAAGAGTTGGACACAACTGAAGTGACTTAGCACATACACACACACGTAAAGAACTATAGCAGACATCAGTTGTACTTAAATCTTTGTGCACACACATGAGCATTTTCCTAGAAGAGTTATTGCTTCACCAAAAAATGTGAATGTTTGAAAACTTTTGCTCCATAGTGTCAAAATTCCCTCTTCACATTTGTACAGATTTACACATTTATCAGCAGGGGTGGGGCACCAACCCACTATTTTTATTGCCTTTTAATTCAGACAAATTTTCAAGGTAAAATGGTGTGAAATATAGACACTTGAAAACTTAATTGCGGGCTTCTCCAGTGATAAAGAATCTACCTGCCGATGCAGGAGACACAGGTTCAATCCCTAGTCCAGAAAGATCCCACATGCCTTGGAGCAACTAAACCTGTGTGCTGCAAATATTGAGCCTGTGCTCTAGAGCCCATGCTCTGCAACGGGAAAAGCCACCCCAATGAGAAGCCTGCCCACCACAACTATAGAGTAGCCTCTGCTTACCACAACTAGAGAAAAGCCCAAGCAGCAACAGACCCAACACAGCCAAAACTACATAAATAAATGAAATCATTTAAAAATACTTATTTGCTCAGATTTAATAGACAGTAAAAATTTGCCATAGCATTTGTGATCATTTAATGAAGAAATAGTATGATAAATACAGGAGAGGCCCTCTCCCCTGTTCAGCTTCTTCCCACCCCCAGTATTTTTTAAGTGTGTGTTTTTATAATTTTACTTCTCACAGATATTGAGTTGGCCAAAAAGTTTGTTCAGGTTTTTCCATAATATCTTATGGAATAAAACAAAAAACTTTTTGACCCACTCAGTATTTTCTACAACATATAGTAATACTTGTGCCTTGAAAATACATATGCATGGTATCATATGGAATATAGTTATTCTAATTTCTTTTAAAAACTCTTGTACATAAATTTTTCTTGGTATTTTCTAAACGATATGTGTTTAGANTGAGTCGCGTGTGGAATGGGGGACAGGGAGGGTGGGATGAATTGAGAGAGTAGCATTAACATTTTTACAACGTGTAAAATACATAGCTAGTGAGAAGCTGCTGTAAAATAATGTTTTTAAGGTTCATCCAGGTTGTACTGTGTATCAGTGCTTCATTCCTTTTTATGGCTGAGTAATAATCCATTGTATGCATCACCTGTATTTATTTTTCCATCCATCATTTGGTGAACATTTGGACTGTTTCCACTTTCTGGTGATTATAAATAATGGTGCAGTGAACCTTTCAAGTACAAGTTTTTGGTAGCCATATGTTTTCAATTGGCACCATTTTACATCCCACTAACATGTATGAGGGTTCCAATTTCTCCACTTCCTCACTAACATTTGGGATGACATTTATATATATATATATATAACCATCTTAATGGATGTGAAGTGGTACTTTGTTGTGGTTTTAATTTGCATTTCCCTAATGGCTAATAATGTTGAGAATTTTTCATGTGCTTTTCAGTCATTTCTATGTCTTTGGGAGAAATGTCTATTCAGTCCTTTGCCTGTTGTTATTTATTTATCTTTTTGTTATTGACTTGTAAGAATTCTTTATATATTTTGGATACAAGTCTCATATCACAAGTATGTTTGCAAAATTTTCCCTATTCTGTGGATTGTCTTCTACTCTCTTGATGGCATCACTTGTAGCACAAAAGCTCTTAACTTTCATGAAGTCCAGTTTACCTCATTTTCTTTTTGTCTCTGTTTTTTTCTTTCTTTTTTGTATTTTAAATTATGAAAGTATGATAAGACATTTATAAGAAACTTGGAAAATACAGAACGAGGTTATCTATAGTTCTACTATACATTGCAAGTGTAGATAAATTAAGATTTTTAGGGTTTCAATATCAAACTCTCAAAAGTTAATAGAATGAATATATGGAGAAGTGAGAAGATATAGTAGGCCTGAAAAGCACTATGAACCAATTCAATTAATTAAGATTTATACAGTTTTCACATAACAATGGGATACAAATTCCATTCACATTTCTATAGACTATCAACTAGAAGACACTGGAATATTTCCGGGGACATAAAACAAGGTACAAAAATTTCATGGTCTAAAATTATTCGGTTCAGTTCAGGTCAGTCGCTCAGTTGTGTCCGACTCTTTGCGACCACATGAATTGCAGCACACCAGGCCTCCCTGTCCATCATCATCTCCTGGAGTTCGCTCAGACTCACGTCCATCGAGTCAGTGATGCCATCCAGCCATCTCATCCTCTGTCATCCCCTTCTCCTCCTGCCCCCAATCCCTCCAAGCATCAGAGTCTTTTCCAGTGAGTCAACTCTTCGCATGAGGTGGCCAAAGTACTGGAGTTTCAGCTTTAGCCTCATTCGTTTCAAAGAACACCCAGGGCTGATCTCCTTTAGAATGGACTGGTTTTATCTCCTTGCAGTCCGAGGAACTCTCAAGAGTCTTCTCCAACACCACAGTTCAAAAGCATCAGTTCTTTGGCGCTCAGCCTTCATCACAGTCCTACTCTCACATCCATACTTAACTCTCAAGAGTCTTCTCCAACACCACAGTTCAAAAGCATCAGTTCTTTGGTGCTCAGCCTTCATCACAGTCCTACTCTCACATCCATACTTGACCACTAGAAAAACCATAGCCTTGACTAGACGGACCTTTGTTGTCAAAGTAATGTCTCTGCTTTTCAATATGCTATCTAGGTTGGTCATAACTTTTCTTCCAGGGAGTAAGCATCTTTTAATTTCATGGCTGCAGTCACCATCTGCAGTGATTTTGGAGCCNATTGCTGTCATACAAAGTCTATTCTCTTATCACTGTGGAAATATGTTAGAAATCAATATCAACAGACATTTGAAAATAACCCACCTATTTTCAGTGCAGTGTGACATTTACCAAGAGAGATCTTTGACTTAGCCATTGAAAGTCTCAATAGAGTTAAAAGACTGAAAAAACACAGAGGATGATTGCAGAGAAGAAAGCATTTAAATAAGAAATTAGTAACAAAGATACTTTTAAAAATCTCATGTATTTGAAAATTAAATGTCCACTTTTAAATGATAGATGTATCTAAGAAGCCATAACAAGGAAAATTAGAAAATATTTGTAATAGAATAAAAATGAAAAGAGAATTTACCAGAATTTGTTGCATGTAGCTGAAGCTAAAATGGAATTGCTCAGTCGTGTCCGACTCTTTGCAACCCTATGGACAGTAGCCTACCAGGCTCTGCCGTCCATGGGATTTCCCAGGCAAGAATACTGGAGTGGGCTGCCATTTCCTTCTCCAGGGGATCTTCCCAACCCTGGGATCAAACCCAGGTCTCCTGCATTGCAGACGCTTTACCATCTGAGCCATCAGAGAAGCCCTGAAGCAGCTGAAGCTACTCAATCCAATTAAATACAATGTGGACTTTTGAATAAGGTATGAAAACAAATAATGGATACTAGCATAAACTCTTGTGTCACTTGTGTTTTGGGGATTGTGCCCAAGAAGACTTAACCCAAGTTCAGCATGTTTTTTTTTTATCTTCTGCATTTCATTGCTTCAGCCCTTATATGTATACCTATCATCTATTTTTGAGTTAACTTTGTGGTATGGTCTAAGGAAGGGATCCAAACTCCTCCATGTAGATACCCAGTTGTACCAGAACTGATCCTTAAATTTGTAACATGCCTATTTAACTTAGGAAAACCTTAGGTTTGTTATTATGCCTCCTCACCTTCCAAAAATATCAAAACTTTTCCCACTTTCATCCTAATGGTTTCTCCCTCTTACATGGTATTGAGACCTAGTAGTTTTCCTCCATTTTGTTTTCTAATGCTCCAAGAATTCTTACCGTTAATGCTTATTTATTGTCCTTGCTCAGGGTCATTTTTTGCCTTCCATTTCTTTCTCTCTGGTTCTTTTTCCTTTTTAATGGAAGGCAATCATTGGTGGCAATTACAGCCTAGGTGAGTCTTTACCTAAAGATGTCAGGAAGTTGGCCCTTAGAGTGAAAGTGAAGCAGATATCTCACTTTAAGGATACTTAATTGTCATCTGACTTCCAGCATTGCTGCTGAAAGCTGGACAAGAAGCCTGTCTTTTTAAAAATTAGCTGTGCTGTGCTTAGTTCTATCTGACTCTTTGCGACCCCATGGACTGTAGCCCACCAGGCTCCTCTGTCCAAGGGATTTCCTAGGCAAGAATACTGGAGCAGGTTGCCATTTCCTTCTCCAGGGTATCTTCCTGACCCAGGCAGATCAGACTCACGTCTCCTGTGTCTCCAGCATAGGCAGGCAGATT
Organism: Redunca redunca; assembly: GCA_006410935.1. Classification (NCBI taxonomy): domain Eukaryota; kingdom Metazoa; phylum Chordata; class Mammalia; order Artiodactyla; family Bovidae; genus Redunca; species Redunca redunca. The sequence goes on from SJYQ01096238.1 coordinate 151,337, forward strand.
TTTTTTATCACTAGCACTGCGTCTTTGTTGCTGTTCCTGAATTTTCTCTAGCTGCGGTGAGCAGGGGCTACTCTTCACAGTGATGCGAGGGCTTCTCACTGCAGTGGCTTCTCATTGTGGTGCACAGGCTCTAGGCACACAGGCTTTAGTAACTGCGGCTCGTGGGCTCTAGAGCGCAAGCTTAGTAGTTGTGGTATACAGGCTTAGTTGCTCTGTGGCATGTGGGATATTCTTGGATGAGGGATCGAACTCATGTCCCTTGCACTGGCAGGCAGACAAGGAAGTCTTGTCTTTTCTTTTCATATTGCTTTTCTTTAAAGGTTTTTTTTAAATCCTCCTCTTTTATTTATTTATTTTTGCTTTGTATTTCTCTGTAAAGTATCTGAGGTGGAATTCTTTTCATTCGTCCTGTTTACAGACTCATTGTTTCATGGAAATGGGAACTGTTAGAAGAAACCTCCAAGTTCTCAGAACCACATCTCTATGCTTCCCTACGTCTCTGTCCAACACACCACCTTCTCTTCTATTGCTTTGGAAGAACTGACTCAAAGCCACCCCTCCACTGACACACTTGATGTCATCTCTGGTCTACTCAAAGTACCATCCCAGGAACTCTACCCTCACTCTCCTATGTATCCATTTCCATCTCCTGGACTTTCTATCAGAACACAAATATAATTTTATTTATCTTTCTTTGGACTTCCCTGGTGATCCAGTGGCTAAGACTCTGAGCTTCCAATGCAGTAGGTCTGGGTTCCATCCCTGGTCAGGGAACTAGATCACATGTGCCTCATCTAAAGATCCTGTGTGCTGCAACTAAGACCCGGTGTAGCCAAGTAAATAAGTAAACATTAAAAATAATAAATAATTAAATAATTTAACCCTTTCTTGACTTCACTTCCCCTCCAGCTGGCAGCCCATTATTTTCCCTCCCTTCCCAATAAAACTCCTTGAAAGACTTGTCTGTGTTTTCCGACACCAGTTACTCTTCCCCTTTCTCCTTGTACACGTGCTAATTAGGTCATGAATGATGAGGCATGTTGTTAAATAAGTGGTCAGTTCCCAGTCCCCAGCTGACTTGAACCCTTGAACACTTGTTGGTGGTATTTGACACAGCTGATCCTAACTCAAAGCTCTCCTTCACCAGGTTTTCAGGCCACCACACTCTTCTAGCTCTCTTCCCACTTCACTGCTCTACCCTTTTCAGCCTACGTGTTGGTTCCACACCATCTCCTTAGCTTTGGAGTGTTCCCTGCTCAGGATGTGGATATCTTCTCTTCCCTGTTTGTATTCATTCCCTTAATGATCTCATCCGTACTTATGGGCTTAAAAATCCTTCGTAGCAAGGTCTGCAAACCTGCAGTCCAGGGGCCAAACACTGCTTGCTACCGTTTATCTTACATGAGAACATGCAAGTGAAATCACATGTGGCTTGCCAAGCCAAAGGTATTTACTGTCTGGCCTTTATAGAAAAGGTTTGTCATCCCTTGATCTATGGTGTGGTGATGACTTCCAAATTTATATCTGTGGGCTGAACCTCTCCCCTGAATTCCAGATGAGCTTATTCACTGGATATCTCCAAGGGAATGTCTTAAATGTGCCTCAGTATTGAGCTTTTGTGTTCTGTCTGTCTCTTTGTGCTACAGTCTTCATTGTCATGGTTGGTAGCAACTCAGTCCTGCCAACAGTCCAGGCGAAACCCCCGAGCATCACGATTGACTCCTTCATTTGAGCTTCATGTGCAGCCATGTTGAAAATGCGTTCAGATTTCAGCCATTTTTACTGCCTTCCCTTGACCCCATTCTCCCTCATCTGGGTATCATCATAGTCTCCTAATTGGTCCTCCTTGCTTCCCATCAGCCCATTATCTGCACTCTTGTCAAGGTCAAATAGAAGCCAGATGATGCTTTTGGCTCAGAAGCATCCTTGCTCAAAGCTTTCCAGTGGCTTCCCGTCTCATTCCAAGTGAAAACAAAGCCCTGCCATGGCCTTGGAGCCCTACGCCTTCTGGCTCCTGTTATCTTTTTGACCTTTTCCCCTATCACTGTCCTTTACTTTCACTTCATGCCAGTCAGTGGCCTCTGAGACACTTGCTCTTTGTAAGAAAAGCTATGACAAACCTAGACAGTATATTAAAAAGCAGAGACATCACTTTGCCAACAAAGGTCCATATAGTCAAAGCTATGGTTTTTCTGGTAGTCATATATGGATGTGAGAGTTGGACCATAAAGAAGGCTGAGTGCCAAAGAATTGATGCTTTTGAACTGTGGTGCTGGAGAAGACTCTTGAGAGTCCCTTGGACTACAGGGAGATCAAACCAGTCAATCTTAAAGGAAATCAACCTAAATATTCATTTGAAGGACTGATGCTGAAGCTGAAGTGCCAGTACTTTGGCCATCTGATGCAAAGAGCTGACTCATTGGAAAGATGCTGGGAAAGATTGAGGGCAAGAGAAGGGGGCAACAGATGTTAAGATGTTTGGATGGCATCACTGACTTAATGGACCTGAGTTTGAGCAAACTCCAGGAGATAATGAAGGAGAAGGAAGCTTGGAGTGCTGCAGTCCATGGGGTTGCAAAGAGTCAGACACGACTTAGCAGCTGAACAACAACAAAACACATCAGGCTTGCTCCTGACTCAGAGCTTTTGTATCTGCCATTTCCCTGCCTGAAACATTCTTCCCAAGACATCTGCATGGTCCATCCTTGACACACTTTACTTATTTAGCTGCATCAAGCCTTAGTTGCGTTATGTGGGGTCTTTCAGTGTGGTGCATGGACTCTCTAGTTGTTGCATGGGCTTAGTTGCTCCAAGGCATGTGGGATCTTAGCTCTTTGACCAGGGATCGAATCCACATCCCCTGCATTACAAGGTGAATTCTTAATCACTGGGCGGTTATAAAATTGTTGTTGTTGTTCAGTCGCTAAATCATGTCCGATTGTTTGCGACCCCATGGATAGTAGCACACCAAGTTCCTCTGTCCTCCAGTATCTCCTGGAGTTTAGAAAATTGCTCCGCCCCTGCAATCATTCCTGTTCTCATTCCCTGTTTTAGTTTTCTCCTTTCCAACCCCCATCACTGAACCTGCATAATAGTTTATATTTTTGATCATATTATTTATTTTCTCCCCTGTCAGAGGATTACACACATTCTCTGTGGCCATGCCTGTCTCTAGTGCAGCAAACACCCTCATTCCAGGTTTGAGTATGTGGCTTGATTTTGCCAGTAGAATGTGAGTGAAAGTGACACATGCCACTTGTAAGCAGAAGCTTTACATACAACAGCATGATGAGCTTGGTGTTTTACATTTTTGTCCTCTGTCTCTATAATCGAGTGTTCCAGATAGGGGCTTCTCCTTCAGTGTGTGTCCTGGAATGAAAGGACATGTTGAATTAGACCCACAGTCAACCCATAGCCTGTAACCAAGCCCCAGGCAATCTGCAGCCTTCCTAATATTAGCTACAAAATGTTATTGTAAACCACTGAGATAATGGGGTTGTTTGTTGCCCCAGCAAAAGCTTAGTAATACACATAATCTATATTGCACTTTAAAATGATCCCTTTCCCGCTTGAAAGCATATGCCATGAAAGCAAGAATTTGTGTGTTTCATTCACTACTCTCTCCCTACTATCTAAAAGCCCCCGGCACATGGTAAGACTTTATGAATATATATGGAGTGAACTAATATATGCTGGAAAATTCTTAGCCATTTTTCTTTTAAATATTGCCTCTTCCCATTTTCCCTAGTTTATTTTCCTGGAACTCATATTAAATGTATGTTGGACATTCTCATTTCATCTTCCACATCTCTTAACAGCTCTTTTATTTTCCATTTCTTTACAACTCCATAGGTAATTACCTCAGAACTTCTTCCAACTCTTTAATACTCTTTATCTGGGATTCACCTGCTGCTTAATGTATTCTTTGACGTTTTAGTTTAATGACTATTTTTATATCTTTAAGCTCTATTTTATTATTTTTTCAAATGTATCTATTCTGTTTTTGTAATGTCTTTTTCTTTTGATATAGTATAAAACATTTTTTTTTTCAATATGGCATAAAAGCGTAAAATTTTTTGAATCATTTTGGTAATTTAAAACATGGCTGAACTGGAGCCCCAGGAGTGAGTGAGTGTTAGTTATTCAGTCGTGTCCGACTCTTTGCGACCCCATGGCCTGTAGCCCTCCAGGCTCCTCTGTCCATGGAATTATACAGACAAGAATACTGGAGTGAGTATCCATTCCCTTCTCCAGGGGATCTTCCCGACCCAGGGATCGAACCCGGGTCTCCTGCATTGGAGGCAGATTCTTTACCGTCTGAGCCATCAGAGAAGCCCAGAATTGAAAACATATTTACTTTATATTCTTCAGTTGAAGAACTTCTATAATCTGAAGTTTTAAAGGGTGTTAAATAGCCACCTTTTTTGAGCTTGTGATTTTGCTCGTGAAAGATTATTTCCTCTTCTGGTTTGTAATATTTTTGGAAGCTCATATCCAGTGAGCATTTAAAAAAATTCTTGCGAGATCCACATATGTTCTTTTAAAAAAATTCACTGACTTGGCTTTTCCTTTACCAAGAAAATAGTACGAATTTGTACTCTGTACCTACATATGACATAGACTAGGGTTTCACCTTCTTTCAGGAGATTTTTTTTTCCCCAGAAATCTCATCAGATGCTTTTCTTCCCTCAGGTACTGGATGGAATTTTTTAGCCCACTCTTTAGAGGGGCAGCCTTTAAAGGGCCCATCCCTGGTATGCTGAGTATGAATTCCTCCTTAACTCTAAGGTCCGAATCTTTAAGATTCCTTGAAGACCCCACCCTTTACCCCTCCCCATCCCCAGCTCTGAGGAATCAACTCTCAAGCTTCCTGTTCTATCTTTAATTTTTGTTTTCCAGAAAATACATAGGAAGTCTTTCTTGCTCTGAGAGCTCTTAAAATATCCATCTGTATTTTTTCTATACTTTTTTTTTTACTTCATTTACTTTACATAAAAAATTTCACTGGCATGAAATTTATTCTAATGTATGGTATAAGGTGTACGGTATCTAACTTTACTTCTCTCTTCAAATGGTTAAGCTAAGTCGCTAAGTCGCCTCAGTCATGTCCGACTCTTAGCGACCCCATGGACTGCGGCCCACCAGGCTCCTCCGTCGGTGGGATTTTCCAGGCAACCTATTCCCTAAACCTAACTTACTGAATAATTTGTTCTTACTCTGTTTTTACCTTTATTATAGATTCTTATGTGAGCTTCAGGGCTTTCTGCTTCACTTTAATGATTTGCCTGTCATTCCTTGTGCTATCATCATATTCTTTCCAGTAGTGCATCTTTCTAATACATTTTCATATTGGGTAGTTCAAACTAATTTGTAGTTCTATTTTTTCTTGTCTACTAACAGGTATTTATTCTTTTCAACGAATGGGGGAACTGTTTTATTCAGCCACAAAACATATATTTGAGATTTGATTAGAATGAATCATATTTATAAATTAATGATAAAGGCATCCTAATGATATGGAGCCATCTCATGAAGTAACAGTTCATCTGTTTTATTCAGTCATTTTTTTCTCATATATAATTCAATAAAGATTTCAGTTATTCCTCATAGAACATTTCTCATAAAATTTATTATGAGTATTTTTTGTTTGTTTTTCTTTTAAATGACTTAAATTTTTAAAATTGTGGTAAAATATACATAAGATAAAATTTACCATCTTAACCATTTCTAAGTGTACAGTTCAGTAACCTTAGGTGCATTAACAGTGTAAAACCAATATCCAGAACTGTTTTCACCCTGCAGAATGAGTGCTCTTTACACATTAAAACAAAATCTCTCCTCTCTCCCATCCCCCAACAAACTGTTCCACTTTCTATCTCTCTGACTTTCTGTACTCCAGGAACCTCATATAGGTGGAACATATGGTATTTGTATTTTTGTGACTGATTTATTTCCCTAAGCATAGTGTCTTCAAGTTTCATCCTTGTGGTAGCATATCTCAGAATTTCCTTTTACTTTAGGGCTGGATAATTTAGGGCTGAATATTTTAGGGCTGCAGTCCATGGGGTTGCAAAGAGTTCTGTTCATTTGACCAGTAAATTTAGCAAAAATATATGTTGACTTAGCAGTGTGTGCTGAATTTTCTTCCCATCCTCTCCTCCTTCCTCCCTCTCTCCCCCGCCTTCCTTCCTTCTTTCTTTCCTTCTCTTTCGATGTTTATCATGTGATTCATCTAATTGGCCCAACAGATATTTGGGAGCATATTAATGTTGCTAATATTGGAGCCATGGGTTAGTGATACTTTGTAGAGATGCTGTCTTATTTCCCACTACTTGGATCCGTGACCCTCTGAATTGATGCTGAATACAGCTGCTCTGTTCGTAAAGATTCAGCCACCTTCTTACTTCTTACCTCTGCCCCTACCTGCAGGGCCTTGTTTGCTGGAAGTTGCCCTTCTAAGATATAATGTGTGCCACCTTTCTCCATGTTTCCTTTCCAGATGTTTTCTGGATGTTGCTATATCTGAATGATTGTAAAAGGGATGTTAGGTGAGAGTGTGTGACAGGAGAATGGTACTCTGCCAAGACTAAAAGGCAATACCCCCAGATAGAGGGCCAGCCCCCAGTTTTCTGGGTCTTACAACTTCTGAGTCTCTGAGTCAGCAGGCAATTGTGAGGGAGGAATAATTTATCTTCACCCTCCCTCTCTCTTTCCCTCTCTTCTTTCCAAATAATCACCCTTTTATTAGGCAAACAGTGATATTCATGATGCAATAATTGAGCAGGTTATACTCAAAACTCATTTCGTCATAGGTTCTGAGGATTCCTTCCAATTTTGATATTATTTTGTCTGGTGGATTTTCTTTCCATCTGGTTGTGAATTTTCATCACTCCCCGCCACCCCCAAGAAGAGACTGGGAAACAAAGGTCCATTTTCAGATACCACTTTAAACCAGAAAACTAATATCATTTTATCTTCTTTGTGGATTTTAATCAGGAGAATAATGTGTAGATTTGGATTAAAAGGGAGACAAGAGAGGAAGCCCAGAAACTCATAAGGGAGTTATATTGGCATATTAAACTCTTGGAGGACACTTTAGTGCAGCATAAATTAAAGTAGCAATCTGAATATTTTCAATAATTGGACATAACCAACTCATGTAGTAAAAAGATCACTAGGACTGATATCAACAGATCTGAGCTTTAATTCTAGTCGTAACTAACCCCAACTACCTGTGCAAACTTGAAAGTGAAAGTCGCTCAGTTGTGTTTGACTTTTTGTGACCCCATGGACCGTATAGTCCATGGAATTCTCCAGGCCAGAATACTAGAGTGGGTAGTCTTTCCCTTCTCCAGGGGATCTTCCCAACCAGGGATCGAACCCAGGTCTCCAGCATTGAAGGTGGATTCTTTACCAGCTGAGCCACATGGGAAGCCCATGCAAACTTGAAGAACTCTCTTAAAGTTCAATTTCCTTATGTGACAAGATAAAAGTAAGATTCTTGGCACTCTCCCAGCATTCTAGGTTTTGCTGTTCCATATGTAAAAAATGAATGGGAGTGGGTTCTTAGTGCAATCCAAGACTGCTGGAAGCAGATGGGACTTGTGATGGGCTGGGAGGTAGGTCCAGTTAGGACAGGGAGGGCTGCCAAGCCCCCAAGGGATTCCTATAGGGTCTCAGTTCAGTTCAGTTCAATCACTCAGTCATGTCCAACTATTTGTGACCCCATGAACCGCAGCACGCCAGGCCTCCCTGTCCATCACCAAGTTCTGGAGTCTATCCAAACTCATGTCCATTGAGTCAGTGATGCCATCTAACCATCTCATCCTCTGTCGTCCCCTTCTCCTCCTGCCTTCAGTCTTTCCCAACATCAGGGTCTTTTCAAATGAGTCAGCTCTTCTCATCAAGTGGCCAAAATATTGGAGTTTCAGCTTCAACATCAGTCCTTCCAATGAACACCCAGGACTGATTTCCTTTAGGATGGACTGTTGGATCTCCTTGCAGTCCAAGGGACTCTCAAGAGTCTTCTCCAACACCAGAGTTCAAAAGCATCAATTCTTCGGCGCTCAGCTTTCTTTATAGTCCAATTCTCACATCCATACATGACTACTGGAAAAACCATAGCCTTGACTAGATGGACCTTTGTTGACAAAGTAATGTCTGTGCTTTTTAATATGCTGTCTAGGTTGGTCATAACTTTCTTTCCAAGGAGTAAGCGTCTTTTAATTTCATGGCCGCAATCACCGTCTGCAGTGATTTTGGAGCCCCCCCAAATAAAGTCTGACACTGTTTCCACTGTTTCCCCATCTATTTGCCAGTTTCTCCACTGAGCTGAGCTGCCCTAACCCTCAGATCCTGGGACTGGATGCCATGATCTTCGTTTTCTGAATATTGAGCTTTAAGCCAACTTTTTCACTCTCCTCTTTCGCTTTCATCAAGAGGCTCTTTAATTCTTCTTCACTTTCTGCCATAAGGTTGGTGTCATCTGCATATCTGAGGTTATTGATATTTCTCCCAGCAATCTTGATTCTAGCTTGTGCTTCTTCCAGCCCAGCATTTCTCATGGTGTACTCTGCATAGAAGTTAGATAAGCTGGGTGACAATATACAGCCTTGACATACTCCTTTCCTATTTGGAACCAGTCTGTTGGTCCATGTCCAGTTCTAACTGTTGTTTCCTGACCTGTGTACAGGTTTCTCAAGAGGCAGATCAGGTGGTCTGGTATTCCTATCTCTTTCTGAATTTTCCACAGTTTATTGTGATCCACACAGTCAAAGGGTCTCAGTGTGTGCCATTTCTGGTTCACATGTCAAGATTGAGAAAACAGTTCATTTTCAGAGGAAGGAAACAAGGAGGAGACATATTATAATAGATTTTAAATTTGGGTCTGGTATATTATTATTTGGGCTTCCCTGGGAGGTCAGACGGTAAAGCATCTGTCTACAATGTGGGAGACCTGGGTTCGATCCCTGGGTCGGGAAGATCACCTGGAGAAGGAAATGGCAATCCACTCCAGTACTATTGCCTGAAAAATCCCATGGACAGAGATAGGCTACAGTCCATGGGGTCGCAGAGTTGGACACTACTGAGCGACTTTCCTTCCTTCCCTGGTGGCTCAGTGTTAAAGAACCCACCTGCCAATCTTTGATCCCTGATCTCGGAAGATCCCCTGGAAAAGGAAATGGCAACCCACCCTGGTATTCTTGTCTGGGAAATCCCATGAACAGAGGAGTCTGATGGGCTACAGTCTATGGGGTCAGAAAGAGTTGGACGTGACTGAAAGAGTAACACTTTCACTTCATTTTTTCATATTATTATCTATGTGGACTGTCTGTGCAACAATTTTCATTGGGGAATTTTCTATGTGAAGCATGATCTTCTCCGTGGGGGTGGGGCCAAACACTTGACATCCATTAACTCATTCAGTTTGCACAGTTAACTCAACTGGGTCAATACCATGATGCCTCACTGAGGTTATGTAATGCGGACAAACCTGCCCGGATGATGAATGGACAGACTTCAGATTCTGTCTACATCTACATGACTCCAGAGTCTGTAGTTTCTTCACTGAGCTGAGCTGCCCTAACCCTCAGATCCTGTAGATGCAGTGGTGTCCTTGATCGCAGAATGAAGGAAATGTGATCTGTTCTGCCTAAAACACCATGCACTCCTTGAGGTCAGCGGCTGCGTTGTATCAACTCTCTGAGCCCAGTGACTAGCACAATTACCAGACACCACAGTAGACACGCAGTAAATATACTTGAGTGGAATTGAATTACACACAATACCAAGTGGCGATCTGATGGCCACTCTGTCTTTTTCGGACGCTCTGTCTAAATCTGTCTGGGGGAGTCGGCCAGAATTCCTCAGCCCAGGTGTTTGTCAGGGAAGGAAGGGCATGGACCTGAAGAATTTGCTTGCAGGTTAATTTGGAGATCAGCAAGACTGACGCTCAGCACCGAGGGGAAGGAGAGGGATGCCTTCAGGCTGGCATTTTGAAACCAAACAATTAAGTTCATTAACAGTAATGGTTCGCGGAAGGGAAGCGGGCCGGAAAAGCACAAGTGTAATAAGAATGATACCACCCCCTCACCCTTCTTCCCCCTCCTCTCTTTCCCTCTCCTCGCTCAAAGTGAAAGTTGCTGACCCTCTGGGCTTTGTTTACCCCTGTGAACTGTGAGACTGCTGCGTGCCTGAAAGAACCTTTAAAAAAGGCCTAATTTAAAGCAGCTTGGTATGAAAGGGCAGATCTTGCTTTCTGAAAATATTGGATGCAGACTCTTAAGGTCTCTGAGGACCAGGAGCAAATCATATTTGTGTGTGTGTATATGTGTGTATTTCTAGTGCTATGCCCATGCTTGGCACAGAACAGGTGCCCAGGTGATGTTCATCAAATCACATTGGAGAAACAAGTCTTGAGCTGCAGTGTGAATTGACCTCTGTGTTAAAGCTCCCATTCAGGTCACAGTCATCAGCTAGGGGGATGGCTGGGCAGAATGGAGGACCCAGACAAAAAGCAGCCCACATCTTTTACAAAGATTCACCTGTAAAGCTGATGTGGAACAGGGGACTGGACCAGAGAGTGGGAGGGAGGGGGGATGAGAAGAAGGTAAACTGGTCCCGAATGATTGCTGTTCTTCTAATGGATGAAATAAAATTGTAGTCACCCCTGTAAAAGATTTCTGCTGCAATTTATTAATCAGGGACTGGGAAGATGGATGACACTGAATGATTATGTAGCATTAGGCTAACCCCTTTGGCAGAGCCGCTCTTTGGATGGGGTACAGATGCTCACATCTGCTTTTGTTTGCGACCCAAACTCCTGAGTCCTGGTGGGAAGTTAATGAAGTCCCTTGCATTATTCCCCACATTCCTTCAGCAAAGGAAACCGTCTCTGGCCATCCAGGAAATCCAATGAGTTAATTAAGGGAGAATTGTCTATGATTTCCTTGTACATTATAACTGCCCCCCTCAACCCTTACCTACCCCCATGTGGACCTGGTCCCCCCCTCCTCCCTGCAAACCTAAGCAGTGAAACTGCCTCTTGCCCCATGTGCCAGAATGATTAATGGTGGGACTACAATGAGGTCAATTAGCCAGGGTCGGCTTGAAGCTGAAAGGTGGAGTGTGTTTCTTTATTGAACACTGCATTCACACTCTAAACAGTGACCCGCGCCGCAGTGATTTATTACGAGGGCAGTCCTCTGATCACTTACCTTCAGTGCTTATACCTTGGCTTTGAAAACCGGGCTTTCACTGTCAATTAACGCCAGACAAGGAGATCCATTCAAAATCTGAAATGCATACCTAATAACAGGGTGGGGGATGGGGTGGCGCAGGGAAGCGCGGGGAGGGGGGTGGCCCCTACAGTGGCTCAGCGGTTCTCGGGACACCCAGGCTGCTGAGGGGCTGGGAACGTCTGGTTGGGCTTTCCGAGGGGAACAGAAATGCTTGGGTTTGAAAGCAGGTTACCCTGCCTAGCAACAGAGTCTCCGAGGGTAGCTTGTCAGCCCCTAAGGGCATGCTCTTCCACTCAATTTTGTAGACATCAGAGCGCTGCAGGAAAAACTTGGCAGTTCCTGCGTATTCTTAAAGCAATGTTTGTTTCTTGTAGGAGCCTTTGAAATGGGATTCTGGAGGGGAGTCATTTGCATTTGGAGGCTTTTCAGACAGGGACTGTTAGCCTCTCTGTGTAAGATGATGGGTTGATATCTGTATTAAGAATGCTAGGGCAAGGGCCTTCCCTGGTGGTCTAGTGGTTGGGAATCTGCCTACCAATGCGGAGGATGTGGGTTTGATCCCTGGTTGGGGAACCAAGATCCCAGGTGCCAAGAGGCAGCTAAGCCCACCGACTGCAAGAGAGCCTGCCTGCTGCAACTAAGACCCCACACAGCCAAAAATAAATAATTATTAAAAGAGAAAAAGAATACTAGGGCAAAAAAAAAAAGCTTCCCAGTGTAGTTGGGCATTTTAGTGGATGAACTGTGTTTCTTCCTATGACCACGTACTGCATCCTCAGAACAAGCCAGTGGTGTGGACTCACCCTCCAGACTGTCTCAGGACAGTAAGTGAATAGGGAAGAGCAGGGGCCTCATCCTTTGGTTTCAAGCATGCCCAGAAGGCTCTCCCCCAAAGTCAGCACTCATCATACCTTGTCACCTCCAAGGTGACAGTGGGGCACCTTCTTAGCAAGACCTTCCCTGACCGTGTATTCAATTTGCAGTTCCCTATCCCCTTTCCCACTGTGCTTTTCTCCTTAGCTTTTGTCATCATCCGACATACTCTGTTTTCTAATAATGTATGTATTCGTCTCTGTGTCCACCCAGGAATGGAAGCTCCATCAGGGCAGAGAGTTTGGGGACCTGTTTTGTTCATTACTGTGTTCTAGTGCCAAGAATAAAAGAACGAACACAGGAAACCTCCCTTAACTCTGCAGTATTTCCCCCAAAGACTGTGTGTTTTATTGGTTCCCCAGGCTGGTTTAACTTATGTTTTAAAGCTATGTTTTATTCAATATTTAATTCTTATTTTTTAGACCCATCTTGAGTTGACAGAGCTAATGATAATAATAATAATAGTAATGCCTTTTATTTGATTATAGCTCCTTAAACCTGTCAATGCACTTTGGCATGCCTCTTACCCTCTCCAAGCCTGTTTCCTTCTGTAGGATGGGGATAATAACTCCTTTCTGGTTGCAACTTTGCATGGATTAACTGAGCTGACATTTTTTTTTTTTTTTGGAAATTGAGTTGTAGTTGCTTTGCTGACAAAGGTCCATATGGTCAAAGCTAAGGTTTTTCAAATAGTAATAAAAGGATGTGAGAACTGGACCATAAAGAAGGCTGAACAATGAAGAACTGATGCTTTTGAACTGTGGTGCTGAAGAAAACTCTTGAAAATTCCTTGAACAGCAAGGAGATCAAACCAGTCAATGCTAAAGGAAGTCAACCCTGAATATTCATTGGAAGGACTGATGCTGAAGCTGAAGCTTTAGAAAAGTGATGCTGGGAAAGATTGAGGGCAAGAGGAGAAGGGGACGACAGAGGATGAGGTGGTTGGATGGCATTACTGACTCAATGGACATGAGTTTGAACAAACCCCGGGCGATAGTGAAGGACAGGGAAGCCTGGAGAGCTGCAGTACATAGGGTCGCAAAGAGTCGGACATGACTTAGGGACTGAACAGTAGTTGCTTTTCAATGTTGTGTTGGTTTCTGCCGTACAAAAACATGAATCAGCCATATGTACCCATACACAGCTTTCTTCTCCGATCTCCCTCCTATTCTCCCCATCCCACCCCTGCAGGTCATCAGAGAGCATGGAGCTGAGCTCCTGCGAAGTATAGCAGGTTCTCACTAGCTATCTCTTTACACACAGTAATATGTATATGTCAGTGCTACTCTCCCAGTCTACCCCCTTCCCCTTCCCCCACCTTGTCCCCATGGCTGATGTATGTTTTGCATTTAGCAAGTGCATTTGTGACAAGTATGCTCAGTCTTTTCGACCCCATGGACTGAAGCCTGTCAGGCTCCTCTGTCCATAGAATTTTACAGGCAAGAAATACTGGAGTGTGTTGCCATTTCCTTCTCCAGGTGAGTTACCTGATAACACTAACTCTTGTTACTTTGCGTCTGCAAATTAGGGGACCCCATAACATATATGGAAGTGGATAATAAATTCCCCACACCTTGGAGGTGAAATTTCTATAATCAGAGGCACTAAAGGACTGGCCCAGTGTCACCCCTTGAGTCCACGTGGGAAGTGGGTCTAAACTATTGCCTCTATGTCTTTACGTTTTTTGGCCGTACATGGAAACTCCTACTCTTGGTTTTATTTATTTAGAAATAAAGAAATTACACTAAAAGATAAGTTATATTCAGCTTTGGAAAACTAAAGAGAGGCTGCTGATGGAACTGAGGAAAGAGATAGTTTTAAGAATATATAGGACCTCACATGTTTTTGCATCTGGATGAAAGTGATATATTTACATTGCCAACACAGGGCCATGGGCCGCTCCCACATCGTTGACCTTGACTTCACTCCTTTCTTTCCTTCCTGTGAAAGCTTATTGGAATGAGACTGATGGGAAATTTTTGAGTTCTCTAAATTACAGGAAAAATTATTTGCAAACCCAAGGTTACCTTAACAGAAACAAATTGCCCTTCCCATCCACCATGGGGGACTAACCCTTTTCCTTCTCTGGGCTTGAAAGTCATCCTCACCTTGAATTTCTTCTCCAAAATTGACAAGTGGAAGGGTTAGCGCAGCGGTGAACAAGTTCCTCTCCTGGCAATTAACAGTGGTATCTCTCCACTGACTTAGAACTAGACAACTTCTATAATGAGGAAATAAAAAGAATTAGACCAACCTTTCCCCAAATCTGTTCTGCTTTCCCTGCCCCTTTTCCCCAGGAGAAACGTAACAACAGCCATGTGAGTTTGGGAAAACCATTTCGGTTGTATCTCTCTTTACCTGTTACAGATTCGTTCCCGTGGAATGTTTCTGGAAGCTACATCTAAGTCACTTTAAATGCACAAGTCAGTGGGGATCTCCTGGATTTCTCTTGGGAGGTCGTTCTGCCCTCTTGAAAGTCTCTCATGATAAGCAGACAATGGCTCCCTCTGCTTAGAATCAGCTTAGGAGCAGGAATCACGGGATGGCACTCTGTATCCTGATGCATTTAGCATGCTGGAACCCAGCTGACAAGACCCTGTCACAGGCAGTTGTGTTACTGTCTACAGCCTAGTGTCACGAAGTGAGAGTGACTTTTGGAGTCAGGGTGTTTAGCCTTGAAAGGCAGTTCCACCGCAACCACCTATGTGTGTTTCAACTCATTATGTTTTCAATTTCACAAAGAGTTGGACACGACTGAGCGACTTCACTTTCACTTTTCACAACAAGATTAGCAAGGCTCACTTTGTAGGAGTGTACGAAGGTGGCTCAGTGGTAAAGAATCCACTTGCCAAGCAGGAGATGAGGGTTTGATCCCTGGGATGGGAAGATTCCCTGGAGGAGGAAATGGCAACCCACCCCAGTATTCTTGCCTGGGGAAATCTCATGGATAGAGGAGCTTGGCTGGGCTACAGACCATGGGGTTTCAGGAGAGTCAGACATGACTTAGCAACTAAATCATCACCACCAACCACCAGGAGGTGTATATGCAAAAACATCTTGACTGTGCTGTGGGACCTCAGAAAAAGTGTGGGAGGAGAGGGCCTGCCCTCCTCCAACAAGTGTGACCCCCAAAAGCCATCTGTTTTCTGTGAACCTCTGGGTAACAGTGAATCTGTAGGAGGGGACAGGGGGATCTCTGGTGAAGGAATGGGGGCTGCAGGGGACATGTTCAGGTCTGCGTTCAGATGACATCTCCTCAGTTGTGGGTCCAACTGTGGGCGGCAGTGTTAGACCAAGGGAAGTGGTTGTGGACAAAGTGTGGGGATCTGTTGCCCTTTATCCCCCCATCTACAGCCACTGAGGGGTGCTAGAAGGTGAGCACAAGTAGCTGAAGGATGTGAACCCCAGGCCTAGGTTTGAGGCCTTCTTCGAAAGACACGTGGAAACAAATTAGGGGAAGCAAGAGTTTGCTTTTTTGTCATCATAAAAATTGAGCAAACACTGGTGCCAGACAACGGGATGCCCTGACAGGCTACAATGATGTCAAGCTTTCTTTCCCACACCTGCAGGGTCTCATGGATCCTGAGAGTAAGGAGGGAAGATTGACCTTTGCCTACTGGGTATCATCCTAGAAGAAATGGGATCTACATCTTAAAGAGATTAGGATATAACAGAGAAGTCTAGAGCATCAAATCCAAGCAAGAAAGCTGGGATTCAGGGGAACCCACTAAAGGGTCTATGAGGAAGGAAGGGGCTATTAAGGCCATTGGCTGGCTCACAGGACTGATAATGAAAGCATGGCCTCTGTGCACTGGTGCTGAATCAAATCTTGGAGATGAGTTTGGGTGAATCAGGAAAGAATAGCTGTATTTTGCCAGGCAAAGGGGGAACACAGTGGATTCATGCCCTGAAAACCTGTTTATTCCCACCTGGGAGGATATGATAGGGAGTTTTATAGCAGTGATTCAAGAGTGGGGATGCTGATAAGACTAGGGTGTTCGAAAGTCCTGCACTCCTCAAAGGTGGTCTCAGATAATCTTCTTGATGAGCTTCTCTGGTTCCTTTAATGTAGCCTCATGTGATCTTCCTCTGATATGGGGAATGCTGACATCTTAAATGGCTTAAAAGTATTGTTATATGTATCTCTTGAAGTGGGAAAAAGTTAGACCTCATAGTCAAAGCTATGGTTTTTCTAGTAGTCATGTATTGTTGTAAGAGTTGGACCATAAAAAAAGCTGAGCACCAAAGAATTGATGCTTTTGAACTGTGGTGTTGGAGAAGACTCTTGAGAGTTCCTTGGACTGCAAGGAGAGCCAACCAGTCCATCCTAAAGGAAATCAACCCTGAACATTCATTGGAAGGACTGATGCTGAAGCTGAAATTGCAATACTTTGGCCACCTGATGCGAAGAACTGACTCATTGGGAAAGATCTTGATGCTGGGAAAGATTGAAGGCAGGAGGAGAAGGGGACGGCAGAGGATGAGATGGTTGGATGGCATCACCGACTCTATGGACATGAGTTTGATCAAGCTCTGGGAGTTGGTGATGGACAGGGAAGCCTGGTGTGCTGCATGCAGTCCATGGGGTTGCAAAGAGTTGGACACTGAGTGACTGGACTGAACTGAACTGAACTGAGGTGGAACCAGGACCCTGCCCCCAAGGGTGCACTATTGTTTCCTGGCTGCCCCTCCCTTGTTTTTGCATCCCTTCCCTTTCTGGATTAACAACTCTTTGAATCTGCCCTTTGGAACTCAGGGAAGGTCTTGGAGGCTGGAGTCAAGAAACAGGGAACAGAAAGACTTCTTCTCAGTTTCAAGACTAACGGGATTAGGAGAAGAACTGGACAGACACTTCTCAGTGATCCTCCCATTCCCAAGTATTTCTTCTTCCATCCTGCATTTGCAACAATTCAGGTCTAGGGCCAACTTCTATTAGCAAAATGTCCTTGTTCTTAAAAAGCCAAGTGACAACATAGATGGAGTCTAGGATGCTTTTTATCCATTTATGTGCATAAACTGTTCATTTAAAAAGGCTCTGTGTTCAACTAATTTGAATAAATTTTGGGTTCCACAAAATCAGGCACATTTTCTTATGGGTGGATTTCTCAGGCTCTTTTATTGGGTTGGCCAAATAGTTTGTTTGGATTTTTCCATAAGATGTTATGGAAAAATTTGAACAGGTATTTGGCCAACCCGGTAGATGCTGCATCAAAGGCTATCTATCATACCTCATAGACCTTTCCCTGAGTTCCGAAGAGTGGATTCAAGCAGCTACTAATTAGGGAAGTGAGGAAGTGCAGAAATAAAGGGAAAACAGTCAAGAAGTAACAGTTCAGGGATAAAGCAGAGTCCTAGTTCCTCTTGAAGGGACACACATAACAACCTGATATATATCTTTGAGTTCTGCAGGAACTAAAGCTCTTACTCAGGTGGAGGAGGGTAACTGTTGAGAGACTGAAACCTCAGCCTGGTTGGAACCAGCAGGCTGAAGACTGAGATTCTTGGAATATCACCTTGTTACCTCACACCAACCAAACAGAGGAAGTCATACACCTTGAAGACTGCCCCCCCACCCCCCGCCCCCGCCCAATTTTGCTTTTAAAAACTCTTTCCTGAAAACCACTGAGGTCTTCTGAGCATGAGCTGCCCATTCTCCTTGCTTGGCTCTTCAATAAACTGTTTCTGCTCCAAACTCCGATATTGTGGTTTGTTTGGCCTCACTATGTGTTGGGCACACAAACTTGAGTTTAACAACATAGACACAAAACTGTGTCATCACCTAGGTACCCAAGGTGACTATGCACAGTGCACACACAGGTATTTGCAACCCAACTTTCCACAGTCATAGAAACGTGGAACAGTAACACATGTCGTATAGATATAGAACAGCCCCTACTGAGACTTAAAAGCAATCCTACTGACAATTGGAACATAATCTCTCCTCAGTTTTATGAAATGAAACAATCACAGACAAAGAGTGAACTAGTCTCAGAATCAAAATCCATATCAGCTGAGGGGAGAAATTCTACTGCTCGTCACGGGATTGGTCACAGATTGCTCCTTTTCTAATTTAAACCTGTGACTCTTAAAAGTTACAAATGAGAAGTATGTGGAGGGAGGGAAAGTAGATTAAGAGTCAAGAGACCTGGGTTTTCATCCCCACTCTGCGGCTAATTAGCTGTGTGACCTTGTCAAGTGATTCAATGTCTCTGGATCTCCCTTTGTAAAAAGGAGGCTGCAGCAGATAATCTCGAAGGTCCTTTTCAGTTCGAAAAGGCTGCAAGTTTAATAACTAAATGAGCTGTTTAAGAGAACTTGATGGCTTCTAGAAATCTACAGCTTTTTCTTTACTGTTATAACGAGTACCTATCAAGAGCCTATTTGCATATACCAACCAACATATAATTAGCATATGCACAGTGGGGAAGGCTGGCTGGCCTCTCCCAGGTTCTGGCCTCTCCTTGTGTGCGTGCGTGCTCAGTTGCCTCAGTCATGTCTGACTCTTTGTGACCCTTTGGACTGCAGCCTGATAGGCTCCTCTGTCCATGGGATTCTCCAGGCAAGAATCCTGGAGTGGATTGCCATGCCCTCCTCCAGGAGATCTTCCCAACCCAGGGGTTGAACACAAGTCTCTTCTGTCTCTTGCATTGGCAGGTAGATTCTTTATCACTGAGCCACCAGGAAAGCCCTTTAAGTTCTCTACCAGCTATTTAATATCTATTTATTATTTTAAACTTTAAGATTTATTGTTGCTAATTTTAATTGTAGTAAAATAACATGAAATTTACTGTCACTCCATTTTTAAGCGTATAGTTCAGCGGCATCAAAGTACATTCACATTGTTATGAGTTATCACCCCCATCCATCCTTGCAGCCCCAGATAGTCATCCTTCTACTTTCTGTCTCTGTGAATTTGACTATTCTAGGTACTTTATATAAGTGGAATTATACAATATTTGCCTTTTCTTGTGACTAGTTTATTTCACTTAGCATGATGTCCTCAAGTTCATCTGTGCTGTAGCATGAGTCAGAATTTCCTTCCTTTTAAAAAGCTGGGTAACATTCTATATGGACTTCCCAGGTGTCTCAGTGATAGAGAATCCTCCTGCCAATGCAGGAGACTCAGGTTTAATCCCTGGGTCAGGAAGATCTGCTGGAGTAGGAAAGAGCAACCCACTCCAGTATTCTTGCCTGGAAAATCCCATAGACAGAGGAGCCTAACAGTTTGCAGTCCATGAGGTCACAAAAATGTTGGACAGGACTTAGCAACTAAACAATAACAACAATTATTCCATTGCATATATACACTGCATTTTATTCATTCATCTGTGTGGACACTGGGGTTGCCTCCACTTCTTGGTTATTGTGAGTAGTGCTGCTATGAACCACGGTTGTACACACATCTCTTCCAGATTCTCCTAGTTCTTTTGGGTATGTACACTCAGAAGTGGAATTGTTAGATCAGGATTCTCCTCTTTTTAATTTTTTGAGGAATAGCATAATATTTTCCACAACAGCTGTGCCATCTTACATTCTCACCAATAAACAGTGCACAAGGGTTCCTGTTTTCCATATCTTCACTGACATGTTTTATTTCCTGTTTATTATTATTATTATTATTATTTTGACAGCAGCCATCCTAGTGAGCAGACTTCTCTGGTGGTCCAGAGGTTAAGACTCTGTGCTCCCACTGAAGGGACCCTGGGTTCAATCCCTGGTCAGGGAATTAGATCCCACATCCTGCAGGGCTTCCCAGGTGGCTCCTTGGTAAAGAATCCGCCTGCCAATGCAAGAGATGCAGGAGACATAGGTTCGACCCCTGGGTCAAGAAGGTCACCTGGAGAAGGAAATGCAACCCACTCTAGTATTCTTATCTGGGGAATCCCATGGAAAGAGGAGCCTGGCGGGATACAGTCCATGGGGTCTCAGAGAATTGGATGCAACTGAACAACTGAGCACACACACATCCTAGTGAGTGTGGGGTGGCAGTCCTTTTCCTTTGACATAATGCAGTGACTGTGATAGTGCCTGGTAATGTAGACAACACTGGACACAGGTAGAGGGCAATCATTTCTGAGGACTCATGATATTTAGTTCTTAGCTGGATTCCAGACCTAGGCTTCCATTCCTTTCTGGATTTTGACCAAGTAACTCAATCTCTTTTTGTCTCTATTTCCTCTGAAAAAGATGGTGGTGGTGCAGTGGGAGCAGGGGGAATAAAAATAGCTGCTTTCTCTCCACAGGGCTGATGAAACATCAGCTGGGATAATACATGTGAAAACACTATGAAATGAAAACATCTATTTAAATCCAAGAGGTTGTTATTTACAGTCTTGAAATCTTATTTGCCCTGCTCTAGCTGCCTGCCTTTAGCACACTCCACAGGAGCAACGGGGACTAGAAGAACTACAGAAAGTGATGATTAGATTCAGAAACTCAATCTGACCTGATCTGTTTTGGTTGGCAATCTCCTGGTGCCGTAGTCTCCTTTCAAGCTGAAGAAGCTTTATAGATGGACTGTGAGGAGGAAGTCTGTAAGAGGCTGGTGGCAGGCTGGGCCTTCAGAGAGGGAAGCCTAGTTTTTGTTAAACCTGCTGACTGATTCCTTGTCATTTTCAGATGATTTAATGGCCATGCACTTGAACTGCCCCCTACCAAACACCCATCTGGGACTGTGTAGGAGAGAAGCGGTGAACTGTATATTGCCAGATGGAAGGGAACAGGGCAGACAGCAAAGAAATGTTTACTAAAGGCATGGACTCATTTTTAAGCATCAGTGCAACCCATTTATTGATGTATCTTACGGGAAGCCCTAAGCATAGGAGTTCGGAGAAGGCGATGGCACCCCACTCCAGTACTCTTGCCTGGAAAACCCCATGGATGGAGGAGCCTGGTGGGCTGCAGTCCGTGGGGTCGCTGAGAGTCGGACACGACTGAGCAACTTCACTTTCACTTTTCACTTTTATGCATTGGAGAAGGAAATGGCAACCCACTCCAGTGTTCTTGCCTGGAGAATCCCAGGGACAGCAGAGCCTGGTGGGTTGCCGTCTATGGGGTCGCAGAGAGTCGGACACGACTGAGGCGACTTAGCAGCAGCAGCAGCAAACATAGGTGTTAAACATGTGGACTCTGGAGTTGGGCAGCTGTTCAATCATGAAGCCATGTCCGACTCTTTGCACACCAGGCTCCTCTGTCCTCCACTCTCTCCCAGAGTTTGCTCAAACTCATGCTCATTGAGTCAGTGATGCTATCTAACCATCTTAGCTTCTGCTGTCCCCTTCTCCTTTTGCCTTCAATCTTTCCCAGGATCAGGGTCTTTTCCAGTGAGTCAGCTCTTAACAATCAGGTGGTCAAAGTATTGGAGCTTCAGCTTCAGCATCAGTCCCTCCCATGAGTATTCAGGGTTGATTTCCTTTAGGACTGACTGGGTTGATGTCCTTCCAGTTCAAAGGACTCTCAAGAGTCTTCTCCAGCACCTCAATTTGAAAGCGTCAGTTCTTTGGCACTCAACTTTCTTTACGGTCCAACTCTCACATCTGTATACGACTACTGGAAATACCATAGCTTTGACTATATGGACCTTTGTTGGTAAGGTGATATCTCTGCTTTTTAATATACTGTCCAGGTTTGTCATAACTTTACTTCCAAGCAGCAAGCATCTTTTAATTTCATGACAGCAGACCGACTTGAGTTCAAATTCTGGAAGCTCAGGAACCAGGAGAAATTCCTTTTCCTCTCTGTGACTAAGTTTCCTCATCAGCATAGTGATAATAAAGTACCTACCTCTAGTGATTATTGCGAGGATCGAATGAAACCTATGTAAGTGTTCAATAAATATAGGTATTATCATTCTTATTAGATAAACAGTATCTCCTGTATTGGCTCAACTATTTTTGTTGTTTGATAGTCCTGGCACTTCTGAACAGCATGGTGAAATAGCAGTAGGTCATAAAGGTAGGTAAGGGGACTGGATTCTCGCAGATCTGTCACTAAACATCTCTGGGGCCTCAGGCAGGTCACTTCTCTGGCCTTGCTTTGCTGGTCTGTAAAGTGAGGGTTGCACGTGTGTTCATGACACGTAGATGGTACACAGAAGTGGCAGCTGCAGCCGTGGGCAAGCAGAGGGTTGATGAGAAGACTGGCAGAGGCAGGGACTCCTTGTATGTAAAACCCTAGCGATGGGCAGCATGGCTGTGGAGCAGGGTTGAGAGCTGTGAGCATTTCCTCTGGTGGGTAAGAGGAAAGAGAAGAGGCAAGGCAGTTGTTGTTTAGTTGCCCAGTTGTGTCCAACTCTTTGTGACCCCATTGGCTTTACCCTGCCAGGCTCCTCTGTGCATGGGATTTCCCAGGCAAGAATACTGGAGTGGGTTACCTGCTTCCTCCTCTAGGGAATCCTCCCTACCCAGGGATCCTCTCCTTCATTGACAGGCAGATTCTTTACCACTGAGCCACCAGGGAAGCCCAGGGAGGGCAGTAGCAGTTGTTAAAGGTTTCTGAGTAGATGAGCAACAGAATGGCTGAGTCAACTATAAAATAGAGGTTGTAAGCCAGAATCTGGACCATAGACTCTGCTGATGGCTCCATGCTGGAGGTGAACACAAGAGTTACCCCTTTCAATTCTTGCCCTCCCATGCCCAGCTTCCAGAAGAAAAAGAAAGAAGACCAGACAGCATCCCTGCAAAGACAAGGAGAGTCCCTAGACACCCAAATCAAGTGTATTGGAGGCAGCACCCCACCCACTAGGGGGGTGCCAGGCCCAGGTTACAGGGGTGCCCATGGCACTTGATGATCGGCCAGTGGAGGGCCAGGTGCCCAGACCATAACTGCAGGGCCCTGGTACAGCACTGGGTACTTTCCTTAGTGGAGAGCTGATACTTGATAGGCTCC
Source organism: Redunca redunca (assembly GCA_006410935.1). NCBI lineage: Eukaryota > Metazoa > Chordata > Mammalia > Artiodactyla > Bovidae > Redunca > Redunca redunca. The sequence continues at coordinate 174,337 of SJYQ01096238.1, forward strand.
AAACCTCACACTGAGGTGGATCCCAGCTACTGAATTTCTGGCTGGGCATCAGTGGTTAGACACACGCTTCCCACAGACTCATTTTCTGGATGGGACGTTGCTGGGGATGCTCTCACCACCCCCACCATGTTCCTCCCCACTTCTCCCTCCCCTTCTTTATACCCTGCCCCCACCGGCCATCATTTCCCCTTTCATTTCATCCCATTCCTGCCCTGCCAGATCCACCCTGGCTTATAAAGAGGTATCCTCTTAGGTTGACATCCTGGCATGAAGAGGCAGCGTGTGACCTTCCTGCATTACCATGCAGTTGATTCTACTGGTGGAGGCGGGTGGCGGTGGGGCAGGAGCAGGAGGCTCTCTCACACTCCTCCTTCTGTCTCTTAAAAAAAAAAAAGAATTACTCACCTCCCCTTCCAAATTAAAAAAAAGAGAGAGAGAGAAAGAGACAGAGAGCGAGAGAGAATTTGACATTATTGTATAATTTAAAATTGCACAGCCTAGAGCCCACAAAACCGAGCATGTAATTACACACTTACTAGAGGTAACAGCGGTGCTGATAATTATTCTTTACACAGGAGAGACTCTGCTGATATCCCACAGTCAGAAAGTGGGAACTACAATATCTTTAATACCATCCTCAGAGACCCTCATAAGCAGAAGAAAAGTATGAGAAGGCTCACAGGGTCCAGAGCAATATCTTCATCGCGCCAGAATGTCAGGGGCTTTAGCACAACAGAAATCAATAGTTTCTAGTACAGTTTTTGGTATGATTTTTTTTTTTTTTTAATGCCGCAACCTGAGAAAGTACAGGCAAGGCAGAGATACCAAATAGTAGGAGACAAAATCTTAAAGGAAGGCCTGTCTGTTTAGGCGGGTCAAGCCAGGTCAGTTTGTGAGATACATCTTCTTTTTTTAAAAAATTTTTTATTTGCTTAGTTATGGCTGTGCTAGGTTTTCATGGCTGTGCAGGCTTTTCTCCGGTTGCAATGAGAGATGGCTATTCTCTAGTTGCAGCGTGCGGGCTCCTCGTTACAGTGACTTCTCTTGTGGAGCAGGAGCTCTAGGGCGTGTGGATTTCTGTAGTTGTGGTTCCCAGACTCTAGAGCACAGGCTCAATAGTTGTGGTGCCCAGGCCCAGTTGCTCTGAGGCGTGTGGGATCTTTCCAGATCAGGAATCAAACCCATGTCTCCTGCACTGGGAGGTGGGTTCTTTACCACTGAACCACCAGGGAAGCTCCAAGGCACACATCCTTTATCAGCATAGCAAAACCATGCAGCTGGAGCAGGGCCCTCCTTTTGGAATACATTTGATCATTGGTAAAGTCTTTTCATTTAAATCTTAAATTGTTCACCTCTCCCCATGTTTCCTGATTAAGGCAGCATCTTTGATTACTATGGGCTATAAACCTACACAGTCTCACATCTTAAAGAAAGATAGGAGATAAATAAATGGGTTCTTGTTTCTAGGCACCCAACCCTCTTCTTCCCCTTTCTCCCTCTATATAGGAAAAGAGCTGATTACATTGATGACCCTGATGGGTGAGATGGGGTAAGGGGATGGGAGGAAGGTCCAAGAGGGAGGGGGATGTATATATACACATGTAACTGATTCCCTTTGTTCTACAGCAGAAACTAACACAACATTGTAAAGCAATTATACTCCAATTAAAACATATAAATAAAGACCAAGCATTAGTTGAAATATTGAGAAGATTTAAAGCAACAGTCCATGACTCAGCACAGGGGCAAAAGGGTTTTGGATAGAGAAATCTAAGTGCAAAGTCTAACATCATACTTGTTTTTGAAAGGAGACTCCTTTGGTTTTAGCATCTCTGTGCTAATCACAGAAGCTGTGACGTGTGGCTACCTATTTCTACTCTATGACTATCACCGAGTCTCAAAGTATGTCATTTGTTCTTTAAAATGTGCTGCTTTGATTACTCACAGGTTGTGCTGATTTTCTGCTTGACATGTGCATGATTTCAGCTGGGCTCAGAAACCATTTTAACTGAGTCCATTGCTCAGTAGAAATGACAGCCAGTGTTTGCTGGAGGCTGGGGGGAAGAGCCCTCTTGATTACTCGCTGTGTGCCAGCCACAGAGTTAGATCACTTATGTGCATTAAGAATCATATAAGGTACACTCACACTGTGCTATGTAGTAGCCTCCCATTTTACAGGTGAAAAAACTAAGACTCAAGCTAGTGAACTTGGCCAAGGTCACACAACTAATACAGACCGAAGAGCTAAGTCTCAGTTTAAATCTATTGACTGTCGATACCGGGTGTGGTAACATCATCTCATTTTGTAATTCAGGTGATAGTGGCCAGAGTCTGAAAGGATATGCAGCCCAGAGCAGGGAGCTCCTTGGAGATGATTTTATAAAATGCCTTTTAGTAAGGGCTTCCCAGGCTTCCCAGGTGGCACTAGTGGTAAAGAACTTGCCTGCCAACACAGGAGACATAAGAGACGTGGGTTTGATCCTGGGTCAGGAAGATCTCCTGGAGGAGGGAGACCCACTCCAGTAGTCTTGCCTGTGGACAGAGGAGCCTGGTAGACTACAATTCATAGAGTCGCAAACAGTTGGGCATGACTTAATCAACTTAGCACACACACACAAGGACATTGTAGCAACAAACAAAGAAACACAACGGCAGAAGACCCTTCAATAATTCCCCAGAGATCCAGTTACAGATTCTTGGGGAGGCTGACTCCTGGTCTGCTAGTCTGCACTGGGTGCCCAAAAAAGAGCAGCAGTTAACTGTTGGTGACCTGAAGATGGGGAGTTGGAGAACAGGCAGATGTTTGTAATGAGTGAGAAAAAAAGTCCAAGAATCTGTGGTGATGAGTGAGTTCTATCCACTGGAGGTCTTTAGGTTTGGATCTGTAAAACCAGATGGGCCATTTCTTCTTTCTTTCTTTTTTAACTTTTTATTTTGCATTGGGGTATAGCTGATTAACAATGTTGTGATAGTTTCAGATGAATATCGAAGGGACTCAGCCATACATATACATGTATCTATTCTCCCCAAAACTCCCTTCCCATTCATGCTGCCACATGAAATTGAGCAGAGTTCCCTCTGATATACAGTAGGTTCTTGTTGGTTGTCTGTTTTAAATATAGCAGTGTGTACATGTCCATCCCAAACTCCTTCTCCCTTCTCTTTGGTAACCATACGTTCATTCTTGAAGTCTGTGAGTCTGTTTCTATTTTGTAAGTTCATTTGTATCATTTCTTTTTTAGATTCCACCTACACGGGATGTCATATGATACTTCCCCTTCTCTGTCTGACTTACTTCACTTAGCATAACAATCTCCAGGTACATCTATGTTGCTGCAGATGGCATTGTTTCAGTCTTTTTTATGGTTGAGTAATATTCCATTGCATATGTGTACCATATCCTCTTTATCCATTCCTCTGTTGAGGGACATTAAGTTGCTTCCATGTCTTGGCTAATGTAAACAATGATGAATGAACATTGTGGTGCAGGTATCCTTTTGGCCTATGTTTTTCCTGGGTATATGCCCAGGAGTGGATTGTGGGGTTATATAGTATCTCTGCTTTTAGTTTTTTAAAGAACCTCCATACCGTTCTCCATAATGACTGCACCAATTTACACCCACACCAAGTATAGGAGGGTTCCCTTCTTTCCATACCCTCTCCAACATTTATTATTTATGGATTTTTTGAGGATAACCATTCTGGGACAACCAGCTGGGCCATTTCTGGTGAATAGCTGGCAAGCCACCCAGCTGTGTTTCCTGGCTTTTCTGTAGGGTCGGAAGGAGGGCAGGGTGTGGACCTACCTGGGACAGGTCCCCAACACTGCTGATTAAAGGGGCTGTATTGGCTGATACAGGTAACAGGTGAGAGACGGCCTTGCCGTGGCGACCGCAGGCCACTGGCTTTACGACTGTACCGCCTGCAGAGACTGGCTCTTCTGCCACTCCCACTGGTAGACAAAGTGCGTGGGTTACTGATTCGAGCTCATGCTGGAACCTCAGGACAGGCTGGTGAAGAAATCAGAATTTGCCTTCTGGTTGGAATCTCTGCTTTCAGTCACTTCAGGAACCCCAGCTCCATCCTGGTGAACCAAGAACCTGGATGAAAACCTAAGGTGTAATCCGACTGACAGCCGGGACCCTAGATGTTACTAAAGGCTTCTAGTCTCAAACCAATGGCATGATGAGGGAGATACGACAGACAGTGTGATTGCTGTTTCAGGACAGAGATGGGGCCTTGCCCCGTATCTTTGCCACTCAGTATCCTTACTGGATACAGATACTGTATCCAGTATCAAGGATATAGTGGAGTATCCTTGCCACTCAGATGATTGGTGTGCATTACCCAGCTGGCTTTTGGTATCTCCATTCCTATCTACGTTGAGGACATGGTTTTCTGGAGAAGAAATGCAAGAGGGTTGTAAATGTCCATCAACAGAGGAATGGATAAGGAAGATGTGGTACAAAGGTATGGTGGAATATCAGTCATTAAAAAGAATGCAGTAATGCCATTTGCACCAACATGAATGGACCTAGAGATTATCATACTAAGTGAAGTCAGATGCAGAAGAGAACTATCCTATGATAACCCTTATATGAGGAATCTGAAAAGAAATGATACAAATAAACTTACTTATAAAACACAAACAGACTCACAGACTTAGAGAATTAACTTATGGTTGCTTAGGGGGAAGGGAGGGAGGAAGAGATAGTTAGGGAGTTTGGACATGTCCACACTGCTGTATTTAAGATGGATTGCCAACAAGGACCTACTATATAGCACAGGGAACTCTGCTCAATGTTATGCGGCAGGCTGGATAGGAGAGGGGTTGAGGGGAGAATGGATACATGTATACATATGGCTGAGTCCCTTTGATGTTCCCCTGAAACTATCACAACGTTGTTAATAGGCTGTACTCCAATATAAAATAAAAAGTTTTTTAAAAAAAGAAATACAAAAGGGTCGGCTGCTTGGTAAAGGAGGGAGTATATGTTAGAACCTTCAGTCTTTGTGATCCCATGGACTGTAACCCGACAGGCTCCTCTGTCCATGGAATTTTCCAGGCAGGAATCCTGGAGTGGGTTGCCATTTCCTTCTCCAGGGGATCTTCCTGACCCAGGGATTGTACCCACATTTCTTGCATCTCCTGCTATGGCAGACAGATTTTTTACCACTGCACCAGCTGGGAAGCCCACCCGAAGGTACATAGAAACCATCATGAATGCAGGAAAATAGTGCGGAGCAGGAGCACGCCTTTGAAGAAATAAAACTGCTAATATATCGCTTTGTCTATCTCCAGGATAGAGAAGGTATATGGGGACAGGCTGGAGAAGGAAATGGCAACCCACTCCAGTATTCTTACCTGGAGAATCCCATGGACAGAGGAGCCTGGTGGGCTACAGTCTACCGGGTTGCAAAGTGTCAGACACGACTGAGCAACTAAGCAACAGATGGGGACAGGAAATCTTAGACTCATTCATTGCTTTTGGCATTGTTATTGCGTGTTGGTGCCCCGGTCTTTAGATTGACTGAAGCTGCAAGCCACTTATTCACCATAAAGTGGAGGAAGTGAAGTTGCTTAGTTGTGTCCAACTCTTTGCAACCCTGTGGACCGTAGCCTGCCAGGCTACTCTGTCCATAGAATTTTCCAGGCAAAAATACTGAAGTAGGTTACTATTTCCTCCTCTGGGGGATCTTCCTGATCCAGGGATCAAACCCAGGTCTCCTGCATTGTAGGGGGATTCTTTACTGTCAGAGGAAAGTCGAGGAAGTGAAGGTTATTTGTGGGCAGAACTACCCTGTGTAAATGTGTCCTTTTTCATTAATCGTTCAGAAAGGTGGCACTTCTCTCGGCCTCCTTGCAGCCTTCTTGTGCTTCCCTGTGGCAGTGGGCAGATTAGAGGACATTGTAAAACACTTGACTTTGCTACCGTCTCAGGTCTTTTCATCCTCTGTCCATCTCCCGCCCCGCCTACCCCGAACCCTCTCTCCTTTGTGCAAATCTGTTTTCACCACAGGAACACATGCTGCGTCTTCTAGCTACAACACTACTTGCTAATTCAACGATTCATCTTTAATGAGGCCCCCTGCCAATGTTTAAATAGCATTCAGAACAAAGAGAAGGCAGTATTTCCAAAACAGCTGCTTCTGTAGCATTCTCGTAGCTCATCATCTCTTCAGAAAATCAAGAAAGGTACATTGATGGAGATAGATGTTAGAAAAATAGTTATGAAAGATAGAGATATTTATCTATATAAATTTATAGATGGATATAGCATAGATAAAATACTTGGTCTTTGTGATGCTGGAAATTTTAAATATAAGCCCTTAAAAAAGTTTTGTTGGCTCGAGATAGCACCGCAGTAGGCAAGTTTTTAAAATATGGTTTTATTGTTTGTTTTTCAGAATTATACGGAATACATAAGCAATAGTGGAAAGAGCATGGAATGTGGAATTAAGTAAGTATGTAATGTGCTCAGTTGTGTCTGACTCTTTTGTGACCCCATGGACTGTAACTCACCAGATTCTCTGTCCATGAAATTCTCCAGGCAAGAGTACTGGAGTGGGTTGCCATCCCCTTCTCCAAGGGATCTTCCCAACCCAGGGGAACATTAGAGGAATACTTATTATTTTATTACTATTGTTAAGCTACTTCTATCCTTGTCTATGTCTCTCATATTCTTTATTTCTTTTCCTCCAAACACTGTTTCCTCTTTCTTCTCAACCTCTTTTAAAACTTTGCTGCCAACAGAAACCTTTATAGTTGCTCTTTAGCCCCCAAATTAAAAAGAATTTTGCTGATTAAAAAAAAAAATCATTAATGTTTCTGTAAAGAAAAAATCAGGAGTACAAAAATAGAAGTAGAAAGTGAAAGTTCCCAACTGGTCAACCACCCTCACTCCCTGCAGTAACCACTTTTACCGGTTTGGTGTATATGTGCTTCAAGTTTTTGTCTTTTTTATTTAACTAAAAAAGTATATTTATGTAATTGACATGTGTGTGCATGCATGAGTGCTCAGCTGTGTCTGACTCTTTGTGGAGTCAGGCTGCCAGGCTCCTCCGTCCACGGGATTTCCAGGCAAGAATACTGGAGCGGGTTCCCATTTCCTCCTCCCTGGGATCTTCCTGACCCTGGATAAAACCTGTGTCTCCAGTATTGACAGAGAGACTCTTGACCACTGAGCCTCCTGGGAAGCCTAGATAAGTATAGTCCCATCTTTTCCCCGTGTCACTTCCTAGCTGTGTAAGCAAGCACACTCCTTAAGCTCTCTGCTCATGTATTGTTTTACTGATAAAATGGAGATAATATCTTCCCTTAAGGGAATGTATCAAAGTGACTAGTTCAGTGTTTGGCAAATAGAAGACAAGAGATAAATACTAGTGTCGCTTCTTGTTTAAATCCAGGCCCTTCTGGAACCATCGTGCCTCCCTGGTGGCTTAGTGGTAAAGAATCCACCTGGAATTCAGGAGACCTGGGTTCAGTCCTTGGGTGAAGAAGATCCCCTGAAGAAGGAAATGGCAACCCACTCCAGTATCAGAAACTGAAGGCTCTGTCTCTGTTTCCCGAAGCTGTTTCAAGGGGCCCTCGCCTGTCACTCTTCACGTTAGCTACCCCTCCGACATATGAATGCCCTTTCCGTCTCGCATCAGAGTAGTTCTCTGACTTAGGAGGTGGAGAGTGGAGCATCATCTAAAGAAAGTGCCTCGCAAATGTTGACTTGTGCCTTTTCTTGTTTTTAGAACAAAGATGGAAAATAACTGAGAACAGAGACTTCTCTGGTGGTCCAGTGGCTAAGACTCTGCACTCCCAATGCGGGAGGCCTGGGTTTGATCCCTGGTCAGGAAACTAGATCCCATATGCCAACTAAGAGTTTGCATGCCACAGTGAAGATCTGGCATGCTACAACTAAGACCTGGCTCAGCCAAATAAACAAAAATATATATTTTTCAGAAAAAGAAAGAAAATAACAGATTAGAAAATGAATAACAAAGTGATCTCAAGGAAACTAAAAGGAAGGAATGAATAAATTCTAGTAAGGGAATGAACTCTGTAACAGGAAAATAAGATTTATTTGAAACAATTCAAGAAATGGTTCTTTTGAATGGGGGAAAAGGGCAAAGCTTGAAAAAAAAAAAAAGTCAAGAAAATAGAAGTACTCAGCCTTAGGCCTGAGATAGATATAAATACAAAGAAACTTTTTAATTCTTAGTGAAGGGTGGAGCAGATGTTAAGAGACAATTGTGGAAAGAAACCAAGAAGGCAAAGAAAGGGAGTGGAAGGAAGAAGAAGCCAGGCGCAGGGTGTCCCCTACTGGCTCCCCTGCTCTAAAAATCTTCCAATTTTCCATCTGATGCTTTACTTTCTTTTTTTGCCTGATCTGTTTTGAAGCTGATTTCTACTACTTACAATTAACAGATCATTCCTAATAATAGCATAACTAAATAGAACATTACTAAAATAGCAATTACAAAGTAGTTTGTGTGGGGTGATACTCTTTCTGTTAAGTAAAATACGTGTAAATATCTATCAAATGGAGCTGGGGGAAGTACATACTCTCAAAATGGTAACAGCGGGTACTTGGGGAAGGGGATTATGGGTGCGTTTTCTTTTCTGCTTTTTGTTTCTATAATTAATGACATTTGGGCTGCTCCTTTTCCACCTTCAGTAGCAGATTAATATGATATATGATAGAGTATGTTATAGTATGATTAGTATGGAGAAGGAAATGGCAGCCCACTCTAGTCTTCTTGCCTGGAGAATTCCATGGAAAGAGGAGACTGGTGGGCTACAGTCCATAAGGCCACAAAGAGTAGGACATGACTGAGCTGGAGCAACCATGATACAGCCAATCAGATTAGCTAGATATCATGATCTCCTTGGGAGTTTAGACTCTGGCCCTTTGAGGGAGGGGATGTAGGGCAGTGATGTTTCAACAGCAGGAGGACAGTGCGGCTCCAGAAAGAACAAAAGTGAGGTTGGACAGAGACCAGTAGGTGATGTTAACGGACAAGAGGTTAAGGGGCAAGAGGGAGAAACTGTGCAGGTGATTTCAATGTTCACTGAGATATCTCGAGAGAATAGAGTCTTATTGCCAAGAAAAAAGTGATTGCTGCAGCAGCTGTTGTAATCAGGAATCATTTGGTTGCAAGGAACAGGAATTCCTTTATGCTTAAGCGTTACAAAGAAGGTTTCGTAAAAGGATATAGGGACATCTCGTTGAAGTCCTGTGCACTAATGCAGCCTGCTATTCTCTCCATGTCTGTCCATTGGTCTGTCTCTTGGCCTGCTGGCCTCTCCTCACTTCCCTCTGCTCTTCTGTCCCTCATAACCAGATGTCTCTGCAAGCTTTAAAACCACCCCATGCAGGAACCAGAACGAGCCAGCCTCTCCCACCCTGAGCTTTCCGAGCACGTTCCATCGTGTTGCCGTTTTCTCGTTTTGTTTTTTGCTGCTCCATGAGTTCACTGATGGTAGGAACTAACTTTTTTCCCTTTCTCTTTTGTTCATCACCAGGAAGCTGCTTAACTGATAAACATTAGTTTTGAGTAACAAATATGATGGTGTGCGTGGAAGTATTTTATAAATGAAAGTGCCACATAATTGTAAGATACTCTGTTGTGTTCATTCAAGACAGCCTTTATTTTGCTCTTCCTATAGGCCTGTTTCTAGTAGAATGTTTGGGCCCTCCAGTAGCAGAACTTACATTAATTTTACGCACTGATGGCCTGAGAAATGTGAAAGTGCCTATACCATACCTGGCACAGGAAAGAAGTGGAAGTGTTAGTCGCTCAGTTGTGTCTGGCTTTTTGCAACCCCATGGACTGTAGCCTGCCAGGCTCCTCTGTCCATGGGATTCTCCAGGCAAGAATGCTGGAGTGGGCAAGCCATTCTCTTCTCCAGAGGATCTTCCCAACCCAGGGGCGAACTGGATCTCCTGCATTGAAGGCATATTCTTTACCATCTGAGCCACTGGGGAAGTCCTGATCATAGCCTCTTGCGTGCTTAGTCACTTCAGTCGTGTCTGACTCTTGGTGACCCCATGGACGGTAGCCTGCCAGGCTTCTCTGTCCATGGAATTCTTCAGGCAAGAATACTGGAATGGGTTGCCATTTCCTCTTCCACTGGATCCTCCCAACCCAGGGATCAAACCCACATCTCCAGCATCTCCTGCATTGGCAGGCAGATTCTTTACCACGGCACCTGGGAAGCCGGGAATTAGGTTAGGGGAGAATAAATCCCCATTTAAATAGCTATTCCACTACAGTCTTGCTCACTGGCTTAAATTTAATTAAAATTTTTTTTGGCTGTGCTGCACAACCAAACAATAGGTGGGATATTAGTTCTCTGACGAGGGATCAAACCTGGGCCCCCAGCAGTAGAAGCATGGTCTTAACCACTTGGACTGCCAGGAAAGCCCCTCAGTGGCTTTTAAGAACATTTTCTGTTGAGCTAGACCTGTCCTGGCTATCACCTCTTACCTCTCAGGCCTTATTTTCCATCATTTTTTTTTAGTGGGTGATTAATTGAACAAATATTTGTTCAGTAGTAGCATATCCCAAGTTTCTGGGTTTGCTTGTTTGGAGATGATTAAACCAGTGCTTTCAGGGAGCTCAGAATGTAGATGAAAGACAGACAGGCAACAGTAAAACTTGTTTGGATTCAGCTGTGGCAGGTAAGGACGCTCATGTCCAGCCACTTCTCCTTTGCCTTTCTCTAGTTGAGAGTTTGGAACACTGAATGAATCACCCACGTTCTCCTGCAGCCAGGAGTGACCACGTCCTGGCTAGACTTGTGGCTGATGAAATGTAAGCAGAAGTGAAGCCTCCTCACTGGCCATCCCCCTGCCTCAGATGAGTGTGGGGCCTGAGGTATGGCAGTGATCATAGGGCTGGTGGAGAGGGAGAGCGAGAGGTCTCTCTCTCTCTTTTAGAAAGTGTTTTTTTTTTTTAATTTATTTTTAATTAAAGGATAATTGCTTTACAATTACAATATTGTGTTGTCTTCTGTCATATATCAACATGAAGCAGCATGTGTGTGTTTGTCGCTCAGTCGTGTCTGACTCTTTGTGACCTGATGGACTGTAGCCCACCAGGCTCTTCTGTCCATGGGATTCTCCAGGCAAAAATACTGGAGTGGGTTGCCATTCCTTCTTCCAAGGGATCTTCCCAACCCAGGGATCAAACCTGGGTCTTGCAGGCAGATTCTTTACCACTGAGCCACCAGGGACCGCTATCAGCCATAGGTATACATATGTCCTCTCCCTCTTGCCTCTCCCTCCCACTGCCCACCCCATCCCACCCATCTAGGTTGTCACATACACTCCCATTTGTAAAACAGATAGCCAGTGGGAACTTGCTGTATGGCTCAGGGATCTCTCTTTCTTTTTTAAAAAGGTACTTATTTATTTGGCTTCATCTGGTCTTGGTTGTGGCATGCGGACGTAAGGCAGCACGGACTCTCTAGCTGTGGCTCTGTAGTTTCGGCTTGAGGGCTTAGTTTGCCCCAAGGAAATGGAATCTTAGTTCTCTAAGATCAAACCGATGCCCCCTGCATTGGAAGATGGATTCTTAACCCCTGGACTGCCAGGGAAGTGCTGAGAGCTTGGTATCCTGATGGCACACAGCAGGACTGCTGAGGCTCATGTGTTGTTTGGTGAGACAGATCAACTCCTTACCATCTAAGCCATTGTTTGTTGATGTCTGGGAGCTCACAGGCCAGGGCAATCCCAGTGCACAGATCCACTTTCTCACCAGAGCTTGATTCCAGCTATCTCCCCACACAGAGGAGTTTGGACTGTTCACTTTAACAGAGATCCTTCCAGATGGACTGGATGGACTTAGCCTAAATGAAGTGAGAGGTCTGGAACCTAGACTCCTCACTCCTCTGGACCATTCAGAGTCCCCCAAAGACACCGCCCGTGTGTATTTGCATGCATTCTCTCTTTCACTTGGAACTTGCTTCTTCTCTTCTTGGTCCAAAAAAATAATCCTCTCTCTACCCTCCACGTCCCACTGTGAACATTAAATTCACTCCAAAGCTTTTTCTAATCCAACACACCCACCCCCAGGAATAAGTCATTATTGCTTAATTCTGTTTTCTTGCACCTGATCCACATTTCTGTGCAACTGTCACACTTTGTGTCTTACCAGTTAGTTCTGTGACCCAGGTAAAAGTAAAGCCACCAGACCAGCATCAGGGAGATAGTTCATTGGGACACGTGCCTCATGACTAGTAAAGGGCTTCTTCCAGAAGAGGGCGACAGGACTCCCTTGGTGGTTCCGTGGTTAAAACTCTGCCTTGCAATGTGGGGGACATGGGTTCAATCCCTGGTCAGAGAGCTATGATCCCATGTGCTACGGGGCAACTAAGCCCTCACTTACTAAAACAAAAGATCTCGCATGACTCAATAGACATTCCGATTGCAGAAACTAAGACCCAAGGGTATATGCAGGTCAGGAAGCAACAGTTAGAACTGGACATGGAACAACAGACTGGTTCCAAATCGGAAAAGGAGTATTTCAAGGCTGTATATTGTCACCCTGCTTATTTAACTTCTATGCAGAGTACATCATGAGAAATGCTAGGCTGGAAGAAGCACAAGCTAGAATCAAGATTGCCGGGAGAAATATCAATAACCTCAGATATGCAGATGACACCACCCTTATGGCAGAAAGTGAAGAGGAACTAAAAAGCCCCTTGATGAAGGTAAAAGAGGAGAGTGAAAGAGTTGGCTTAAAGCCCAACATTCAGAAAACTAAGATCATGGCATCTGGTCCCATCACTTCATGGCAAATAGATAGGGAAACAGTGGAAACAGTGTCAGACTTTATTTTTTGGGGCTCCCAAATCACTGCAGATGGTGATTGCAGCCATGAAACTAAAAGACGCTTACTTTTTTGGAAGGAAAGCATATTGAAAAGCAGAGACATTACTTTGTCAACAAAGGTCCATCTAGTCAAGGCTATGGTTTTTCCAGTGGTCATGTATGGATGTGAGAGTTGAACTGTGGAGAAAGCTGAGAGCCAAAGAATTGATGCTTTTGAACTGTGGTGTTGGAGAAGACTCTTGAGAGTCCCTTGGACTGCAAGGAGATCCAACCAGTCCATTCTAATGGAGATCAGTCCTGGGTGTTCATTGGAAGGACTGATGCTAAAGCTGAAACTCCAATACTTTGGCCACCTGATGCAAAGAGTTGACTCATTGGTAAAGACTGTGATGCTGGGAGGGATTGGGGGCAGGAGGAGAAGGGAACGACAGAAGTTGAGGTGGCTAGATGGCATCACTGACTCAATGGACGTGAGTTTGAGTGAACTCTAGGAGTTGGTGATGGACAGGGAGGCCTGGCATGCTGCAACTGGGGTCACAAAGAGTTAGACCCAACTGAGTGACTGAACTGAACTGAACTGAAGACCTAAGGCAGCCAAATAAATAAATTCTGAAGAGGGCAAAGAGGCCTGGAAGAGGAAACACAGGACCAGAGCAGATGAGATGGGAATGGTATAGAGGACTGAGAAAAAGCAAGGACCCGTGGCTAGTGAACTGTCTCCCTAGTGGTGGTCTAGTGGCTTTACTTTCACTGCCTGGGCCACAGAGCTAACTAAGAAGAGACAAGATGTTTCATAGCTAAGTGAAAAAGACCAATCGGGCAGCTATGGCAATAACCTACACCAGAGATAACTGGGAGCTTGGACCAGGGCAGGAACAAAGAGACGGGAGAAGCGATGGAGATGAGAGATGTTTCAAGAACAGAGCCAGTAACAGAGGGTCAATAGGTGTTCAAGTGAGTAGTGAAGAAATTTAAGAGAACACGAGAAATGTTTCAGTGATAGACTAAAAAAGACAGAGATGTTTCATAAATATAACCAGTAGAACCTAGAGAGAACCAACAGGGCATGGGATCGGTCAGATTAAATACAGCAGTTCTTATTGTCAAATGTGATCAGCCAAGGAGAAGCCAAATGGATAGAAATTGTGTGAGGAGGTCACGGGACCCAAAAGAGACTCTTTTCTCTAATAGTGGAGGTTTAAGCTAGATAAAGGGCTTCTCGGGTGGCTCAGTGGGTAAAGAATACTCCTGTGACACAAGAAACAGGGGTTCCATCTCTGGGTTGGGAAGATCCTCTGGAGGAGGGCATGGCAACCCACTCCAGTATTCTTGCCTGGAGAATCCCGTGGACCTAGGAGCCTGGCGGGCTGCAGTCCATGGGGTCGCAAAGAGTCTGACAGGACTGAAGCAACTTAGCATGCATGCGTGCAAGCTAAATAAAAGTATTATGAAGAGGGAATTCCCTGGTGGCTTAGTGGCAAAGAATCAGCCCACCAGTGCAGGGGACAATGGAGTTCAATCCCTGGTCCAGGAAGTTCCCACATGCTGTGGAGCAACGAAGCCCCGTGGGCCACAGCTACTGAGCCTGTGCTCTGGAGCCCATGAGGCACAACTACGGAAGCCTGTGTCCCCTAGAGCCTGTGCTCTGCAGCCAAGAGAAGCTACCACAATGGGAAGACCATGCGCCAACCGGAGAAAAGCCCGCACATCCCACACTCATATATATATATATATATATATATACACATACATACATACACACGACTGGAAGATAAGAGTGGGGCCAGGAATACATGGAGCCTTGTTTCCAGGAAGTATGATAAACAAAGAGATCTGTGTGCACACTTAAGTGGTAGGTGGGTGTTAAAGTTTGAAGAAACATTTTTTGAAGGATGGGGGACTAAGCTTGTCCAGAAGGGAAAGTGAGGGACAGGGGGGAAAACTTTGGAATAAGAGGGACAGGAGAATAATCGTCCCTTCCATTTGCAGAGAATTTTATAATTTTATTCAGTGCTTTGCATTTTAGAAACTCATATGGTACAGATAGAAATGGCATCACAATCTACTTGACCCTCAGAAAGATCAAGGGACTTTAGTCAAGAGGAGAGAACAGGGCATGAGCTCAGGACACCTGAAACTACTTCAGCTTTTGTTTTTTTTCTGTTTTTATTCTTGACCAGAAAGCAAATAATGAAGGGAAAAATGATTTTAGAAGTACTAGTGAGTAACCAGGAAATTTTTTTGTGGAGAAACACATTCATGACCTAATGTAACCACTGAGGTATGAGGTTGATCATTATCAGCATTCTTCTCATTACATTGATGAGCATACTGAGGGTCAGACCAAGTGGCTTCCATAAGGCTACATGGCTAAGAATTAGTCCAGAAGACCCTCAAACCCTTGTCTCCCGACTCCTTGTCCAGTGCTCTCTGTGCTGAGCCTTCTCATTGACAATACAATTTCCTCTTGCACTTGTGAAGAAGAAAGCCTGCATGGAGGTCAGCAGTGTTTCTCCCCATATTTCTGATTCTTCTGTCCTTGGGACACTGGAATAGTGTTCATCTTCATCCCCTTGAATAACCATGACCATGTGACTTGTTTTAAACAGCGTGGTATGAATGAATGTGTAGTTCTCTCTACACTGGCAATCTTGCAAAAGAGAGGACAGTAAGATGGAAGCTGCCTGAATGTGGCTAGAACGGTCTAGAGAGTTCTCTAAAATTCTAGAATTGTCTAAAGAATTGCTTGAACCCAGAGCCGACATAGAGTGATTGAGAAATAAACTTAAGTGCCTGATATTTGGGGATTGTTTACAGCTGCATAGGGCTTCCCAGATGGTGCTAGTGGTAAAGAACCTGTCTGCCAATGCAGGAGATGTAAGAAATGCTGGTTCAGTCCCTAGGTGGGGAAGATCCCCTGGAGGAGGGCGTGGCAACCTACTCTAGTCTTCTTGCCTGGAGAATCCCATGGACAGAGGAGCCTGGTGGGCTGCAGTCCACGGGGTCACCAATAGGCAAACTGAAGTGACTTACTACTACTACCACCACCACAGCAGCATGATCTCATCTATACAGTTGAAGACCAACAAAATCTTCCCCGTAGAGAAAGAATGCCCTGGTGTCTCATAGATAACCCTATCCCAAAGAGGCAAGCATCTTCCCAGGATAACTAAGAAATTAAATATCCCCCTCGTAGTTAAAATGCCATCAGAACTTTTATAAGAGAGGCTATATTGGATGGTGAGTTTTTATGACGAGGTTCAGTTGTGGGCTTGAGGAGAAAATGTTTTTACAGATGTTCAGGGCGTGTTATGAGGAAATGGCCTTTTACAGGCGGTTTGGATTGATGGGTTCTCTAGGGATGTCCTCTGACTACATGCACAGAGGAAGTAGGGAGGGGTCTGCAGAGGCCCAGAAGGACACAATGGAGTTTGAAGAAGACCTGGAAAGGGCGGCATCTGAGTCCATGAGATAGAGCAAGATTTGGAGTCACATAGATTTGGGTTTGATTCTTGGCTCTGCTGCTCATTACCCAGATTTCTTACTCTGTCAGAATGGTGTTCTATAAAATGAGACGAATGATACTTCCATCTTAGAGTTATGATGAAACTTGATATTGTCAGAATTGTTATCATTACTTTTGTTGTTATTCTTCTTGTTATTCTTGTTGTTACCTTACAATGGGGACCCAATGGTTCAGAAGTTTACTTTTTCTTCCTAAGCTTCACAGGCTCTGGGCAAAGGGTGGAGTTGGCAGAAAGGATTTTACTTCCCATCAATTTTTAAAAATTCTTATTTTATGATTTTTTTTTTTTAGCTGTGCTGTGTCTTTGTTGCTAACTGGCTTTCCTCTGGTTGCTGCGATGGAGGGCTACTCTTCCTTGCAGAGCTTGGGCTTCTCGTTGCAGTGGCTTCTCTTGTTGGAGAACACAGGCTCTAGGGAGGCAGACTTCACTAGCTGTGGCCCATGGGCTCTAGAGCACAGGCTCAGTAGTTGCTCTGCACGGACTTTGTTGCTCTGCAGCATGTGGGATCTTCCTGGACCAGGGGTCAAACCCATGTAATTTGCATCGGCAGGTGGATTCCTCACCACTGGACCAGCAGGGAGGCCCTCCTATTTTTATTTCTTCCTTTGTGACAACACTTTGGGGTGCTGCAATCTTGGGAACCAGAGGAACCAGAGATCAAATTGCCAACATACATTGGATCATCAAAAAAGCACATGCTAGTGAAGTGATGCTTAAAATTCTCCACACCAGGCTTCAGCAGTATGTGAGCTGTGAAATTCCAGATGTGAAAGCTGGTTTTAGAAAAGGCAGAGGAACCAGAGATCAAATTGCCAACATCCACTGGATCATCAAAAAGGCAAGAGAGTTCCAGAAAAACATCTATTTCTACTTTATTGACTATGCCAAAGCCTTTAACTGTGTGGATCACAATAAACTGTGGAAAATTCTGAAAGAGATGGGAATACCAGACCACCTGACCTGCCTCTTGAAAACCTGTATTCAGGTCAGGAAGCAACAGTTAGAACCGGACATGGAACAACAGACTGGTTCCAAATAGGAAAAGGAATACATCAAGGCTGATATTGGCACCCTGGTTATTTAACTTCTATGCAGAGTACATCATGAGAAATGCTG
>SJYQ01096238.1:192019-207725 GCA_006410935.1 Redunca redunca
GGATGACAGAGGATAAGATGATTGGATGGCATCACTAACTCAATGGACATGGATTTGGGTGGATTCCAGGAGTTGGCGATGGACAGGGAGGCCTGGCATGCTGCAGTCCATGGGGTCACAGTGTCGGACACGACTGAGCAACTGAAATGAACTGAACTGACCTTGGGAAGTGCATATGGGGTCTGGAGATGCCTTCTATTTAGAAGTTGTATTTAAGTTTTAAAAGCTAAGAAGAGCTGGGCGAGGCTGAGGCGAAAGAAGCAGAGTGCTGGCTGCTTAGAACTGGCTCCAGGCTAATGGTTCTAAGTGGGGTGATGAAGAGGCCTTTCTATAGACTGACCTTCTGCATTGTCCAGCCTAGTTGGCCAGAGAACCCATCCAGGGTAGAATCCTTGTTAATATTAAATAGGACTGAATGGACTGAAAGTCTCAACTGTCTCTTATCTGTCTCATCTCTAGGGAACCTCAACCAATGGCTAAGTGGAGACATTAGATACAATCAAAGAGATAGGAAGGAAACCCCCAGTGCATTGATAGGCCAAAATGAAGAGTAGTCAGGTGAGTCCACATCTGATCCCATGGTCATGTCAGTAATCTTTTTTCTTCCTGTTTGAAAAGTTACTCAGTTTTCAGAGAGGACATTGGAATCTTTCCTTTCACTCAGATTTCCCAAACTTTATTTACTGACATAAATTTTCATGGTTGTATGTGTATGTGATAGCTATGCAGTCGCTACCCAATTATTTACTTAATTCCTTACAGTTGACTTATTTTTTTAAAACACCTACTTTCATTTGATGCTGAATATCCATGGAATCACAGCTTTTGCAGGTTTTCTTTTCTAGCAGGTTTTCTTTTGTAGAATGTATGACAATAAATATGTGACTCAAAATTTTTCAAGAGTATTGGCTCAGGGTCATTCAGTCATCTGGAAGACCCCTAGGAGTGCACAGGCCACTTTTTGGGGTCCCCACTCTGGAAGCCAAGGAAAGCCAGGTGGGGGGGTCTTGCCTGTGGGGTTG
Source organism: Redunca redunca (assembly GCA_006410935.1). Classification (NCBI taxonomy): domain Eukaryota; kingdom Metazoa; phylum Chordata; class Mammalia; order Artiodactyla; family Bovidae; genus Redunca; species Redunca redunca. The sequence goes on from SJYQ01096238.1 coordinate 193,042, forward strand.
GTGGGGAGCACCACCCAGAAGGCGGGGGCGGGGGGGGGTGGGCTCCATCTTGGTTCCTCTGCTGCCATCTGCTCCAAGCGAGCATCCTTTTGTGAAAAGCCCTGGGTGGATCAGCCTGGCTGATTGGCTGGAGCTGTGCCCAGAGTGCCCAGATGTACATGCGCCTGGAAGATGGGGCACAGCTGGGGTTTGCTCCTCCCCTGAGGCCGGGCTTTGCTGGGGAGGCTCGACTGTGCCTCCCCCTCAACTGTGGGGCTTCCTGCAGGGTGGGCTGGCAGTGTGGGACAGACCCCCCATGTGCTGCTTCTCCCGGGCCGCCTCTGCCTGCCGTGTGCTGCCACTGGGGACCCTCAGGTGCTTCCATGGCAACAGAACCATGGATTGTGCTTCCAAAAAACATCTCAATCTCCTGTGTGTGGAGCTGGGCTGGGTGTGTGGAGTACAGGGCAGTCACCGAGGAGGGGCAAGAAGAGGAAAGGAAGGGTTTGCAGGGCTCCCCCTCCCCCCGCCCCACTCCCTTTTCCTGAATTCCAGGGACCTCATTGTTTTGGATGCATGTCAGAAGTCGTGGAGACTGGGCTCATCAAGAAGCGGTGTTTGGAAGGTGATCTCATTAACTGGACGAAGGTTCTCAGCAATAGTTGCATTCTGTTTGGTCTGGATGGATCGATCTCTTTCTCCAGAGGTAACCCTCAGAGGAAGGAGGTGTACCGGCAGGGCAGAGAAGGCAATGGAAGGTTGTGTGTGTCAAGCATGTCCCTAGGTCTCCGTGCAGGACCCCAGTCACTGGGTTGAATCTCCCCCAAAGTCCTTTTTCCTCTACCAGGCAGGGCAATGTGGCCTCAAAGATAAATGTATTTTTGTGAACCTCTCTAGATTTCTTTCAACATCCCAATATGAAATCTTGGATTTTCTGTCTGTGATGAAACAGCAGGTTGGACTCCTCACCAAACGGAGCCAAAGAGACAGAGTAGATGGCACAGTGATGAGTGTTGCCAAAAAATATGGGGCCAGAGAGGATGCTCGGGTACGTCAGGTGAGCCCCTGGAATGCTATCCTGAGTGAGGGTCCTTGGCTTCACACTGGAAGGCAGTCAAGAGGGAGGCATGATACAGTGAAATCAAGTTTATTTAGAGCCATATACACTCCATAGATAGAATGCACGAGTATCAGAAAGTGAGAGTGGCCCCCAAAGGTAAGCTGATTAGTCTTTATGGGCTGGGGAATTCCATAGGCTAATGAGCAAGACGATTATTTCAACTATTTTGGGCAAGGGGCAGAGATTTCCAGGAGTTGGGGCAATGCCCCCTTTTTGACCTTTTATGGTTGGTCTTGGAACTGTCATGGTGCCTGTGGGTGTCTCATTTAGCACATACGATGGTATTATAGTGAGCATATAATGAGGCTCAAGGTCTACTGGAAGTTGAATCGTCCACCATCTTGGAATTAGTTGGTTCTAACCAGTCATGCTCTCAGGGGCTATGTCATTCTTTTAAAGATTGTGCCCTGCCCCTTTCCTATCTTGAGAGTGGAGTTGCCTTATGCTGCCCTTCAGAAGAGTAGCTGGTCAGAGAGAGAGATGAGAAAGAAACATCCAGTGAGGAGAAAAATAGAAAGAGTTGCCACAATAGCTTGGGGATTCTTACCACTCTGAATTCTTACCATAGAGGAAGGAAGTGAGCAAAGAAGAAAAGGTATCAAAACCTTGAACCTGGGACTCCTCACATAAGTGTTGCACTGGGATGAAGACACAACATTTTTGTGTGCCCTGTGAACTTATGTTCCATCAGATGCTCCACCCAGTAAAATGGTGGTCCAAAAGAATGTTCTGGAATTGAAGCAATCTAGTCTATGACTTCTCCTTCTTGGGAATGAACTGTCTTACCTCTAGAGAGAAGAGAGTGTTCTTAACCAGCCTCCTCCTCTTCCCTGTAAGGAAGGGAAATGGAGAACTTCTCCCATAGAGTGGTCAGGCTTCTTTCTAGTATGTCTCACTTTTTCCATTGGAGGACAATGACTTTGGGTTTGCCTGGTGTATGTAAAAGTTAGTCATGGTGCATCTGGGGCTCTATGGGTACTAATAAAAGTAACTTCAATTGACTAGTATGAGATTCCTGGAGTCTTGCCCGTGGCTCTCACTCTGCATTTAGAACGTGCCCACACACATCTGTGCTCTGTAGTTGGGTAGGTGTCCTATGTCACTTCTTGTGTGCTAAGCTGCTTCAGTCATGTCTGACTCTTTGCAACTCTATGGACCATAGCCCGCCAGGCTCCTCTGTCCATGGGATTCTCCAGGCAAAGTTACTGGAGTGAGTATGCCCTCCTCCTCCAGGGGATCTTCCTGACCAAAGGACTGAACCCCCATCTCTTACATCTCCTGCCTTGGCAGCCAGGTTCTTTACCACTAGTGCCACCTTGGAAACCCTTGTCACCTCTTAAGAGACTGGAATCTGTTACCATGTGGCAGGAGGCTGAGCTTTTAGCAGTGTGCCAGGCCTTGGGGTATGCCTTGGGGTGCTTGGCCCAAAGCAAGCAAGCAAATAGTTGTTGAATAGCCAAATATTATTTTCCCTATTATATTCTAGGATTAGAGTTCCTTTAGGAGTAAAAAGGATTTGAACAAGTTTACAGTACTTAATTTTAGAATTTGGGATTATCACAATATCTTCAAAGAAAAATCACGAGTGGCCTTTGTACCACCTGTCAGCTCTGGGCCACCCTTTCTCATTTCTGTACCTGTTTCCAGTCCTCTTCACTTGTAAAGTTCTTCTCCCTCTTCACCCTTCAAGTCATGTTTTGTTTCAAGACATCCTCAATGCTAACTTGTATGTATCTTCCCATCCCCTGAAGTTCTCACTGATCCCTCTCTCCATCGTCACATGGCTCTGCCATTCTGCACCCCACATTGGACACTTAACACCTGCTAGATTGTGTCATCTTTTGCTTTTTTGTGTGTGTGAGTTTTGCTTTCCTGACTAGGTTAGAAATCAAGACTAATCTCATAACTCTATATCTTTCTTCATGTTTCAGATGAATGTTTTGGAGTGGGGCTCAATTCATATTTTGGCATTGAATATCAACCTGAGGGGGACTTTCCTGGTGGTCCAGTGGCTGAGAATCCACCTCCCAATGCAGGGGGCATGGGTTCGATTTCTGGTAGGGAAACTAGGATCCCAAATGCCATAGGGGAACTAAGCCCTCATGATGCAATGAAGATCCCCAGTGCTAAAAGTAAATAAACAATAAACATAAAGACTAATTTAAAAAATCAACCCGAGGAAATTTCCTCTCCAGTAAAGTGAGGATCATACCAAAATCTGTTCCCAGATGATGCTATGAGGATTAGATGGGATGCTGTCATGAAGCTCCTAGACCCTGGCGCCTAGTACTGCCTCCATCAGTGTTGGGTCTTCCCTCTTCCTTTGGGGCAAGGAGTCCAGCTTTGACTTACTGAATCATAAGCAAGGCATTTGTTAACCCTTGCTGCTGTGCTGTGCTTAGTTGCTCAGTTGTGTCCAACCCTTTGCGACCCCATGGACTGTAGCCTGCCAGGCTCCTCTGTCCATGGGGATTCTCTAGGCAGGAATACTGGAGAAGGTAGCCGTTCCCTTCTCCAGGGAATCTTCCCAACCCAGGGATCGAACCCAGGTCTCCTGCACAGGCGGATTCTTTATTGTCTGAGCCACCAGAGAAGCCCTTATTAACCCTTATAAAAGAAAAAATATGGTATTCCCATACTCATTTTACTGAAGTTTTAAGGAAACTCGAAAGACCTGTGTTTGGTTCTACAACCTCTATGCCTTGAATTTTCCCGTCTTTCTCTATGCCTTGAATTTTCCCGTCTTTCTCTATGCCTTGAATTTTCCCGTCTTTTTCAGAGCTGTGGTTCTTTATACTGTTTTCGCTTCCTCCACCCCCCACCTCCCCAATACTGCATGGCGTGCATTTACTTCCCAAGTGAACCACATTTCAATTCTGTTCCAAGAGTTTCAGTATCTCCCCACACGTCTCTGGAGACCCATGGGATGGCTCCCAGCCCCAGACTTCAGTGACTGCTGTGAAACATCAACCATCATTCAAGCCTGGCTCCGCAGAGCTGCCCGCTTCCAGCACGTCTGTGCTCCCCATTGGCACTGCCTGCCTGGCACTCACCCAATCCGGTCTGACACTTGCTGCTGAGGATGGGGAGGGGACCCAGGCAGACTTCCAGTTCTTTCGTGAGCTGGGTGCTGCCTACAGGCAACCATGCCGCACTGTTCTGAAGGCTTCAGAGGTCCCCAGCACAGTGGCCTGGGGCTCTGAGCCACGGAAGTGTATAAGCAGAGAGCGCTGAGGAAAGTAAATTAGCTCCTGGCATTGAGTCCTGCTGATAGAAGTGCTTAATTTTTTTTTCACTCCTCAAGTACCACTTACCCCCCTGAGCCTGCTTCCTCACAAACAATGGAGCCGAATGTTCATTTGTTTGCTTGGAGCAGCTTGGGTTTTTACCCCGTCTCAGTTCCAAAGGCTTGCTCAGCTGTCCTCTTTTCAGAAACCTGCCACCCCCTGGCTTTAGTGTCTTCTGTGTTTAATTGCAAATTATTGATTTGAAGGGAATTAATTTTTAGCTCTTGCCAGATTCAGTCGCTCCTGGGTTGGACTCTCCGGCAGGATACTCTAGGGATCCCGGCTGGGGCAGGGGGAGGACCGCTCAGGGCTCGGCTGGACTGTGCTGGGCTGGAGGCCACATGCCTCTTACAGGCTGATCAGATAGATGCTGTGGCTGACGTTGTCTAGCCCAGTGTTTGCCTCTATTTTACAGGGAGGAAACTGAGGGCCAGTGAGTGCCGCTGACAAGCAGAAGCACCTGGCAGTTTAAAAAATTACTAATGTTTGCATTCCGTCCCCAGAAATTCTGATTTATTTGTGGGGTGCCCTGGACAATGGGACTTTGAGAACCTTCCCAGGTGTTTCGCCTGTTTAGCATATCAATTTCATTAGGGAGTAATGAACTCCCTGAGCCTTCCTAAATTGTGTACAAATATGCATTCATTTGCATAGCTGTACCCTCATACATGGGGCTTCCCTGGTGGCTCAGTTGGAAAGAATCTGCCTGCCAAGCCAGGAAACTCGAGTTTGATCCCTGGGTCTGGAAGATCCCCTGGAGAAGGAAATGGCAACCTATTCTAGTATTCTTGCCTGGAGAATCCCATGAGCAGAGGAACCCAGTGGGCTATAGTCTATAGGGTCATAAAGAGTCAGACACATCTGAGTAACTGAGCATACACACCCTGATACACACACACATGTGTGTGCCTGATTTTCACATCGGTGATCTTAGAACCAAAGGAATCAAATAATTATTATAATAATATAATAATATTTTCCCTGAGCATCTACTCTGCACCTAGCATTTTACATGCATCATCTCACTTAATATATCACAAAAACCCTGCAAGAAGATGATGCTTTAACGGCTAGGAAAGATCAGCTGATTCTAGCTACTATTCTTCTGTCAGGTTTGGCATAACCATGCCTACTCTATTAATGCAGCATCTGAGACTGAAAGGTCCTTATTCCTGTGTGTCACGTGAGGCCACTGCCCACCCAGATGAGGAGGTGCTGAGTTGCTTTTGTGATTCTCAAGGTGGGGCCTCCTTCTGGGGAGTGGCAGCAGCAGGAGCCTAGACATCGAGGACCAGAGGAAGCAGCTGTGGAAACAGAGAGCAGGAAAGTGTTAAGCAAGTTGTGGCCCGATTTCATTGAGCTGATTCATGGGTATGGATGTCACAGCTGTGCAAAAATGAACTTTCTTTTCTGTGGTCGTTTGGGCATCGTGTGTGCACATGTGTGTGTGGACACTGGTGTGCCTTGATTCTGTGCTGTGTCACATCACCCCCCCCCGACACACACACACACACACACACACACACACAAGTCCCTGCAGAGGTCTCTGCATCATCTTTCTCTCACCTGTGAGGTTCTACAAGTCCCTCAGCCTCTCAGAAGCAATTTGAGGAAGCATTTCCTGTGTATTGGACTCCATTATGAGCACTTTACTAATATGAACTTACTTAGTTCTCATAAAATCCTAAAAGGCAGGTATTATTATCATCCCCATTTTACTGATGAAGACTCTGAGGCAAAGAGGGGTTAAGTTACTTGCTCAAACTTACATGGTAGGAGCCATGATTCAAAGTGTCACTTTGGCTCTGGAACTCACACTCTTATTGATATCATTAATTTGAGATCCTGAGTGTCCAGGAGGATGACTGCACTGGTGAAGGGATTTGATTAGTTGATTTCTTAATATCTTAAAAAAAATTTTATTGGAGTATAGTTGCTTTCCAATATTGTGTTAGTTTCTGCTGTATAGCAAAGTGAATTAGTTATGCATACATCCATCTTTTTCGGATTTCCTTCCCATTTAGATCACCATGGAGCACTGAGTAGAGTTCCTTGTGCTATACAGTAGTTCTCACTAGTTATCTATTTTACACATAGTGTCAATAGTTATCTATTCGTTCTTGTTAGTTATTTTTATACATAGTGTCAATAGTGTTTATGCGTCAGTCCCAATCTCCCAAATTATCTCATCCCTCCCTTTCCCCCGTGGTGTCCACAGTTTGTTCTCTAGATGATTCCTTAATTCTTTTCAACCCCGACTATATCTCCTCCCATCATATTGACCAATAGCGTTGTAAAGAAATCTTCCACTGTCCGTGGTCTGTACTTCCTCCTTTCTTGCACCACTGGGGCCATGGATCTGTTCAGATCTGAGACACGTGGCTGTTTTCTCCTTATTACATCTTTTATGAGCATACTGTATCCCCCTTTGTAGATATTAAATGCTTGATTTATCATAGCTGCTCAGCTGGTCATAAGAGACCTGAGTAACACTGAGGAATAGTAGCCCAAAGACTCTTTCCCAGTACTCTTGCCTGGGAAATCCCATGGATGGAGGAGCCTGGTGGGCTCCATGGGTCTCGAAGAGTCGGACATGACTGAGCGACTTCACTTTCACTTTTCACTTTCCTGCACTGGAGAAGGCAATGGCAACCGACTCCAGTGTTCCTGCCTGGAGAATCCCAGGGACCGGGGAGCCTGGTGGGCTGCCGTCTATGGGGTCAGACAGAGTCGGACACGACTGAAGCAACTTAGCAGCAGCAGCAGCAGCCCAAAGACTTCCCAGGTGGCTCTCGTTGTAAAGAACCTACCCGCCCAATCCAGGAACTGCGGGAAACCACGGTTTGATCCCTGGGTTAAGAAGATCCCCTGGAGGAGTACATGGTAACCCACTCCAGTATTCTTGCCTGGAGAATCCCATAGACAGAGAAGCCTAGTGGGCTACAGTCCATAGGGTCGAAAAGAGTTGTGCATGACTGAACGACTTGGCACACACACACAGATGAAGTTTTCTTGACGAAAGCAGTGGGAGGAGGAGGACAAGCGGAAGGGAGGTGACAGGCTGCATGGAGGACAATTCCAGGGTCAAGTTCAGCGTTTTCCTTGCACTTGATTCATATTAACCTTCTGATCTGTAGTGCTTTGGAAGAAGTTTACTAGAAGAGTGTATTTAGAATTTGTCCATCATCACAACGGCTGGAGCTCTCTAAGCCAAGCTGCCACTGTGTGCTCTGCTTTCTCTTTCAGTTTCCCAAAGCCGTAGAAGGAGCTCTGGACCGACCACGTCCTGAGCCACAGAACGATTCATTTTACACGGGCTCTGTCTCCCCAGCCCCTCCCTGCCACAATTAACACCTCAGGGAGGGAATCTAAAATCAAGTGCTCCTTTTTCAATTACCACTTGGAAAACTGTGTAATAAAACACCACGGCAAGACTGCTTGCTCTTTTAGAAAGTCTAATTAATTCATTTGCGGAGGTTGCGTCTTGCCTGGCACTGTGTCACTGGCTCATTTAGAAAGGTGCTAAGGCTTGGAATCTGTGGGTTACCACTTGAACAAATCCATTTTCATGTCCCGATTTTGGAGGCTGACAGAAGAGCAGTGGAGATGAGATAGCCTGGGGGTCAACACAAATATAATGTGATCCAACAAGAGAGTCTGCTTTTGGCTTTTCAAAGAAGCCACCATAGGCCTCACTCTCTATCCTGGGAGGCAGGAGGCCCGGGTCTAGGCCTGGCTTGGCCACTGAATGGTCCTGTGACCTTTAGCAGTTACCACTCTTTCTTTTTCTTTAAAAAAAAACAATCATTCATAATTGACGTATTATATTAGTTTCAGGAATATAACATAAAGACTCAATAGTTGTATATATTGTGAAATGGACACCAACAGTAAGTCTAGGGGTCTTCCCTGGCAGTCTGGTCACTGGGACTCTGCCTTCCAATGCTGGGGACGTGGATTCAATCCTTGACTGGGGATTTAAGATCCCACATGCCTCGCAGCCAAAAAAACAAAAACATAAAACAGAAGCAATAGTGTAACAAATTCAATAGAGTCTTTAAAAATGGCCCACATCAAAAAAAAAAAAACCTCTTAAAAAACCCCAGTAAATCTAGTTGACATCCATCACTACACATAGTTAAAATTTTTTTTCTTGTAATGAGAAATTTTTGTTTTTGAGAACTTTTAAGATCTACTCACTTAGCAACTTAAAAAAAAAGTTTTTGTTGGAGTATAATTGATTTAGAATGGTTCTCTGTTGTTTAGTTGATAAGTTCTGTCCAATTCTTTGGACCCTGTGGACTCTAGCCTGCCAGGCTCCTCTGTCCATGGGATTCTCCAGACAAGAATACTGGAGTAGGTTGCCATGACCTCCTCTAGGGGATCTTCCCAACCCAGGGATTGAACCCGGGTCTCTTATGTCTCCTGCATTGCCAGGCGTGTTCTTTACCATTAGCGTCACCTGGGAAGACTTTTCAAGGATTAAATGTGTATTATCAGCCACCACGCTTATCCTTTGATTTTTTGAGCCTTGAATCATTCCCTCTAAACTCAAATATTCTAAGTTAGACCTACCTCCACCTATCACTTTGCTCACTGAACATGCCTTTAGCTGATTAACCTAAAACCAACTGGATTCATTGCCTTTCATTTATAATGTGCCTCCTTCACAGATTTTTGGTGAAAGAATTTGTAGGGGGGGCAAAGATGAAAAGAAGTCAGTTGATTCATGAAATTTGGTGCCTCCTTGCTTCTCCAAATAGTTTGTGTATATTCAGAGAATTCTAGCCTACAAGGTGTTATCTAGATGGTTTTCTCTAGGGGTTTGATTTCTCTAACCTGGTCCTCATATTGTAAGAAGAAACTAACCTGTGTATTGTTTAATTGTTTAATTCCCTGTAATATCTTCTCATTAAAAAATTTCCCACATTGCCAATCAAGCTCTTCTAAGTATTTTTTTCTTCCTGATAAAGGGCACAGGATATTATAGCCATGTTCTGAGACTCACTGATCCTCCAGGGGATCTTTCCAACTCAGGGATCGAACCCGCATCTCTTGCGTCTCCTGTGTTGGCAAGTGATTCTTTACCACTAGCACCACCTGGGAAGCTCTGTGTTTTCTAAGGAAAAAAAACCTCATATCCTTACTCTGAGTTGAGCTGCACTGGGGTGGATAAAAAGTTCATTGTTTGATGGATGCAGAGTTTCATTTTGAAGTGATGAGAAAGTTCTGGAGATGGATGAAAGTGATGGTTGTACAGCAGTGTGAATGTACTTAATACCACTGAACTGTACACTTAAAAACAGTTAAAATGGTAAATTTTATGGGGTGTGTATTTTACTGCAGTAAAAAGTGCACATAAGTTTGGGAGTGTTACTCAAGGAAACTGTCAACCTTATCCAGCCTTATCCTGAATCCAACAGTTAGAGAACAATGAACCATCAATTGCTGAGAAAGTCAGATGGGCCAGATATGGATGCAGGACAAGCAGAGACCTCTCAGTCTCCCTGAGATTTGTCACTGTCCAGACATGGACTGTACCCGCCATATGTCTTGCTGGGAGTAGTGACCTCAGCTGGATGCAGTGAGTCTAGAGACTGCCCAAGAAAGACCAGGTGGGATGAAGTTCGTGTCCATGGATACTTGAGAAGAACAGAGGGAAGCTGTACAGATGAGCTCCTTCCTCTGAATGTCATGTGCACTTAGCCCACCTATAGCTGGTCCCTAGAGAAGGGAAAAAGCAGACTCTTGAATTGGCTGACAAAATCCTGACTTCACCAGGGCAACACCATCCAATAGAAATACAATGCGAGGCGCATAAGGATTTTTACATTTTTTAACAGTCACATTAAATAGAGTAAAAAGAAACAGGTAAAATTTATTTTAGTAATATATTTCTCCAGTATATCTAAAATATTTTCATTTCAACATGTCATCAATATTAAAAATGATTGAGACATTTTACATTCTTACTTGAACTGAGTTTAAAATCCAGTGTGCAATTTGTACTTCTGGCACATCTCAATTTGGACCAGCACATTTCAAGAGCTCCTTAGCTACGTGTGGTTAATGATGGATATATTGAAAAGTGAGGGAGTAGAGGTTAAGCCAGAAACAGCCAAACCAAAAAAAAAAAAGTCATGACTATGACAAGATTTGCTTGAATGTGGTTACATTATGTTTTTTTTTTTTGGGGGGGGGGGCTATGCTGTATGGCATTTGGGATCTTAATTCCCCAACCAGGGATCAAACCCAGGCCCACGGCAGTGAAAGCTCTGAGTCTTAATCACTGGACTGTTAGGGAATTCCTTCCATTATGTTCTTAATCAATGAAATAGAAATGGAAGTGATGTGTGTTTTGGCTAAGGGGAGAGGCATTTAGTTGCCAGCTGTTCTCTACAGTCATTCATGTGGTGAGTGTGAAAGCACTGACCTCCATCAGATTGAGTCCCTAAGAGTGATTAAAGGGCAGAGCCGAGCCACCTAACTACTCATATTGGACAGGTGATAAGAGAAAGCAGTTAAATTGTCTGAGATTCAGCAGATGTTTGTTGCTGTAGCATACTTTAGTTTGTCCTGACCAATACCTGTGCTTTCGTACTGTTTTGACTAATTAAAATTCTAAATATAATAAGTATAACCTTGTAGTAAAAGGGCATGTCTTCTGTTTTAAATCTTTACAGCCTTTCTAGTTAAAAGATATGGGAAATATGCCACTTAAAAATACTGTGAGATCATTTACCTAGGTATATTAATGAAGAATTGTATGAAGGGAGATATTACACAAACAGGTAGAATATGTGTAATTGTTAAAGATAGCTCCCAAAGAGAATTTTATCTATCAGTGTTTGTTGCGGAATACTGACAGGCAAACTAAAATTTTAATCCTGGAAATACCAAAAAATTACTTCTATTTCAAACATTGTGATGTATAAAAGAAAAAATACCTGGCATTAGTGAATGCTTTTCTCTAAAGAATTTGAAACATTTTCCATTTATTTAGAAACTGATGCTTTCAACACAAGAGATTGTAGCATCATGGACAATCTGAATGTTCCATCCATTCTTTTTTCTTTTTTTAGTGTTTTTATTTTATTTTTATTTTTTTAATTTAAATTTATTTATTTTAATTGGAGGCTAATTACTTTACAATATTGTATTGGTTTTTCTATACATCAACATGAATCCACCATGGGTGTACATGTGTTCCCAAACCTGAAATCCCTTCCCACCTCCCTCCCCGTACCATCCATTCTTAAATAAGTGGGAATAATAAAGTCCATTTTTACCACCTTCCTCAGCATTTGTACTTGTCAGCACTAGTCATTTATGGAACATATATGAGCTCATGTAAGTTTATTTAAAGTGCTTTAAAACTATATATAGAATTGTAACATTGTAAAGACAATTGGAATTTTTCATAATGAGTACTAAAAAAATTTAAAAACTCAATTCCTAAGCCTTCCTTCCACAGGTCAGAATTTTAAATTGTCTAGCTCATTTTCTCTGAAATTTCCTCTGCATGAGTATGCTTCTTTTAGAACAGAGAATTACCTTTAATTATTTCTTACTATTCAGATAGATACAAAGAAATTAGTGCCTTTCTGAAGACTTTACTTTCTCTATACTGAGTGCCTTTTTGCTTTATTTTTAAAATTAATTTTTATTGGAGTATAGTTGTGTTACAATGTTGTGTTAGTTTCCATTGTACAGCAAAGTGAATCAGCTATACATATACAAATATTCCCTCTTCTTTGGGATTTCCTTCCCATTTAGGTTAAACACATGGAAAGATACTCAACATCACTAATTATTAGAGACATGCAAATCAAAACTACAACAAGGTACTACCTCACACTCGTCAGAATGGCCATCATTAAAAAACTCTGCAAACAATGAATGCTGGAGAGGGTATGGAGAAAAAGGAACACTCTTGCACTGATGGTGGGAGGATAAATTGTACAACCACTATGGAAAACAGTACGGAGTTTCCTTAAAAAACTAAAATTAGAACTATCGTAATACCCAGAAATCACACTACTGGGCATATACCCGAGAAAACTGTAATTCAAAAAGACACATGCACCCCAATGTTCACTGAGTACCTTTTTTTTTCAGTTGACTTTGGAAATAAATTCCATTTTGTTAAGTCTTTTTCAAATACTTTATTGTTGTCCAGTCACCCAGGTGTGTCCAGCTGTTTGCGACCCCGTGGACTACAGCATGCCAGGCCTCCCTGTCCCTCACTGTCTCCCAGAGCTTGCCCAAGTTCATGTTCATTGCACCTGGTGATACCATTCAGCCGTCTCTTCCTCTGACGCCCTCTTGTGCTTGGGTGCTGTGAGGAAAAAATGGATGTAGAAAGTATATTCTACCCCTGATGTATTCTCCTGATGCTGGGAAAGATTTGAGGGCAGGAGGAGAAGGGGGTGACAGACAATGGGATGGTTAGAGAGCATCACCGACTCACTGGACATGAGTTTGAGCAAACTTAGGGAGATAGTGAAGGACAGCAAAGCCTAGCATGCTGCAGTCCATGGGATCACAAAGAGTCAGACATGACTGAACATGCACACACACACACACACACACACACACACACACACCCCACTGTGGGGGTGCCTCTGTAAATAGTAGCTCCTTAGAGAGGTGTGAGGAGAAGGCAATGGCAACCCACTCCAGTGTTCTTGCCTGGAGAATCCCAGGGACGGGGGAGCCTGGTGGGCTGCCATCTGTGGGGTCACACAGAGCTGGACATGACTGAAGTGACTTAGCAGCAGCAGCAGCAGCAGAGAGGTGGGAAAACATTAGGGGGTTAATGCATTAGGGCCAGGACCACACCTCCTCATTGACTTTGATGAGACAGTGAAGAAAGAGGTAGTTCTAATAGAGGAGATCAACAACATTGAGCTTAAAAGAAACGTTAAGGCGGTGAAGGCGATCTTTCAACAAGAGAGTTTTCTTAGGAAAATGAGCTAAACGGACAGAACACCAGGTACAGCAACTCAATGAGTTGGTCCAGCAGGTTATTAATATGTAGCCAAACCAAGAAAGAAAGCTGAACACCAAGAAATTGGTATTTTTGAACTGTGGTGTTGGAGAAGACTCTTAAGAATCCCTTGAACTGCTGCTGCTGCTGCTGCGGCTGCTAAGTCGCTTCAGTCGTGTCTGACTCTGTGCGATCCCACAGACGGCACCCCACCAGGCTCCACCGTCCCTGGGATCCTCCAGGCAAGAACACTGGAGTGGGTTGCCATTTCCTTCTCCAATGCGTGAAAGTGAAAAGTGAAAGTGAAGTTGCTCAGTCTTTTCGACCCTATGGACCGCAGCCCACCAGGCTCCTCCATCCATGGGATTCTCCAGGCAAGAATGATGGAATGGGTTGCCATTGCAGGAAGATCAAACCTAAAGGAAATCAGTCCTGAATATTCATTAGAAGGACTGATGCTGAAGCTGAAACTCCAGTTCTTTGGCCACCTAATGTGAAGAACTGACTCACTGGAAAAGACCCTGATGCTGAGAAAGATTGAAGGCAGGAGGAGAAGGAGATGACAGAGGATCAGATGGTTGGATGGCATCACCAACTGGATGGACATGAGTTTGAGCAAGCTCTGGGGGTTGGTGATGGACAGGGAGGCCTCGCATGCTGCAGTCCATGGGGTCGAACATGACTGAGTGACTGAACTGAACTGAAACCAAGTCTCATTGTCAAGATCAAGTAATCTGTAACACTAACCATAGAGGACAAACATGGATAGAACTACTCAGCTGCTACTATGTTCTCATTTTCTCCAACATAGAGAAAGTGGAGTGGGGAATATCATAAGAGAAAAATAAAGACAGAGACAAAAACTAGCCAACTTCATTTACATTTTAGATCTTTTATGTAGAAATAATTTTCAGGGGCTCTCAGAGGAAAAACCAAACCTGGAATCTTGTTCTCTGGATAGAAGGAAGAAAGAAATGGGAAAAAAGAAGAGTGAATTGATATAGTATATACCAGGAACTGAGTGCCTAGCACACACACATACCAGGAACTAATACTGGATAGCTTCACATAGATTAGCTTACATCTGCATTAAAAAAAAAAAAAGAAGAACGAAGAATTAGCCTTTGTCTTTTCCATGTTGAAGAAGAAAAATGGCATATATTGTTATGCTTAAAGTAAACCAGCTATCAGTTCAGTTCAGTTCAGTTCAGTCGCTCAGTCATGTCCGACTCTGCGACCCCATGAATCGCAGCAAGCCAGGCCTCCCTGTCCAAAACCAACTACCAGAGTTCACTCAAACTCACGTCCA
>SJYQ01096238.1:208307-223238 GCA_006410935.1 Redunca redunca
AACATGTATACTATCAAGTAAGAAACAAATCGCCAGTTGATGTCAGATGCAGAATGCAGGATGCTTGGGACTGGTGCAAGGAGAGGACCCAGAGGGATGGCATGGGGTGGGAGGTGGGAGGGGAATCATGTTTGGGAACGCTTGTACACTCGTGGTGAATTCATGTCAATGTTTGGCAAAACCAATATAGTAATGTAAAGTAAACTAAAGTTAAAATAAAAATTAAAAAAAAATAAAATAAAATAAAATAAAATAAAGGGTCCTGGACAAGAATAAATGTATGAAAAGGCAAATATATTTCGTTACATAAAATCTATTCTGATTTTTATTTGTTTCCCAGGGATTATATTCTATACTTTATTTACATATAAATGCAACTCTGACATTAACTTATTTCTATTTTTATGAACATAGAAAAGGTTAACTTTGGTTTCTGCGTGGGTATGTTTCTTATTGGGCCATTACATTTATTCTATTAAGCTTTATGATAAAATTAGAAATCTCTGAAGTGCCTATGAGCAGAAATATCGGCAAAGTTGATGAACTAAATTCAATTAGCATTCTATTCTATTCTGAAGACTGAAAGGATGCTTTGGTTAAGACAGTGATCAGGTAACCCTGAAAGGTATCATATGATAGTAGAAAGAGTAGCAGTTAGATTCTGCTTTTATTTAGTTCTCTACCCTGGTTTTCAAGTAATGAAAAACATAAACATGAATATTTTTTTTCACTGTTTTGGGGATTAAGAAGATAATACTAAAGAACTAGGCAGAGATCTGGTCAAAGAAGGCCTGGGAAGTCACTGAGGGTCTTTTGAAAAGGGGCTTGGTCAAATGAGCATTTAAAAAGTTATCTTGAAATTTGAAGAAGGGGACCAGAAAGGTGAAAGAGATAAAACACAGGGGACTTTTGCTATTAATCGCTTGAAAGAAATGCTGTTGTGACTAGACTGTCAGGCACTAGGAGGGAATCAGGTGGACTTCTCAGGGCCAAGGGCCCTTATGAAGAAATGAAACAAAGGAACAAAGAAAATCTGTGATGGACCCCTGCCCACCGTACCCCTTCACTTTCAATTTAGGACAAGCAGGTGAACGTCTTGCACATACCCCATCCTAGCATGCCAGTTCTGTGTTGCCATCCCATTCTTTGACTGCTACTCACACCACATCTGCAATGAGCCACAACACTCCTGCATCTTTGGAACTAATAGAACATTGATCACAGCAGACGCTCGTGAACTGTTTGGAATGGGAAAAAAGGATTCCACTACATACAACATGAACTGAGCCTCCTTTTCTGGCCACATTCAAATTCTGCAGACCGTGCGTACCTATACATACTTACTACATTTCCTGAGCACATACTCTCTTTAAGCCTGATCACACTTCTATAGGGATCATCTCGATGCCTCCCCAAATACTAGATTATTATATCCTAAATATTCAAGAAAATCAAAGTTCAGTGAAAGCAATAAGTTTTTCATGTGATATGTTAATAGATTCAGTTTCCAGTTTTCAAAGCTTCATTTTGTATATATCATGATGACATTTCTGTTTAGAATGCTTCGCTTCCAGTGAAGATGAACTTGCAAGTTCCATACGTTTAATAGCTTTCTATTAAAAGTTTATATTTGTGACTGACTGTGTAGTTATCACTGTTCAGTTGCTAAGTCGTGTCCAACCCTTTGTGACCCCCATGGACTGCAGGTCCCCAGGTTCCTCTGTCCTCCAGTGTCTCCCAGTTTGCTCAAATTCATGTCCATTTGAGTCAGTGATGCTATCTAACCATCTCATCCTCTGCCTTCCCCTTCTCCTTTGGCCTCAGTCTTTCCCAGCATCAGGGTCTTTTCCAATGAGTTGGCTTTTCCCATCAGGTGGTCAAAGTATTGGAGCATCAGTCCTTCCAAAGCTTCAGCATCAGTCCTTCCAAGGAATATTCAGGGTTGATTTCCTTTAGGATTGACTGGCCTGATTTGCATGCAGTCCAAGGGACTCTCAAGAATCTTCTCCAGCACCGTGGTTTGAAAGCATCAATTCTTCGGCACTTACTCTCTTTATGGTATAAATTTCACATCAGTACATGAGTAATGGAAAAGCCGTAGCTTTGACTATTCTGACAAGTGCTGGCAAAGTGATATCTTTGCTTTTGAATATGCTGTCTAGGTCTGTCATAGCTTTCCTTCCAAGGAGCAAGTGAAAAAAAATGAAAGTGAAAGTGTTAGTCCCTCAGTCCTGTCTGACTCTTTCCCATGCTATGGATGTATCCTTCCAGGTTCCTCTGTCCACAGAAATGGAATTCTCCAGACAAGAATATTGGAGTGGGTAGCCATTCCCACGAGCAGGCGTCTTTTAATTTCAGGGCTTTAGTCATTGTCTACAAAGATTTTGGAGCCCAAGCAAACAAAGTCTGTCACTGCTTGCATTTTTTCCCCTGCTATTTGCCATGAAGTGATGGAACTGGATGCTAAAATCTTAGCTTTTGAATGTTGAGTCGCAAGCCAACTTTTTCACTCTCCTCTTTCACCCTCTTTCAGAGAGAGGCTTTTTAGTTCCTCTTCACTTTCTGCCATTAGACTGTTTACCTACCCAATATTTAATAACTGAGCATCTCATTTTTTCCTGAAAGTTACAGAAAATACTGGCTGGATGAGGAGAATTATGTGACAAAATCATGAACACTAAAAAGAGTCTTTTCTTTTGGTCTACAGATTACCCATTTCTGCTAAAATTAAAGAAGATGGCTGTGTTTTCATATCAAGGAGACAACTTACTTCTGATTACTGCGCTGTACAATATAAAGGGATCTGCCAAAAAGAAGTAAACCTGTCAGAAGTAAAGTCATGTGTTCCTCCAATTGACTAGATATCTGCCGGGAGCCAGCGTGAGGAATCCCACCCGTGACAAGGTCATGCGGCAAAGGCCTGATGAGCAAGGCAAATCAGGCCTCAGGTTTTCCCCCTGGTATTTCCTGAGCATGTATCCCGCCCCCCCCCCCCAAATAAGAATATGCCTGCCTTATTGTACTGTGCTTTTCTACTTTTCTGACACTCTCTGCAAAAAGTTAATTCAGGGCTTCAGTCTCCTGCAAAAGAATGTCTTGGCTTAAAACCCACTCTGATAACTCTCTAGCTTGCCTAACAGGTTCCCCCGGAATTTTTACAGCTTGTGAATTGTTTACAGTCTTCCAACCACGAGAGGCACAGGAAGCTTAAAACATCCCAGAAATGCAGGGGCTTCCAAGGTGTCAAGATCATTAGAAAAAAACTGATTAAGCATTTCATTGTTGAGCCAATACTTGCTGCCAAATTTTCATATCTTTTATTTGTTGATATAGTTGGTATATAGAAAAAACAAGTAGCAACATTAGATCTTTGAGTTAAGTGCCTTCTTTGTTATAACCCACTGTGCCTTTGTTCTATAGAGATGTAACTTTAGTGCTTTAAGGAGGTGCAGATTAAAGAAAAATACTTCAGGGGACATTCATCAAGGAAGAGAGCCAAAAAGTGTTAACAAGCCTCTTGGCCAGAAGATAATGTAAATCACCTGAGACCTTTTGTATACAAAAAGATATACAGAAAGGGTCAGGACTGCTGCCCCTGCATGACTCTGTATCTTCCATTATGTAAAATTTAGGGTATATAAACAGCTTTTGAATAATAAACTTGGAGGGGGTTTTTGTGCAAGCCTGGCCTCCCCCGTGTCAATTCTCTTTCCTCCTCTCCCTCCCTCTCCTTTCCAGGCTGATCCCTTGGAATGTGGAGGCTCACCGAGTCTACTTACTTGCCCGGGCTTCTGAGACCCACGCAAGAGGGAGCCCAAGGCGGGGTACCCTCCACTATTCAAGCAGGTGCCTGTGGCCCAATGTAGATGATGTAAGTTCCTTGTCTGGAACTTTATTGGTTTTCAACGTAAACCAAGTTAGTCAGCCTCTTTCCTCCACTCATTTTCCTATCACACTATTTTTTCCTAATCTAATCTTATATTTCTAATTAAATAAATAAGTTTTCCTCGCCTATGCATCTCCCCTTTGAATCACCCTGGATCCACCAGGGCTGGACCCTGGCAGATATCCCCCTCCATCTCTTTAATTTCCATTTCAGATCTCTGTCATTTTAACTGTATGTATTGTCATAGTCGCTCAATGCACATTTTGTGATACAAAGTGAACACACACTGAGGATTCTAATTTTTGCGAATTTTACAAAAGTTCATGTCTAACCTCCTCATTAAATAACTGAGAACACATATACCTAAAGAAAAGATGTCTCAGGGCATGTGCTTAGGAGACGGATAGGTGGATCATATGGTAGTTCTACTTATCAGTTTTTTAAGGAACTGCCATACCATTCTCCATAGTGGCTGTATCAATTTACGTTCCCACCAGTAGTGCAGGAGGGTTCCCTTTCCTCCACATGCTCTCCAGCATTTCCTGTTTGTAGATTTTCTTCATGATGGTCATTCTGACGGGTGTGTTAGCTTTGTCATAAATACACAACTATATGTAAAATGGATAGCTAGTGGGAAGCTACTATACAGTACAGAGAACTGAGCTCAGTGCTCTGTGATGACCTAGAAGAGTCTGATGAGGAGGGGGGCAGGCAGGAGGCCCAGGAAGAAGGAGATATATATATATATATATATATATATATATATATATACATACTTATAGCTGATTCACTTCATTGTACAGCAGAAGCTAACACAACATTGTAAAATAATTATACTCTAATGAAAAGTCTCATTTTAAGAGACAGTGATGCACTATGGATAAAACCCCAAACCAGCTAAGGGGAATGATTTCTAATCCAGCAACTTTTATCCATCCCCTTCTGTGCCTTATCTCACCTCCAAAAAGTTTTAGTCAATATTTCTAAAGTTGTCTGCTTCTTCCACAGCCTCTATGTTTTGCTTTTATATTTTGTGGTAGAGCACGGACTAAAATCAATTCTCTGGATTCTTATATCAGAGATCCGTTAATAAAGGAATTTGGGGAAGAGGACTTAACTCTTCCCCATCATTGCAAAGTTCTTTTAATTTTAATTTTATCCCTGCTTTTTTTTTTAATTAAATCTTATTGTAGTGTAATCGCTTTAAAATGCTGTTAGTTTCTCAGTTCAGTTCAGTTGCTCAGCCATGTCTGACTCTTTGCAAACCCATAGACTTCAGCACACCAGGCTTCCCTGTCCATCACCAACTCCCGGATTTTACTCAAACTCATGTCCATCGAATCAGTGATGCCATCCAACCATTTCATCTTCTATCGTTCCCTTCTCCTCCTCCTTCCAATCTTTCCCAGCATCATGTGTTTTTTCAGTGAGTCAGTTCTTCATATCAGATGGCCAAAGTATTGTGACTTCAGCTTCATCATCTGTCCTTCCAGTGAATTTTCAGGACTGATTACCTTTAGGATTGACTGGTTTGATCTTGCAGTCCAAGGGACTCTCAAGAATCTTCAACAACACCACAGTTTGTGCACTGAGATGACCCAAAGGGATGGTATGAGGAGGGAGGAGGGACGGGAGGTCAGGATGGGGAACACATGTATACCTGTGGCAGATACATGTTGATGTATGGCAAAACCAATACAATATTGTAATGTAATTAACCTCCAGTTAAATAAATTTATAAAAAAAAAAAAAAAAAAAAAAACCAATTCTTTGGTGCTCAGCTTTCTCTATAGCCAGCTGTCACATCCATACATGACTACTGGAAAAACCATAGCTTTGACTAGACAGACTTTCGTTGGCAAAATAAGATCTCTGCTTTTTCATATGCTTTCAAGGTTCATCACAGCTTTTCCTCCAAGGAGCATGAGTCTTTTAATTTCATGGCTGCAGCCATCATCTGCAGTGATTTAGGAGCCCAAGAAAATAAAGTCTCTTACTGCTTCCATTGTTTCCCCATCTATTTGCCATGAAGTGATGGAACTGGATGCCATGATCTTTGTTTTCTGAATGTTGAGTTAACTTTTTCACTCTCCTCTTTCACTTTCATCAAGAGGCTTGTTAGTTCTTCTTCATTTTTTGCCATAAAGGTGATGTCATCCGCATATCTGAGGTTATTGATATTTCTTCTTGCAATCTTGAGTCCAGCTTTTGCTTCATCCAGCTCAGCACTTTGCATGATGTATTCTGTACTTAAGTTAAATAAGCTGGATGACAATATACAGCCTTGATGTACTCTTTTCCCAATTTGAAATCAGTCCATTGTTCCATGTCCAGTTCTAACTGTTGTTCCTTGACCTGCAAACAGATTTCACAGGAGGCAGGTCAGGTGGTCTGGTATTCAAATCTCTTTCAGAATTTTCCACAGTTTATTGTGATCCACACAGTTCAAGGCTTTGGCATAGTCAATAAAGCAGAAGTACATGTTCTTCTGTAATTCTCTTGCTTTTTGATTATGCAACAGATGTTGGCAATTTGATTTCTGGTTTCTTTGCCTTTTCTAAATACAGCTTGAACATCTGGAATTTCTTGGTTCATGTGCTATTGAAGTTTGGCTTGGAGAATTTTGATCATTGCTTTGCTAGCTTTCTGAGATGAGTGCAATTGTGTGGTAGTTTGAGGAATTTTTGGCATGCCTTTTTTGGTATTGAAATAAAAACAGACCTTTTCCAGTCCTGCGGCCACTGCTGAGTTTTCCAAATTTGCTGGCATATTGAATGCAGCACTTTCACAGCATCATTTTTAGGATTTGAAATAGCTCAGCTGAAAATCCACCACCTCCATTAGCTTTGTTCATAGCGATGCTTCCTAAGGCCCACTTGACTTTGCATTCCAGGATGTCTAGCTCTAGGTGAGTGATCATACCATCGTGGTTATCTGGGTCATGAAGAGCTTTTTTGTACAGTGTTAGTTTTTACTGTACAGGAAAATGAACCAAACATACATATACATATATCCCTTCCCTTTAGGACTTCCTTCCAACAGTGCATTAAGTACTGTTCCATGTGCTATGCACTGTGCTATAACTTTTTGGCATCAGGGACCAATTTCAAGAAGACATTTTTTCCACCAACCAGGGAAGGGGGTATGTTTCAGGATGATTCAAGTGCATGATTTTTATTGTTCATTTGTTTATTTACTTCTATATTATTATATCAGCTCCACCTGGTTTTACATCACATCATCAGGCATTAGATCCAGGATGTTGGGGGCCCTGCCATACTGTATATCCACATTAGTTATCTATTTTCTACATAGTATCAATAGTGGATATATGTCAATCAAATCCCTCCTTTCCTCCCACCATCCCCTTTCTCCTTTGGTGTTCAAACGTTTGTTCTCTATGTCTGTGTCTCTACTTCTGTTTTGCAAATATGATCACCTGTACCATTTTTCTAGATTCCACGTGTATGCAATAATACAAACTTTATGTTTCTCTTTCTGACTTACTTCACTTTGTATGACAGTCTCTAGGTCCATCCACGTCTCTACAAGCAACCCAACTTGATTCCTTTATATGACTGAGTAATAGTCCATTGTAGATATGCACCACATCTTCTTATTCACACTTCTGCTGAAAAACATTTGGGTTGTTTCTGTGTCCTCGCTACTGTAAATAGTGCTGCTGTACACATTGTACTGCATGTGTCTTTTTCAATTATGATTTTCTCTTCAATGCTTGCTTATTTTTCTTCTATGTTTACTTCTTTTTATTAGTTTACTTCTTTCTATGGTTCATGATATAGGAAATATGTAATCAAAATTTTCCTTGCTATTGTGGAAAATGTGACTTTTTGTCCCAACTCCACAGTTGGGGAAGCTAAAGTTACAGAAAAGACATGTTCATTCTGATAGATCTCTCAAGTATTCTGTTTTAAAAAAAACACATGGCAAATTTTCTATGGAAACCAAATAAATGGTAATATTGAATTTGTCCTTTAAGGAGACTCATAATAAAATTCCTGAAAAATAGATATCTACTTACTCTGGTAAGTCAGTGCCAACCTGAATCATACAAATTCAAATAATAGTATAATGACCAAAATAAAATTTGAGTTTCTGCTTTCCATGCATGTTGATTTATAATAATTATTAATATAAAATTTTGAACACATCACAAATTCAAAGTATAATTCATTTTGTGCCAGTAACTTAGGGAATAACAATAAGTTTTAGAAACAGATTATAGACAAGAGTATCATTACAAAGTAATATACGATAAAAGTGAGATTTTTGAAGTGTTTGATACTTTGGGGAAAAAGATCTGTAAAGAACAGATACTTTAGAAAAAATGTTCCCACAATTGACAATATACATTCCTACCTCCTTGGAATGACATTCAAAGCAACCTTCTAAAGCAGATCAGGGTAAAGCTAAGTTCATTCTCCTATACTTCTGAGATTTGAAATCAAGCACCCCAAAAGCACACATCTATACGAACCTTTTACAATGAATCTAAGCCCAAGAAGTTAGGTTCTTGCACTGTCATTTGCTATTGCACTATTAGATAATCACGTGAATTCATTCTTGGATATATTAAGGCTGAGGTCATCTCTGAAACTCAAACTATAAAGATGCAACTCCAGGAGGAAGGCAAGTCTAAACCATATTATAGACAGGTTTTAAAACATCAGACAAGAGAACATGTTTTTATTTGCAGTATTGAGTCAACGTTTCCTGACAATAAACTTACTTGCTGCAAAGCCAAGTCATGTCAACCTATTATGTCATCCAGGATCAGCCATCTACACTTCCTCTGTGAAGCCCATGCTTCAGATGAGGCTCCTGACCACTCTCCAAACAGATCCTGACGTTTTAGGATTTCACTTTTGCCCCATATGTGTGACAGACACCTTTCATATAATCCTTTGATTCCTTGCCTAGAGAAAGCCTAGGAACTGTAGAAAGCATGAACTGAATGTTCATTTCTTTTTGAACTTGTCCTCAAATCTCCCTGGTTCTCACCATTTTTAATCTTTTTCTCCACACTTTTCTAAAACAGGATTTAGTTTCTTCTTTGCCATGTTATAATTAGTCTCTTTTATGATTGTAAGACTGGCTCTGCTTCTCTCCTGGCTAAAGTTTGACAAATATCATGATAGAACAATGAAGGGAAGTCTCTGATTGAATTACAAGAGTAAGGGCATAACAATGGTCTGTTTATGTTGCATTGAATCACCCCTGAGACTGGACCAGTGACATATCTTCCGTTTATTTTCTATGCCTTGTGCTTGAATTTGAAGTTCATTTCCCACCATTTTACCTTCCTTTTCCACCCATTGACAGAGTTCCTCAGTATACACAGTGTGTGTTAAAACAGGTATCATGGTTAACATATATACACTATAACACGTAAAATAAACAGTAAGGACCTACTGTATATTCCTTTGCTGTACACTTAACTAATAACAACATTGTAAAGTAACTCTATTTCAATTTTTTTAAAAAATCAATTATCATGGAAAAAATTAAAACATAAATTCATTAGCCTAGCTTTTTTAAACCATTATTTCCAACCCACGATGTGTAAGTAGCCACCAATAAATTCTGTTTCTTTCAAATGCAAGTATGGATAAACAAGAATAAGTTTTGACTTTGATACCAAGCAGTGTGGGAAAGGAAAATCCAAGAAGTACAAGATAATTATTAAAAAGTTTTAATTATTAAAAAGTTTTAAATTCTAAATATCTATAAACTCATGAAGCAACTAAAGTAAAGAGGTGTGATGGACACAGTTTTCAGTTCCGTCTTGACAGCAGTTGGTTTGCATCTGCAGGTGTTTAATAAACTCCATTCTGTCCTCTTGTGGGCTTACTGGGTTGTGTGTGTGTAACTATACTTGTTCCCTTCAACAAAAAAAAAAACAAAGTAAAAACAAAAAAAAAGTTGTATATCAATCAGAAGTGATTTATCTGTTTTGTCCTCTGGCACAGCTTATTTATTTCCTTCATAATATATGAAATTTCATAATTATTTAAATCTCATTTTCCTATTATTATTTTTTTTACCACTATTGCTGTTTGAGCTCCATGAGATCAAGTACCTTTATAGCACTGTAAGTCAATGCATGGTTTTGGCACATAGTAGATGTTCAATTTGGAGAAAGAAATAGCAATCCACTCCAGCGTTCTTGCCTGGAGAATCCCAGGAAAGGGGGAGCCTGGAGGGCTGCCATCTATGCGGTCGCACAGAGTCAGACACGACTGAAGCGACTTAGCAGCAGCAGCAGCAGCAGATGTTCAATAAGTATTTCCAGAACAACAAACAAATAAATATCAGAGGGAATTTGTTTACTGAATGAGCTCTTCTAGATGATCCTTGCTTGAGGTTTCTCATGCAATGGGAGTGAGACAGTTGCTGGACTGGGGTTAGTTCAAAGTCTGTGTTGCTTGTATATGTGGTGACCGATTACTTCAAACCTCAGGAGGATGACTGAGTTACAGGAGCAGTTATCTGAAAGGACCATTTTTCAAGTAATAATATAATCAGCATAGAATGATATGTCAGCATTTAGGAGGTGACCTGAGGCTTTCCAGGTGGTGGTGGTGCTAAAGAATCCACCTGCCAATGCAGAAGATGCAAGAGATGAGGGTTTGATCCCTGGGTCAGGAAGACATCCTGGAGGAGGAAATGGCAACCCACCCCAATATTCTTGCCTACAATATTTCCATGGAAAGAGGTGCCTGGAGATTACATTTCATGAAGCTGAAAAGAGTCTGACACAACTGAGGACGTGAGCACAGGAGATGAGCAACCAACAGGGTTAGAACCCAAATACAATGACCTAGGTATATGGATCCACCTCTACTCTCTATCAAAACAATCTGTAAGGGTCCTTTCAAAATAAACGTTCAAGGCTGCATAATCACATTGTGCATTGGATTTACTCTCTGTGCTTCATGAGAAACTGTCAATGTTATACTTTAAGAATTAGGTAACTGCTACATGGCTAAATATAATAAACAATAAAAATAAGTAAATGTGTAAAAGGTAATAAGTATGAAAGTGAAAGTGAAGTCGCTCAGTTGTGTCTGACTCTTTGTGACACCATGGACTTGTAGCATACAAGGCTCCTCCATCCATAGAACTTTCCACGCAGAAGTACTGGAGTGGGTTGTCACTTCCTTCTCTAAATAAGTACGAAGGAGAGAAAAAAAGGTAAGAAAAGGTGGAAGATGTGAAGGATGGAAGTGTGGACTGCTGTACTAAGTAAAATGGTGAAGATCAGATATAGTAAGCAAGNGAAGCTGAAAAGAGTCTGACACAACTGAGGACGTGAGCACAGAAGATGAGCAACCAACAGGGTTAGAACCCAAATACAATGACCTAGGTATATGGATCCACCTCTACTCTCTATCAAAACAATCTGTAAGGGTCCTTTCAAAATAAACTTTCAAGGCTGCATAATCACATTGTGCATTGGATTTACTCTCTGTGCTTCATGAGAAACTGTCAATGTTATACTTTAAGAATTAGGTAACTGCTACATGGCTAAATATAATAAACAATAAAAATAAGTAAATGTGTAAAAGGTAATAAGTATGAAAGTGAAAGTGAAGTCGCTCAGTTGTGTCTGACTCTTTGTGACACCATGGACTTGTAGCATACAAGGCTCCTCCATCCATAGAACTTTCCAGGCAGAAGTACTGGAGTGGGTTGTCACTTCCTTCTCTAAATAAGTACGAAGGAGAGAAAAAAAGGTAAGAAAAGGTGGAAGATGTGAAGGATGGAGGTGTGGACTGCTGTACTAAGTAAAATGGTGAAGATCAGATATAGTAAGCAAGGACTAGGAGTTGGTGAGAGATTTAGCCAACAGAATATCAAAAAGATAAGAGAGTTAGGCAATATCCCCCTATGAGGAGAAGGATGAACCAATGAAAATAAAAATATGGCTGCTATGTTCCAGAAACAGGGAGAAGGTGAAAACCAGTGGAGCTGAGTACATGATACAGCAAGGTGACAAGGTGAGACCATGTAATAACCTGTAGGTCATTGTAAGGACTTTGGCTTTTCCTCTGAAGAGAATGGAAAACCCCTGTCGGGCTGAAGAACACAGTAAGAACTTGATCAGGCTTGTATTTTAGTTTTAGAGGATCAGTTTGGTTCCTGTGTTGACAAAAGATGGTAGAGGGCAAAGTTGGGTTTAAGGGGGGGAATTTTACTTGTAGGGTTTCTCTTCTCTAGGAACTTCCCTGGGGGTCCAGTGTTAATACTCTGTGGTCCCACTGCAAGGACAGGGGTTCCAACCTTTCTGGGGAACTAAGATCCCACATGCTACGTGGCATGGACCAAACCAAAAAAGAAAAAAAAAATCAAGATGAAGTTTAGGGTGCAGTAATAATAAAATAAGGAGGAGATGATTGAGGTTCCAAGCAGTGTGATAGCCTTGGGGATCATCAGAGGTACTTGGGTTAAGGATATATTTTGAAGACAAAATTAACAGCATTTGCTGACAGACTGGTGTGAGATAATGGACAGCTGAGAGTGACTCCAGATGTTATGGAGCAGGAGAAAGGGAGACTTATCAAGTGAAATGTGGAAAGGCTTTGGATAAAGCAGTTTTGGAGATACATTAGCACCTCCATTTTGGATGAATGAAATCAAGATATTCATTAGATACCCAACTCCAGATGCCTAGGATGTAACTCATTGCATGAGTTTGCAGTTAGGGAGAAAGCTCTGGGCTACAGGTGAGTTTATGGGGGTTAACATAGCTCAACTGGTAAAGAATCCTGCTGCAATACAGGAAATCCTGATTCAATTATTGGGTCGGGAAAATCCACTGGAGAATGGATAAACTACCCACCGCAGTATTCTGGGCTTCCCTGGTGGCTCAGATGGTAAAGAATCTGCCTGCAGTGAAGGAGACTGTGGTTCAATCCTGGCTTGAGAAGATTCCCTGGAGAAGGGAACGACTACCCACTCCAGTATTCTAGCCTGGAGAATTCCATGGACAGAGGAGCCTGGCTGGATACAGTCCCTGGAGTTGCAAAGAGTCAGAAACGACAGAGTGACTTTCACTTCACTTCACTTCAATAGCATATAAAACCAAGGAACTAAATGAGATCATAAAGAGAGAGAATGTTGATGGACAAGGGGCATTGGACTTAGCCCTCGTGGTACCCCCAATACTGCAAAACTTGGGAGAATTGAAGGGATCAACAAAAAAGACTGGGTAAGACACCACTGAAGAGAAGGAAAACCATAGAGGCTGCTGTCCTGCTGGGCAAGTGAAGAAGTGTTACCAAGAAGAAGGAAGTGTATCAAATGATGATTTTTTTTCCAGGAAAGCTGTTATATAATGTACTTTATTAAGTCTATTGACAGCTTGATAGCTTGGTTGAGTCTAGCATTCAAGGTCAAATTTTTCAAAAACAAATGGAAACTCTATATTTTCCCTTGTTGTTGTTGTATCTGACTTGTTGCAACCATGCCCGGTTTCCTTGTCTTTCAACATCTCCCAGAGTTTACTCAGACTGAGCAATGCTATCTAACCATCACACCCTCTGTTGCCCACTTCTCTTCCAGCTCTCAATCTTTCCCAGCATCAGGGTCTTTTCCAAAGACACAGCTCTTTGCATATGGTGGCCAAAGTATTGAGGCTTCAGCTTCAGATCAGTCCTTCGAGTGAATATTCTGGATTGACCTCCTTTAGGATTGCCTGGTTTGATCTCTCTGCAGTCCAAGGGACTCTCAAGATTCTTCCCCAGCACCACAGCTCAAAAGCATCAGTCCTTCTGTGCTCAACCTTCTCTATGATCCATCTTTCACATCTTACATGACCACCTGAAAAACCATAGCTTTGATGACCTGGACCTTTGCTGGCGAAGTGATGTCTCAGAATTTTAATATGCTGTCTCAGTTTGTTATAGGTTCCCTTCGAGGGAGTAAGTGTCTTTTAATTTCATGGCTGAAGTCATTGTCTTCAGTGATTTTGGAGACCAAGAAAAGAAAATCTGTCACTGTTTCCACTTTTTCCCCTTCTCCTTGCCATGAAGTGACGGCACTGGATGCCATGATATTCGTTTTTTGAATGTTGCATTTTAAGCGAACTTTTTCCCCTTTCCTCTTTCACCCTCATTAAGAGACTCTTTGGTTCCTCTTAACTTTCTGCCATTAAAGTGTTATCATCAAAATAAATGTAATTCTAGATGATAAAAGCTATATTTAGGAATATTGATACACATTTTAGTGATTGAACTTTAGACAAATGTTAAATTAGGACTCTGTTCCCTGACACACTTATTGACCATAACTATGGAAAAGACTAGAGATCTCTTCAAGAAAATTAGAGCTACCAAGGGAACATTTCATGAAAAGATGGGCTCAATAAAGGACAGAAAAGGTATGGACCTAACAGAAGCAGAAGATATTAAGAAGAGGTAGCAAGAATACACAGAACAACTGTACAAAAAAGATCTTCATGACCCAGATAATAACGATGCTGTGATCACTCACCTAGAGCCAGACATCCTGGAATGTGAAGTCAAGTGGGCCTTAGAAAGCATCACTATGAACAAAACTAGTGGAGGTGATGGAATTCCAGTTGAGCTCTTTCAAATCTTGAAAGATGATGCTGTGAAAGTGCTGCACTCAATATGCCAGCACATTTGGAAAGCTCAGCAGTGGCCGCAGGACTGGAAAAGGTCAGTTTTCATTCCAATCCCAAAGAAAGGCAATGCCAAAGAATGCTCAAACTACCGCACTATTGCACTCACCTCACATGCTAGTAAAGTAATGCTCAAAATTCTCCAAGCCAGGCTTCAGCAATACGTGAACCATGAACCTCCTGATGTTCAAGCTAGTTTTAGAAAAGGCAGAGGAACCAGAGATCAAATTGCCAACATCCGCTGGATCATTGAAAAAGCAAAAGAGTTCCAGAAAACATCGATTTCTGGTTTATTGATTATGCCAAAGCCTTTGACTGTGTGGATCACAATAATGTGTGGAAAATTCTGAAAGAGATGGGAATACCAGATCACCTGACC
>SJYQ01096238.1:231169-251270 GCA_006410935.1 Redunca redunca
TCCATCTTCTTCAGATTTCAGGAGAATTAGTGTTAATTTTTATTTAAATTTTAGGTAGACGTTTCCAACCAATTGATCTTTTCTTTGCTATGAGATTTAAAAATACGATTTACTTCTTAAGTAGTGTTTAAATCTTATCCATTGTTGAATTCAGATTTTCTGTTTCTTCCTGTTTCAGTCATAGTACATTTCTAGAGCTATATCCATTTCTTCTAGATTATCCAACTTGTTGGTATTCAATTATTCATAATATTCTCTTCTTTAATATATATCCCTATATCCTCATCAATTATTTTAAATTCTTTGCCAGGTAGCTCATTGATCTGACTCTTGTAGAATCAGCTCCTGGAGTTTTTCTTTTCTTGCTTTATTTGTTATGTTTTGTCATGTTTGTCATGGTTCTCTGTTGTATGTGTGTGTGTATCATCTGTATTTATCTTTCTACCTCTAATAGTGACAGTAAATTTCTAATTTCTAAGAAGCTGTAGAAAGGGTTACAGAGGAGATTAGATTATCAATGAATTCAATAACACAACTAAAAAAGTCTCCAAATGTAAGTTCTCTTTAGGAATTTATTTTATATGTATATAAAGGTAATTGAATACTAAGGGTCTTTTCAATTACATAATTGTGAAGATGGTTGACCAAAAAGATCCATCAATATGCTTCACACTACATATGGACAAATGAAGACTCTCCTTTGGTTTATGTTCTGGCCAGTTTATGCTTTTGGAGCTCACATAATTTTGCAAGATTCTGGTTCAAAAGAATACTCTGTTTTTAATGTGGCCATTGTGGATTCCTTGTGGTCATACTCATGCTGCATAATTTGAAATTAAACTTCAGTGCACAGCATTCTTTTAAGCTAAAACTAATCTGGATGTTTGGCTCTTTGATTTCTCTGTTCTATAACTCAGTGGCCTTTTCCACATTTACAACTTCATTTTCCACATTTCACATTCTTGAGGGGAGAGGACAAATATTTAAAGAAGATTTTAGAGGTTTTGAAAGGTGTCCTGCAGGGTTTTGGTTTGGTTTGGTTAGGTTTTTGCATTAGTGTTTATGTTTTACAACCTTGTATTAAATATTATTTATCTTAATTCTAACTTTTTTTGAGCCAAATTAGAGTGCTTCGTTTCCTTCACTCTGGTCCCAGCACAGAGAAAGGTATTCAAAATGGATGGCTATGAAGACAACAGCAGGCCTTCTTAGAATATGTCAAACAGGCCAGTTAATTAAAGAAAGTAGATATTGGGTTGGCCAAAAAATTCGTTTGCATTTTAACTCAAGTGAACTTTTGGCTATCCCAATATCACATGTCTAAGTATGCTTGACACCCAGTAAGTGGGTTTTTTCACTAATTCATAGAAAACCCACAGCTGTGTGGGTAGGTGTGGGTAGGTGATAACATAGGAAGACAATAAAGCTTTCCATGAATGGGCACTTCTTTTAGCTGATCTTGCCTCATAGAACTTATTTTCTTTTATACAACATTAGTGCCACATTCTGCTATTTGCAATGGACAGTCGGTCGATTTATGTAAATTCAACCGTACCCAGGGATTCTGCCATTGAAAGGACATCATCACCCTCTTCTCTTCGTCAGAGTAAGTGACTTTAATTTTCCTTCTGGCATGGGTATATCTTCCAATACTTATTTTCGCTTAAATTTTTGGTTTTAAACCGTGATTTTGAAGATGAGCAGCAGTCATATGCTAATGTTAAATAGATATAGCATGACCTGTCTATAGGTAATCACAGATATGGGAAAAAATCCACATCTTGTAGGTTTGTTTTTTATCAAGATAATTTTGTGAAAAGTGAACATTGCTCTTATCACTGAACCTTGGCAAAAAGATTCCTTAAGAAATATTTTACATCTATGAACATATGAACAAAGAAGTGTTTTTCTTTGTCTTTTTGGTTTTTTTTTTTTTCTTTTTCTTCATCATGTGCCGGGAACCATTATGAGGAACTCCGCCCATGGCAAATGTCATGAGGAAGGAGGCTTGGCATACGTAAAGGCATGATCAAGCCTCAGGAAACCTCCTGTTCCCGAGCATCTACTCCCAAAACCAGAGTCTGTTTTATGCTCTCACCTACACCTCTGACTGTACGGGGGGCTCTCCCCCATCACCATTTCTCTCGGAGAAGGAGTTAACATGCAGCTCCAAGTCAATAAAAATTCCTGGGCATGACAAGAGTGTTTCAGCTTACGGACTCCTCTGAAGGTTATCTAGCCCACCTGTATAGGTTCTTCCAGCCCCATGTGATTGTTTACAGCCTCCCGACCTGAGAGGCATGAGATGTTTTAGACTTACTAAAGGCAAATTCCTTTGGGAAGTTGGAAATTGTCAGTAGAGTAGGATGGTTAGGAATTATATTGGTGAAGGGTTTTTTCATTTGTTGTGCCAGTAATTGCTGCTAATTCCCTGCCCTGGGTGTGACAAGGGTGTCTCAGGTCAAACCTCTCTGCTGACAGACTAGCTTGTGTGACAGGATTATCCATACTCTACCTCTCAACCATCAACAGCACAGAGAGTTTGGAGTATTTTGAAAGTCTTAATTAGCATAGGGCTTTTCTCATTGTTGAGTCAATGATTGCCGCCAGGCCTCCATATCCTTAGGCACCTGGGAATATATTAATCAATGTATTTGGAATACAGAAAAGGAAATATAGTAGTTTCTATGGTTAGCAATACTAGACTTTTTGAGTTAATGAATTTTCTCTTTTATAATAGATCACTGTATTTTGTAATAAATCACTGTGTCCTTGCTATGTAAAAATGTAATTTTATCACTATCTTAAGACTAAATAGATCTTAAAGGGAGCATTGGTGAAAGGATTTTTCATTTGTTGGGCCGATGTTTGCTGCTAAATCTCCATATTCCCTGCCCTTATAATGAATATAACTAACATATAGGAGAAATAAGTATTAACCTTTAAGAAAATCATGTTAACCTTGGGTTAAATAAATTCCTTTCTTGATTGTAACTCACTACACCCTCACCCTATAGGAATGCAACTTTATTTGGAGGGTGGTGCCTGGTTTAAGAAAAAACACCCTTGGAAAAAATAAGTGTTTTGGTTATCAGAAAGAAAGGGTCATAAAATGTCAGCAGGCCTCATGGCCAGAAGATCATATAAAACCCCTAACACCTTTTTTTTATACATTTATGTGAAGCACCTGATTTTGAAAAAGGTCAGGACTGCTGACCCTCACGGACTCTGTATTCATCCCTATGTGTAACAAAAGGTATATAAGCAAGCCCAAAAATAAAGAAAGGGGATCAGTTTCCAGAAGGACTGATTCCCCCATGTCGTTCTTTCTTGCTCCCTGTTTTTCTGGCTGAATTCCCATCTGGAGCCTGGGTGCCCGCCCTGTCTACTTACGTGTCCCGGTTTTCAAGCCCACGTGAGAAGGAGCCCAAGGAAGGGCACCTTCCAATATTCAACTGGCACCGGTGGCCCAACGTAGATGGTGCAAATTCCTTGTCTTGAAATTTTATTGGTATCCCACGTAAACCAAGTTATTCAGCCTCGTTTTCTCTCCTACTATTTTCTGGCTGAATTCCCATCTGGTGCATGGGTACCCACAAAGCCTACTAATTTTGCCTGGGCTTCTAAGATCGGACTGGGGGGGGCCTCAGTGCCTCCTCTCCTTCGGGAGAACGGGAAGACGCCTGCGGCCTACGTAGGTGGTGATTGGTATTCCATGTGAACCAAGTTATTCAGCCTCTTTTTCTCTCCTAATTTTCTAATCCCTCTCTATCTGTAATTAAATAAGTTATTTCCAAGGACGCTGACTCCGTCCCCATCTTCGAATTCCTTGGATCCCCCGGGGCTGGACCCCGACAACCATGCACGATGCATCATCTTTGTTCCCAGACCAGGGTTCAAATCCATGCTCCCTGCAGTGGAAGCTTGGAGGCTTAACCACTGAGCCACCAGAAAGTCCCTTTTTGATTTTAGTTAGTTTGTTTTTTAACAAAGGAGTATGTTTAGAGATACTTTACTACCTTGCTGTAATAGTAACCTACTTTATTACAAATTCCTTTATAAATTACTGTAAGTTCCAATGGATTTGCATCCATGATATTCCCTTCAATATACTGGAGTATAGTCTTAATGATTGACATCCTTCACTCTACAAAAGGAAGGGAAAAAATATTCTCAAAAAAAAAATGATATTCAATGTTTTCTTTCTTTTTTTTTTTTTTTTACTTTATTTTACTTTACAATACTGTATTGGTTTTGCCATACATTGACATGAATCCACCATGGGTGTACATGAGTTCCCAATCCTGAACCCCCCCTCCCACCTCCCACCCCATATCATCTCTCTGGATCATCCCCGTGCAACAGCCCCAAGCATCCTGTATCCTGTATCGAACATAGACTGGCAATTCGTTTCTTATATGATAGTATACATGTTTCAATGCCATTCTCCCAAATCATCCCACCCTCTCGCTGTCCCTCAGAGTCCAAAAGTCCGTTCTATAGGAGCAGATGGGGGGTGGAGTTGGGGGCTACGGGGTGCTAACAAAGGTTAAGGGAGGCTAATAAATGCATCTGACAAAAATAATGAACGTGAAAGAAGTGAAGCACAAAAGATGACAACCTGTATATCATTTACATTAAGCGTCAAAGCAACTAAAACTAATGGGTATTATTGGAAGCTGGAACAAGGGACACAAAGGATATCCTGATAATGTTGTCTCGGTGGGGATACTGGTTACATGAGTGGTTCAATTTGGAAATGTTCTCACTGCATCCTTATGAAATGTGCACTTTTCTGTATATACTTCAATAAAAAGTATGTGCATGTAAAAAAAATGATATTCAAGATCAAAGACTTGAATATAATCACAATCTGATGATTTTTAAATTAAAATGTATATCAGCTTAGAAGGAGGTAAGCCACAGGACATGGGAGAATATCACTGATGAAACTATTTGACATTTGTTGAAATTGGCAATTTTGTGTGTGTATGATCTAGTATTCTGAGTGAAGGAGATAAGGATTCTGACATGAGGTAATGGATTCCATTGGCTGGGGATGGATGAAAAGAAACTAGAAACTAAGTAGAAAAATGTATGAAATTGCCATAATATAGGACTGCCTTCTGATGTCTAACCAAATTTACTAATATTGCAATTTTTATCCCACGTGATATTCATTTCACAGTGTACTTAGCACATGGTTTGTATCTTTTTAAGATCATTTGTTATAATTTGAAACTATTAAATTATCAACATTCTAAATTGGAGATTGAAAAGTCTTAGGGTTACAAAAGAGTTTGATGATGCTTTCATATGGTGTAATGGAAATTTGGGGAATTTTGATAACTACAGTGAGAATTTGGTTAAGCTACGGGTATTTTCTGATGTGAAAGAGCAAAGCTTTCTGTTCCCTATTCAAATCAAGCAAAAGTGGAAGAAAGGAGGATGGTGTTGAAAGGACATTTTGGAGAATGAGTATACAGAAAGATGGCAAGATTTTCCTCAAAAGCTTCTATCTATGATCCCAAGTCAATGGGGCCAGAACATATGTCTATTTGGATTGCAATCATTATCCACAACATATCATTCTAAAAGTAAATTTGAAAAACAAAATAGAATAAAGTCAGAACAAAATGCATGATAATAAAACACTTGACTGAAAGTATGCATAACCTAAAAGTTGAGAATTATGTATTTGGTGACTTTACTGAGGACCATAGCCAAGAAGGTAGCCTCTTAGATAACTCTAAGGAACTTTCCCAAAATGTGACGGAGGAGCATGGATTTATAGGAGTTTTTGCTTAAAACAAAATGAAAAACATGTAGTTGACTACCAAAAGATGACTGCTGATCACAAAAACAGATGTCTCAAGTTAATGATTTTAGTGCTTTTCTACATGTGGGAAGACACAAGAAATCGATCATTCTTATTGAAATCAATCATCCACATGTATTTTAAATACCCAGGCTTTTATCCTGTTTTTTCCTCTATCTGAATTCCCCTTAGGCTTCACCATCAGGGCAGCTGCCCAGGTTGATGGCTTTATGGTCGCAACATCTCTTGTTTATTGAAATGGCAGGTGACATTCTTTCTCCGCACATTGACCTGATATTTACAGTTATTGTGAAACTACCCCTGAGCTCTTTGGCTTAACTGTTCAGGCTGTGGGAACTGTGGAATAGTGATCATATTAAAGACATTTGGGAAAATCAGACAGAGATGTGAGTTGTGACTGATTTAGTTTATAATTTCTTATAAAAGTAGATAAGTGTTGGCAAAATGTCTCTAGTGTTTATCTTTTCATCCAAAAATAAGCACCTGATGCAGATGTGCCCTGGTGCTGGGGTGACTGTAAGTGAACAAAATAGTGAAAAAATATTTTCTATTCTTGTGTTTCTATTATACTGCTAGGAAGACATACATATAAATGAATACGTATATTATGTCTTAGATGCTATTAAGTGCAAAAGAGAAAACTTTATATGTATTTACATTTCCACCCCCTTGGTCTCTGGCTTGTTTTTTTAGCTGCACTGGGGCTTTGTTGCTGCATGCAGCCTTTCTCTGGTTGTGGTGAGGGGGGCTACTCTTCACTTGCAATGCGTGGCCTTCTCACTGTGGCAGCTTCTCTTGTTGTGGAGCATGGACTTAGTTGTGCTGTGGCACGTGAAATCTTCCTGGACCAGAGATCCAACTCCAGGCCTTGCATTGGCAGGCAAATTCTTAACCACTGGGCCACCAGGGAAGTCTTCAGAATCCTACTTTTAAATGATTGGTAAATGTTCTTTCCTGCCCCTAGCCCTCATCCTAAATCTAGCTCTTTCTTATGTGATCCAAACAACCTTTGCGTTTTGTACCAAATGAACCCAACTGAGTTAACCTGGCATATCTTCTTAACCTCTCAGATGTTTGTCGGGGTCCATGTCGGCATAGATTTCCTCTGATACTTGGATGTGCTGGGATTATTCTTCTGGCCTTGACTATGATTGGGTTACAAATTTCAGGTAAGTGGTACAAGATCATTTATTTTTATTTTTCTGCTTATTCTACTTGTACCATCAATGTGACTACCCCAAACTTGCCGGAAGACCAGTGAAATATAAAGAGTCACAAAACAGTGCTCTATTAGTGCTCAGCCCATATTCATTCTGCAAGCTTTGGCCTCTGGTATTTCTCTTCCTAATTGTTCTCAGAGTCATCGCAAGAGATTTCACATGGGCTCCAAGAAGTTTTTTAAATTGTATTTATGATAAAAGGGTGACAATAACAAGGAAATTTTCCAATTATTTACAGTTTTTTTATTTTAAAATATATTTTATGTTCAGTTCAGTTCACTTCAGTTCAGTCGCTCAGTCGTGTCTGATTCTTTGCAACCCCATGAATCGCAGCACACCAGGCCTCCCTGTCCATCACCAACGCCTGGAGTTCACTCAGACTTATTTCCATCGAGTCAGTGATGCCATCCAGCCATCTCATCCTCGGTCGTCCCCTGCTCCTCCTGCCCCCAAATCCTCCCAGCATCAAAGTCTTTTCCAATGAGTCAACTCTTTGCATAAGATGGCCAAAGTACTGGAGCTTCAGCTTTAGCATCATTCCTTCCAAAGAAATCCCAGGGTTGATCTCCTTCAGAATGGACTGGTTGGATCTCCTTGCAGTCCAAGAGACTCTCAAGAATCTTCTCCAACACCACAGTTCAAAAGCATCAATTCTTTGGCACTCATCTTTCTTCACAGTCCAACTCTCACATCCATAAATGACCACAGGAAAAACCATAGCCTTGACTAGACGGACCTTAGTCGGCAAGGTAATGTCTCTGCTTTTGAATATGCTATCCAGGTTGCTCATAACTTTTCTTCCAAGGAGTAAGCGTCTTTTAATTTCATGGCTGCAGTCACCATCTGCAGTGATTTGGGGGCCCAGAAAAATAAAGTCTGACACTGTTTCCACTGTTTCTCCATTCTTTTCCCACGGAGTGATAGGGCCGGATGCCATGATCTTCGTTTTCTGAATGTTGAGCTTTAAGCCAAGTTTTTCACTCTCCTCTTTTACTTTCATCAAGAGGCTTTTAGGTCCTCTTCACTTTCTGCCATAGGGTGGTGTCATCTGCATATCTGAGGTTATTGATATTTCTCCCAGCAATCTTGATTCTAGCTGTGTTTCTTCCAGTCCAGCGTTTCTCATGATGTACTCTGCATGTAAGTTAAATAAGCAGGGTGACAATATACAGCCTTGACGTACTCCTGATTTGGAACCAGTCTGTGGTTCCATGTCCAGTTCTAACTGTTGCTTCCTGACCTGTATACAAATTTCTCAAGAGGTAGATTAGGTGGTCTGGTATTCCCATCTCTCTCAGAATTTTCCACAGTTTATTGTGATCCACACAGTCAAAGGCTTTGGCATAGTCAATAAAGCAGAAATAGATGTTTTTCTGGAACTCTCTTGCTTTTTCCATGATCCAGCAGATGTTGGCAATTTGATCTCTGGTTCCTCTGCCTTTTCTAAAACCAGCTTAAACATCAGGAAGTTCACGGTTCACATATTGCTGAAGCCTGGCTTGGAGAATTTTGAGCATTACTTTCTACACCAAAATATTTCAACACATAGTAATACAAAAATCATTGATGAGCTTTTCTACATTCTTTTTACAGATTGTTTTAGATCTTTGAAGTCTAGTTTGTATGTTTTATATGTACAGTACATTTCAAATTAGCCACTAATATCAATAACCTCAGATATGCAGATGACAACACCCTTATGGCAGAAAGTGAAGAGGAACTAAAAAGCCTCTTGATGAAAGTGAAACAGGAGAGTGAAAAAGTTGGCTTAAAGCTCATAATTAAGAAAACTAAGATCATGGCATTTGATCCCATCACTTCATGGCAAATAGATGGGGAAACGGTGGAAACAGTGTCAGGCTTTATTTTGGGGGGCTCCAAAATCACTGCAGATGGTGGCTGCAGCCATGAAATTAAATGACGCTTACTCCTTGGAAGGAAAGTTATGACCAACCTAGATAGTATATTAAAAAGCAGACATACTACTTTGCCAACAAAGGTCCATCTAGTCAAGGCTATGGTTTTTCCAGTAGTCATGTATGGATGTGAGAGTTGGACTCTAAAGAAAGCTGAGTGCTTAAGAATTGATGCTTTTGAACTGTGGTGTTGGAGAAGACTCTTGAGAGCCCTTGGGCTGCAAGGAGGTCCAAACAGTCCATCCTAAAGGAGATCAGTCCTGGATGTTCATTGGAAGCACTGATGCTAAAGCTGAAACTCCAATAATTTGGCCACCTTATGTGAAGAGTTGACTCATTGGAAAAGACCCTGATGCTGGGAAGGGTTGGGGGCAGGAGGAGAAGGGGATTGCAGAGGATGAGATGGCTGGATGGCATCACTGAATCAATGGACATGAGTTTCAGTCAACTCTGGGAATTGGTGATGGACAGGGAAGCCTGGTGTGCTGCGATTCATGGGGTCCGAAAGAGTCAGACATGACTGAGCGACTGAACTAACTGAACTGATTCATCAGAAATAATTGATCTTTATTTAGATTTTGTAAAGCTTATAGTTTTAAAGTCTTTATTGAACTTGTTACAATATTGCTTCTGTTGTTCCTATGTTCTGGGTTTTTGTTTGTTTGTGTTCTCTGTTTTTGGCCAAGATGCTTGTGGGATCTCAGCTTTCCAACCAGAGATCACACCTACTCCCCGTGCACTGGAAGGCAGGCTTAACACTGGATAGCTTAGGAAGTCCCAATAGTTTCTTAAGTGCCTACGAAATTTCAGATTGTCCCGGGCAATGTCTCACATAGGATAGGCACAATTATACTCATTCTGAAGATGGAGCATGCAGACAGGAGTGGAAGCAATTTAAAAGTTTAGGTAACACCAGGTTACTGAAAGCAAGTAAAAACTGTGAAAGTGAAAGTCACTCAGCCATGTCTGACTCTTTGCAACCCCATGGACTATATAGTCCATGGAATTCTCCAGGTCAGAATACTGGCATGGGTAGCCTTTTCCTTCTCCCGGAGCTCTTGGATTCTTTGCCCGCTGAGCCACAAGAATACTGGAGTAGGTAGCCTATCCTTTCTCCAGCGGATCTTCGCCGCCCAGGAATCCAGCCGGGGCCCCCTGCATTGCAGGCTGATAAGCAAACAAAGAAAGTTTCAGTAAATAAGTAAAGTCTTATTTATAGTAGAAGCAAGTAACTCAATGTTTCTGTGGGTTTACTTGTTATGTGTTTGTTTACACTGTCTTCTAAATGGACTGTCTGTTACTACATTGCTATTGCTTTTATCTTCTGTTCATTTCAAGCTTGTTAAAATCATTTCCGGAAGTGATAGATATAGCATATCCATTTCACTGCAGCTTTTAGCATTAAACTTTTTTAATAGTTTCTCTTTATTTACCAGTGATATCCTTAATACAAAACTCATCAAAAGAAAAAATCAGTGTGGATTCCCAAGAAAACAGGAAAGAAACAACAGGTATATTTTGTGCCTTGGATTTCCTAAGAATAATGGCTAAAATTTAATAGATATCATTGCCTTATCTTAGTTAAGGCTAATAACAAGCAATACATTAAGATAGTATTATCACTCTGATTTTACCTTTGACAAAGTGAGACATGGAAAGATTAAGCCACTCATTCAGAATCATACAACTCCTAAGAAGTGACACTGAGACTTTGGTGGTCTATATTCAGAGCCTATGATCTTAACCAGATAATACTGTCTTAATGAATACTCCTGCCAGGATAGTCAAGAATTAGTTAATTGTCAAAAACCAAGCTATAGTCAAATATTCATTTACATGGGCTATTTGGTGATTTCAATGAATATGTCAAGCAGTTAACTTTTGCCTGAAGTTAATTAATGAAACACAAATGTGAAATGACTTCTTTAAAGTTATTGTATTAATCATTAAGACATTGATCATGTTCTTATAGTTTCTAAGTAGTGTTTGTTAATACACTAGTGATGAGTGACTGAAGCAGAAAGTGATCATGTATTATATACCTTGCACAGAACAGAAATGTTAAGAAACTTGGGAAATCCTTCTAGGAAATGCTATCCAATAGATCTTGTTAATAACCCATCCCCAAGAAGAAGAGATGCAAAAAACAATGGACTGATTCCAATTTGGGAAAGGAGTACATCAAGGCTGTGTATTGTCACTCTGCTTATTTAACTTATGTGCAGAGTACATCATGTGGAATGCCGGGCTAGATGAAGCACAAGCTGGAATCAAGTTTACAGGGAGAGATATCAATAATCTTCGATATGCAGATGACACCACCCTTATGGCAAAAAGTGAAGAAGAACTAAAGAGCCTCTTGATGAAAGTGAAAGAGGAGACTGAAAAGTGGGCTTAAAACTCAACATTCAAAAAATGAAGATCATGGCATCTGGTCCCATCACTTCATGGCAAATAGGTGGGGAAACAATGGGAACAGTGACAGACTTTATTTTCTAGGGCTCCCAAATCACTGCAGATGGTGACTATAGCCATGAAATTAAAAGGCATGTGCTCTTTGGAAGAAAAGCTGTGACCAACCTAGACAGCATATTAAAAATCCAAGATATTACTTTGCCAGCAGAGGTCCTTCTAGTCAAAGCTACGGTTTTTCCAGTAGTCTTGTATGGATGTGAGACGCGGGCCATAAAGATAGCTGAGTGCTGAAGAACTGATGTTTTTGAACTGTGGTGTTGGACAAGACTCCTGAGAATCTCTTGGACTGCAAGGAGATCAAACCAGTCAATCCTAAAGGAAATCAGTCCTGAGTATTCACTGGAAAGACTGATGCTGAAGCTGAAGCTCCAATACTTTGGCCACGTGATGCAAAGAGCTGACTCATTGGAAAAGACCCTGATGCTGGGAAGGATTGAAGGCAGGAGGAGAAGGGGATGACAGAGGTTGAGATGGTTGGATGGCATCATTGACTCGATGGACATGAGTTTGAGCTAGCTCTGGGAACTGGTGATGGACAAGGAAGCCCCATGCTGCAATCCATGGGTTCACAGAGTTGGACACGACTGAGTAACTGAGTTGAACGGAATAGGCAAATATATAATTTAGCATTAGAAATTTTTTATAATTTTTCTCCATGGTATTCGCCATCAACTTATGAATTATTATTTGCTTTCAAGTATATTGTTTCAAGTGTATGTTTTAGATGATTTTGATATTGTTGTCCATGGAGTAGAAAGAGCACTGCTGAGGAATTTAAGGAATTCTATAAAGAGTTTTGTCTATATCACCATCTGCTTGTGTGGACTTGAACAAGTTATTCTGTCTGTTAGTGTTTTAACTGGTCACTATTTTTCAAATCTTAGTAGTAGAATGAACAATGGTCTCAAAAGCCTCACAGTTATATTAAATTCTAAATACATAATTGTCCTCACAACGATGAGGAAAGTCTTTCCTGAATTAATGATGACTAGTGCATGCGTGGTTAGTGTTAGTGGGGTGGACACAGGTTAGAAACATAACATTTATTTCTTCTTCCTCTTTCTTACATTATTGCTCCCCTTCTTTCTTACTTTAGAGAGACCAGTTCCATTGACATGCCCAATGCCTTGGCAACAAATCCGAGATAAATGCTTGTATTTTCATGAAACTACCAAACCTTGGAATGACAGTCTAGCTGACTGTTCCACAAGAGAATCCAGTCTGCTGCTTATTCAAGACAAGGAAGAACTGGTAAATAATTAAGTAAAATACTTTAATACAACTTAGCACTGACTTCTAGCCACATCAAGAACGTTTTTCTTTAGCCTTAAGGGTTCTATGCAGATGAAAATATCAACCTTGACTTCAAGAAGCTCACAGTCTGACAGACTAAATAGACATGTAAACAAAATAAATATAATTTAATGAATACAACAATATACACATGAACATTTATATATTAATATATAAATGAGCAAATAGAAATATCACAAATAAGGATTAATTAACGCCGACAGGGAGTCAGGAAAGGCCTCATAGAAGAGGTGATACCTGAACTGGGTTTCGGAGGATGAGCCTAAGAATGCAAACCAGCAACAGATAAACAGATTCAATATTCAGTAATTTCTTCTGTTTCATTTACAGAGACTCATACAAAACCTGATAAACCAAAAAGGAATTCTGTTTTGGGTTGGATTAAATTTTACATTATCAGAGAAGAAATGGAAGTGGATAAATGGATCCTTTTTAAACTCTAATATGTGAGTATTAGATAAGCTAACTTTAATATTCAATTTACAGCCTTTACATCAATTGGCAAGATAGTACCATTGTTATTGAAGACTGAGATTTACAGTTAATAGCCTGAGAAGAATGATTCTGAAGTTGGTTAAGAAGTTCTATATAGGAAAACATACCAACCCTTTGTCACAACATATATTTTATCTGAAATGAAGTTTTAGGAGACAAGGAATAGACCAATTCCTTTGGGAGGGACACATACAAAAAAGTTTTTCAAAGAATAAAATTTAAAAATAAAGAAATCTCTAGCTAGAAGATACTGACACAAAGAATTGTTAAATAATTTTTCAACCTGTGGGACCACATACCTTAGTGGGCCACACTGGAATGATAAATACAAGAAGAAAAATATAGCACATATCAGAGTGGAATCCAGATATTTGGGAACTAGCCAAACTGATAAATATTGTAGCCTCTTTTAACCAGTAGTGTAGAAAAAGAGCTGTTTGAGGAGATATAATAAACCTGCAGCAGCCACAACAGAGCTATCTGCCATTTCTTTTTCTTCCATTTTATTCATTCATTTTTGTCTGTGCTGGGTCTTCATTGCTGCTCAGAGTTTTCTTTAGTTGCTCAGATCGGGGGCCACTCTCTAGCTGTGGTGTGCAGGCTTCTCGCTGTGGTAGTTGCTCTTGCTGCAGAGCACAGCTTCTAGGGCACTCGGGCTTCAGTAGGTGCAGTGTACGACTCTAGAGCACAGGCACAATAGTTGTGTCATTGCAAGATGGTCAGGATAACCGTGAGTGTTTCAGGACTGATGTTACAAATTACATTCCAAATCTTTAACGGACTTCATCTTTTTTGTACATCAAAGGGCAGGACACTATTTTTCCCTAGAAAGTGAAAGTGTGCAGGCATCCGACCCAGTTTCTGAAAAGAATTTTTGTTGACTTTTTCAGAACACATGACATTGTGTTATGTTTTTTGAGTCTGCAAAAGATTTATTGACATTTGTATCAATTACAGTTAAAATCGACTCTTTTCATCATTCAAAAAACCAAGACATTGAAGTTTCAGACCCAGGGAGCATATTCAAGTTTATCCAAAATATAGTAATACTTTATTGTGTGGAAACTTACCAAACATTGAGATATGTAGGATTAATTACCAAGTTTTCATTTGATTGACTCATTCTAAAATACAGTAATTTTTAAGTGCAATACTTCAAAATGAATATTGTTTTTTTTATTTTCTTTACCATACTGTATTGGTTTTGCCACACATGAATATTATTTTTAAATAAAGAGTTCTGGACTAGAATAAACATATTAAAAGGCAAATATATNCCCCACCCCTACCCCGCTGCCTGGTAGCTGGCCTCTGAAATAAAGCAAACTTCTCTTTCAACAAACCTTGTCTCTTTACTGACTTTTGCTCAACAAAATGAGAAAATAAGTAGGTTCGAGTCCTAATCCAGCCAACTGAATTCTGTGATCCTAAATAAGTGTGTAGATCTCTTAGAAATTTAACTTGCTCATCAATAATAAAAGCATTTGAGACAGTGATGTTTGTTCTGGGTAAGACGTAGGTCACAAGGCACACATTTAGATTATGCTGACACTATCATTTTTTATA
Source organism: Redunca redunca (assembly GCA_006410935.1). NCBI lineage: Eukaryota > Metazoa > Chordata > Mammalia > Artiodactyla > Bovidae > Redunca > Redunca redunca. The sequence goes on from SJYQ01096238.1 coordinate 245,995, forward strand.
TAAGTATTATGTTCAGTTCAGTTCAGTATCTCAGTCGTGTCCGACTCTTAGCAACTCCTTGAATCACAGCACACCAGGCCTCCCTGTCTATCACCAAATCCCGGAGTTCACTCAGACTCACGTCCATCGAGTCCGGGATGCCATCCAGCCATCTCATCCTCTGTCATTCCCTTCTTCTCCTCCCTCCAATCCCTCCCAGCATCAGAGTCTTTTCCAAAGAGTCAACTCCTCGCATGGGGTGGCCAAAGTACTCAAGTTACAGCTTCAGCATCATTCCTTCCAAAGAAATCTCAGGGCTGATCTCCTTCAGAATGGACTGGTTGGACCTCCTTGCAGTCCAAGGGACTCTCAGGAGTCTTCTCCAACACCACAGTTCAAAAGCATCAATTCTTCGGTGCTCAGCCTTCTTCACAGTCCAACTCTCACATCCATACATGACCACAGGAAAAACCATAGCCTTGACTAGATGGACCTTAGTCGGCAAAGTAATGTCTCTGCTTTTGAATATGCTGTCTAGGTTGGTCATAACTTTCCTTCCAAGGAGTAAGCATCTTTTAATGTCATGTCTGCAGTCACCATCTGCAGTGATTTTGGAGCTCCAAAAAATAGAGTCTGACACTGTTTCCACTGTTTCCCCATCTATTTGCTATGAAGTGATGGGACCGGATGCCATGATCTTCATTTTCTGAATGTTGAGCTTTAAGCCAACTTTTTCACTCTCCTCTTTCACTTTCATCAAGAGGCTTTTTAGTTCCTCTTCACTTTCTGCCATAAGGGTGGTGTCATCTGCATATCTGAGGTTATTGATATTTCTCCCGGCAATCTTGATTCCAGCTTGTATTTCTTCCAGTCCACTGTTTCTCATGATGTACTCTGCATATAAATTAAATAAGCAGGGTGACAATATACAGCCTTGATGTACTCCGTACTTATCATTTGAAATTCTTCTCAGTTCAAGAAATATTTAGAGGAGTGATTTTTCTTTTTTCCAACTACTGAGTTTTTTTACTTAAACTCTTTTAGTAATTTCTACAATAATTACAAAACATTTAACTCTAGTTTTTTAAAGAAATTATGTGCTCTATGAGGTGCACAATTCACAAAGCTCATAAATTTGCCCAATTATTTGTTTAGTCTGTTATATCCTAGGTTTGTCTAGTCAAGGCTATGCTTTTTCCAGTGGTCAGGTATGGATGCGAGAGTTAGACTCTGAAGAAAGCCGAGCGCCGAAGAATTGATGCTTTTGAACTGTGGTGTTAGAGAAGACTCTTGAGAGTCCCTTGGACTGCAAGGAGATCCAACCAGTCCATCCTAAAGGAGATCAGCCCTGGGATTTCTTTGGAAGGAATGATGTGAAGCTGAAACTCCGGGACTTTGGCCACCCATGCGAAGAGTTGACTCATTGGAAAAGACTCTGATGCTGGGAAGGATTGGGGGCAGAAGGAGAAGGGGACAACAGAGGATGAGTTGGCTGGATGGCATCACCGACTCGACGGATGTGAGTTTGAGTGAACTCTGGGAGATGGTGATGGACAGGGAGGCCTGGCGTGCTGCGATTCATGGAGTGGCAAAGAGTCGGACACGACTGAGCGACTGAACTGAACTGAACGGAACTGATCCTAGTAAATCTTTAATCAAGTGAACCTCACAAGTATAACGTGTGCTAGAGCAAAGCTTCCCACCATAATTTTGTCCCCATATCTTCCACATATATTTTAGAAAAACATTTCTTTAGATGTTCTTACTTTATACTTGTGTTCCATTGAAGTTCAGAAGCAATTATTCATTGAATACCTATTGACGTACAATTTACACCAATATTTTTGTCTCTTGGGATACATCAGTGAAGAGAATACATGAAGATCCCAGGTTTCATAGAGTTTACATTCTCAAACAGAGTAACAATAAACAATAACAATAAGTAAACGTGTAAAAGGTAATGAGTATGAAAGTGAAGTCGCTCAGTTGTGTCTGACTCTTTGTGACACCATGGACTGTAGCATACAAGGCTCCTCCATCCGTGGAATTCTCCAGGCAGAAGTGCTGGAGTGGGTTGCCATTTCCTTCTCCAAATAAGTATGAAGGAGAGAAAAAAAAGGTAAGAAAAGGTGAAAGATATGAAGGATGGAGGTGTGGACTGCTGTACTAAGTAAAATGGTGAAGATCAGACATAGTAAGCAAGGACTAGGAGTTGGTGAGAGATTTAGCCAACAGAATATCAAAAAGATAAGAGAGTTAGGCAATATCCCCCTATGAAAGAGAGTTTTATGGAGAAGGATGAGCCAATGAAAATAAAAATATGGCTGCTATGTTCCAGAAACAGGCAGAAGCTGAAAACCAGTGGAGCTGAGTACATGACACAGCAAGGTGACAAGGTGAGACCATGTAATACCTGTAGGTCATTGTAAGGACTTTGGCTTTTTCTCTGAAGAGAATGGAAAACCCCTGTCGGGCTGAAGAACACAGTAAGAACTTGATCAGGCTTGTATTTCAGTTTTAGAGGATCCGTTTGGTTTCTGTGTTGACAAAAGACCATGGAGAGCAAAGTTGGGTTTAAGGGGGGGAATTTTACTTGTAGGGTTTCCCTTCTCTAGGAACTTTCCTGGGGGTCCAGTGTTAATACTCTGTGGTCCCACTGCAAGGACAGGGGTTCCAACCTTTCTGGGGAACTAAGATCCCACATGCTACGTGGCATGGACCAAACCAAAAAAGAAAAAAAATCAAGATGAAGTTTAGGGTGCAATAATAATAAAATAAGGAGGAGATGATTGAGGTTCCAAGCAGTGTGATAGCCTTGGGGATCATCAGAGGTACTTGGGTTATGGATGTATTTTGAAGACAAAATTAACAGCATTTGCTGACAGACTGGTGTGGGATATGAGAGATAATGGACAGCTGAGAGTGACTCCAGATGTTATGGAGCAGGAGAAAGGGAGACTTATCAAGTGAAATGTGGAAAGGCTTTGGATAAAGCAGTTTTGGAGATACATTAGCACCTCCATTTTGGATGAATGAAATCAAGTTATCCATTAGATACCCAACTCCAGATTCCTAGGATGTAACTCATTGCATGAGTTTGCAGTTAGGGAGAAAGCTCTGGGCTACAGGTGAGTTTATGGGGGTTAACATAGCTCAACTGGTAAAGAATCCTCCTGCAATACAGGAAATCCCAATTCAATTATTGGGTCGGAAAAATCCACTGGAGAAGGGATAAACTACCCACTGCAGTATTCTGGGCTTCCCTGGTGGCTCAGATGGTAAAGAATCTGCCTGCAGTGTAGGAGACCGAGGTTCAATCCTGGCTTGAGAAGATTCCCTGGAGAAGGGAACGACTACCCACTCCAGTATTCTAGCCTGGAGAATTCCATGGACAGAGGAGCCTGGCTGGCTAGTCCCTGGAGTTGCAAAGAGTCAGAAACGACTGAGTGACTTTCACTTCACTTCACTTCAATAGCATATAAAACTAAGGAACTAAATGAGATCATAAAGAGAGAGAATGTTGATGGACAAGGGGCATTGGACTTAGCCCTCGTGGTACCCATAATACTGCAAAATTGGGGAGAATTGAAGGGATCAACAAAAAAGACTGGATAAGACACCACTGAAGAGAAGGAAAACCATAGAGGCTGCTGTCCTGCTCGGCAAGTGAAGAAGTGTTACCAAGAAGAAGGAAGTGTATCAAAGGATGATTTTTTTTTCCAGGAAAGATGTTATATAATGTACTTTATTAAGTCTATTGACAGCTTGATAAGTTGGTTGAGTCTAACATTCAAGGTCAAAATTTTCAAAAACAAATGGAAACTCTTTATATTTTCCCTTGTTGTGTCCGACTTGTTGCAACCATGCCCAGTTTCCTTATCTTTCAACATCTCCTTGAGTTTACTCAGACTGAGCAATGCTATCTAACCATCACACCCTCTGTTGCCCACTTCTCTTCCAGCTCTCAATCTTTCCCAGCATCAGGGTCTTTTCCAAAGACACAGCTCTTTGCATATGGTGGCCAGAGTACTGAGGCTTCAGCTTCAGCATCAGTCCTTCCAGTGAATATTCAGGATTGACCTCCTTTAGGATTGCCTGGTTTGATCTCTCTGCAGTCCAAGGGACTCTCAAGATTCTTCCCCAGCACCACAGCTCAAAAGCATCAGTGCTTCTGTGCTCAACCTTCTCTATGATCCATCTTTCACATCTTACATGACCACCTGAAAAACCATAGCTTTGATGACCTGGACCTTTGTTGGCAAAGTGATGTCTCAGATTTTTAATATGCTGTCTCAGTTTCTTATAGCTTTCCTTCCAAGGAGTAAGTGTCTTTTAATTTCATGGCTGAAGTCATTGTTATCAGTGATTTTGGAGTCCAAGAAAAGAAAATCTGTCACTGTTTCCACTTTTTCCCCTTCTCCTTGCCATGAAGTGATGGCACTAGATGCCATGATATTCTTTTTTTGAATGTTGCATTTTAAGCCAACTTTTTCCAATCTCCTCTTTCACCCTCATTAAGAGGCTCTTTCGTTCCTCTTAACTATCTGCAATTAGAGTGTTATAAAAATAAATGCAATTTCAGATTACAAAAGTTATATTTAGGAATATTGATACACATTTTAGTGATTGAAATTTAGACAAATGTTAAATTAGGACTCTGTTCCCTGACACACTTATTGACCATAACTATGGAAAAGACTAGAGATCTCTTTAAGAAAATGAGAGCTACCAAGGGAACATTTCATGCAAAGATGGGCTCGATAAAGGACAGAAATGGTATGGACCTAACAGAAGCAGAAGATATTGAGAAGAGGCGGAAAATATACACAGAACAACTGTACAAAAACGATCTTCATGACCCAGATAATCAAGATGGTGTGATCACTCATCTAGAGCCAGACATCCTGGAATGTGAAGTCAAGTGGGCCTTAGAAAGCGTCACTATGAACAAAGCTAGTGGAGGTGATGGAATTCCAGTGACTATGTGGATCACAATAAACTGGAAAATACTGAAAGAGATAGGAATACCAGACCACCTGACCTGCCTCTTGAGAAATGTGTATGCAGGTCAGGAAGCAACAGTTAGAAGTGGACATGGAACAACAGATTGGTTCCAAATAGGAAAAGGAGGACGTCAAGGCTGTATGTTGTCACCCTGCTTATTTAACTTCTATGCAGAGTACATCATGAGAAACGTTGGACTGGAAGAAACACAGGCTAGAATCAAGATTGCTGGGAGAAATGTCAATAACCTCAGATATGCAGATGACACCACCCTTATGGCAGAAAGTGAAGAG
>SJYQ01096238.1:251375-311457 GCA_006410935.1 Redunca redunca
AAAATCACTGCAGATGGTGACTGCAGCCATGAAATTAAAAGATGCTTACTGCTTGGAAGAAAAGTTATGACCAACCTAGATAGCATATTCAAAAGCAGAGACATTACTTTGCCGACTAAGGTCCATCTAGTCAAGGCTATGGTTTTTCCTGTGGTCATGTATGGATGTGAGAGTTGGACTGGGAAGAAGGCTGAGCACCGAAGAATCGATGCATTTGAACTGTGGTGTTGGAGAGGACTCTTGAGAGTCCCTTGGACTGCAAGGAGGTCCAACCAGTCCATTCTGAAGGAGATCAGCCCTGGGATTTCTTTGGAAGGAATGATGCTAAAGCTGAAACTCTAGTACTTTGGCCACTTCTTGCGAAGAGTTTACTCATTGGAAAAGACTCTGATTCTGGGAGGGATTGGGGGTCGGAAGAGAAGGAGATGACAGAAGATGAGATGGCTGGATGGCATCACTGACTCTATGGACGTGAGTCTGAGTGAACTCTGGGAGTTGGTGATGGACAGGGAGGCCTGGCATGCTACAATTCATGTGGTTGCAAAGAGTCGGACACGACTGAGCGACTGAACTGAACTGAACTGATAAATATTTTAAAGTATCTAGGAAGATATTTATAGCAAGTATTTCCTGTGCATAAAGGTAATTGGCCTAATTCTCTTGCAGTGGAAATTTTTGAAGCTTAAACACACACACACAGATCTGCAGTATTTTTTTTCTCATTGTCATGTTGAAAATGTTTTGAATATTGGTATAATTCATTCTGAAACAAGCTAAAGTGTGTTGACAACATAGAAGAGTTTGTTGGTCTTGTGTCAGTCAGGAGGTTCAGTTGGTGTTCAGAAGACTTTAACTTTTTCAATGTGATCTCCTCCCCAGTGCAAATAAGAAGGATGCGTATGTGATGTGTTGCTTCAGTTGTGTCCCACTCTTTGTAATCCTATGGACTATAGCTTGCCAGGCTCCTCTGTCCATGGAATTATCCAGGCAAGAATACTGGAGTGGCTTGCTATGCCTTCCTTCAGGGGTTCTTGCTGACCCAGAGTTTGAACCCACATCTCTTATGTCTAACCTGCATTGACAGGCTGGTTCTTACCATTAGTGCCACCTGGAGAGCCCAGAATATGAAGACTAGGCTACATCCAATATTCATTTATTCCTTTAGTATATATCCATGTAATCATATTACTGAGTCTAAGCTTGTACTCTACCCTATACAACAGGCCAGTAAATCAAGAAATGAAGTGTTGGAGCAAGGAATAGTGACTTTGGAAAATGAGCTATTTAAAAGATGGAGGACTAATGTCTGAGAGAAGGATATGCCTTAGTTGGATATGAGATTTCTTTTATACAAAAAGTGGAGTGGTGTGGCTGTTTACTGCAGACTTCTTGGTGCTGGTAGAACCCAGAGACTGTGTGACAATTCTTCGTTGTTGCACTTGCTGTCCGCATGGGTCTGATCATAATGTTCCTCTAAACCTCAAACAAGACTAGTGTTACTTTCTGTTTTGTAGCTTATAATCTCTATACCTATGAAAACTGCTGTGGCTTTAAAGACCAAAACTGGTAGGCAGTCCTCGAGAAGGGCTGTTCTTCAGGCAACATTCTTTTACAAAGGTACAGAGCTCACATTAATAGGCACAAGCAACTGGACATAAGGTTAGAGCGTAAATAATAGACCCAATGCAAATTCAAGCTTTTCCGCTGGTTAAGCTTATTCTCCGGTATTAGAAAACAGTCATGATTCCAATGAAAATTTCCTTTCAGTAGAAAAACAGATATAGTTTGATAATACCACAGGAATACAGAGGAAGAAGGGATAAAATATATTTGATTTTATAAGGAAGTACTGAGACTTAAACTAAAAGTTCATACTTAAGCAGTACAGCTATATGCTCATGAGTGAAAGAGACCGGAATACCAGACCACCTGACCTGCCTCTTGACAAACCTGTATGCAGGTCAGGAGGCAACAGTTAGAACTGGACAAGGAACGACAGACTGGTTCCAAATAGGAAAACAAGTATGTCAAGGCTGTATATTGTCACCTTGCTTATTTAACTTATATGCAGAGTACATCACAAGAAACACTGGGCTGGAGGAAGCACAAGCTGGAGTCAAGATTGCCAGGAGAAATATCAATAACCTCAGATATGCAGATGACACCACTTTTATGACAGAAAGTGAAGACGAACTAAAGAGCTTCTTGATGAAAGTGAAAGAGGAGAGTGAAAAAGTTGGCTTAAAGCTCAACATTCAGAAAACGAAGATCATGGCATCCGGTCCCATCACTTCATGGCAAACAGATGGGGAAATGGTGGGAACAGTGGCTGACTTTATTTTGGGGGACTCCAAAATCACTGCAGATGGTCATTGCAACCATGAAATTAAAAGACGCTTACTTCTTGGAAGGAACGTTATGACCAACCTAGACAGCATAATAAAAAGCAGAGATTACTTTGTCAACAAAGGTCCATCTAGTCAAGGCTATGGTTTTTCCAGTGGTCATGTATGGATGTGAGAGTTGGACTATAAAGAAAGTTGAGCACCGAAGAACTGATGCTTTTGAACTGTGGTGCTGGAGAAGACTCTTGAGAGTCCTTTGGACTGCAAGGAGGTCCACCAGTCCATCCTAAAGGAGATCCCTCCTGAGTGTTCATTGGTAGGACTGATGTTGAAGCTGAAACTCCAATACTTTGATGCTAAGAGCTGACTCATTTGAAAAGACTCTGATGCTGGGGAAGATTGAGGGCAGGAGAAGAAGGGGATGACAGAGAATGAGATGGTCGGATGCCATCACCGACTCAATGGATGTGAGTTTGAGTGAACTCCGGGAGTTAGTGACAGACAGGGAGGCCTGGCGTGCTGCAGTTCATGGAACGGCAAAGAGTCAGACACGACTGAGCAACTGAACTAAACTGAACTGAACTGCTTGAATTTAGCAGGAATCATTTTGTTTATGATTCCATACCTGGATAAGCTAGTCAAATGTGCACCGTTTCATGTGTCAATCTAGAGCATAATGGGGTGACTCTGCTATACTCTCTAATCTTAGAGATTTTTCCTACATCTTCCATATCCATTGTCCCACTGTATTCCTCCAATAGTTGGCCATTTCCTATTCTCTGGTGTGGGAGAAGAAAGAGATTCCGTTGAAAGCAATCCTCTTACATTTTTACTATTTTCAAATAACATATCCTTCCTTCTTTTACTTATCATTACTGAGATTGCTGGGAGAAATGTCAATAACCTCAGATATGCAGATGACACCACCCTTATGGCAGAAAGTGAAGAGGAACTAAAAAGCCTCTTGATGAAAGTGAAAGAGGAGAGCAAAAACGTTGGCTTAAAGCTCAACATTCAGAAAACGAAGATCATGGCATCCGGTCCCATCACTTCATGGCAAATAGATGGGGAAACGGTAGAAACAGTGTCAGACTTTATTTTTTTGGGCTCCAAAATCACTGCAGATGGTGACTGCAGCCATGAAATTAAAAGACCCTTACTCCTTGGAAGGAAAGTTATGACCAACCTAGATAGCATATTCAAAAGCAGAGACATTACTTTGCCGACTAAGGTCCGTCTAGTCAAGGCTATGGTTTTTCCTGTGGTCATGTATGGATGTGAGAGTTGGACTGTGAAGAAAGCTGAGCGCCGAAGAATTGATGCGTTTGAACTGTGGTGTTGGAGAAGACTCTTGAGAGTCCCTTGGACTGCAAGGAGATCCAACCAGTCCATTCTGAAGGAGATCAACCCTGGGATTTCTTTGGAAGGAATGATGCTAAAGCTTAAGCTCCAGTACTTTGAACATCTGATGCGAAGAGTTGACTCTTTGGAAAAGACTCTGATGCTGGGAGGGATTGGGGGCAGGAGGAGAAGGGGACGACCCAGGATGAGATGGCTGGATGGCGTCACAGACTTGATGGATGCGAGTCTGAGTGAACTCCGGGAGATGGTGATGGACAGGGAGGCCTGGTGTGCTGCGATTCATGGCGTCCCAAAGAGTCGGACAGGACTGAGCCACTGAACTGAACTGAACTGAACTGAACACTTGCTTTCCATCAGTTATGTAACTTTTCTTGTATTTTTTTCTGTTGTAAAAACACATCATATAAAATTACCTTCTTAATACTTTTTAAGCATACATTTAAGTAATGTTAGCTATATTCATATTGTGAGACTGAGGTCCAGAATTTTTTCACCTGGCAAATCTAAAACTATATAACTATTAAGCAACTCCCTCCCCACTTCCCAGCCAGGAGTCTATTTTCTGCTTCTGTGAATTTTATGCTTTAGATACATCTTATAAATGGAATAATATACTGTCTTTTTATAACTGGCTTATTTCACATAACATAATATGCTCTAGATTCATCCCTACTGCTGAGTGTGACAGAATCTCCTTCCCCCTTAAGGATAAATAATATTCTGTTATATGTATATACCACATTTTCTATAACCATTTATCTTTGATAGACATTTAGATTGCTTCAGCTCTTGGCTATTGTGCAAAATGTTGTTATAAACATGGGTATGCAAACATCTTTGAGACTCTGCTTTCAATTCTTTTGAATATATTCCTAAAAGTTGGATTATTAGAAAATATAATAGTTCTAATTTTAAATTTTGAGAAAGTATGTTCTTTACCATAGTGAATGCATCATTTTGCAATTAAGCCAACAGGCCCAAGGGTTCCAGTTTCTCTACATCTTGCCAAGACTTGTTATTGTCTTTAATTTTTTTATATTAATTACCCTAACATGTGAGGTGATATCAAATTGTGGTTGTGACTTGCATTTTTCAGATGGTTAGTGATGAGGATCATCTTTTCATAAGCTTGTTGGTCATTTGGATATCATCTTTGGAGAAATATTTATTCAAATCCTTTGCTCATTTTTTAGTCAGGCTCTTTGACTTTTTTGTTGATGAGTCATAGAAGTTCTTAACATATGGGGTTACATATCAACCCCTTATCATGTATTTTCCAAATATTTTCTCCTGTTGAGTAGGCTGTCCTTTCACTCTGTTGATTGCGTTCTTTAATGCACAAAAGTTTTTAAGGTTAAGGTTGCCCCATTTGTCTATTTTTGCTTTTGTTGTCTGTGTTTCTGATATAATATAAAAGAAATTATTATCAAGTCATGAAGCTTTTCCTATATCTTTTCTTGTAGGAGTTTTATAGCTTTAGGTATTATGTCCTTAAGGACCTTTAATCCATTTTGAGTTAATTTTTGTGTATAGTGTAAGATAAGGGTTAACTTTATCATTTGGCATGAAGACATCTAGTTTTCCCAATATCTTTTTTGGAAAAGATGGTTTTTTGCCCGTTGAATATCCCTGGCACTGCTGTTAAAGATCTTATGGCCATTATATGCAGGTGTATTTCTCTATTCTTTATTCTGTTTCATTGATCTACCTATCTATTTCTATGCTAGTACTATGCTGTTTTGTTTACTATTAATTTCTGAGCTGTTTTCAAATCAGAAAGTTCAGTCCTCCAACTTTGTTCTTCATTTACAGAATTGCTTTGTTTATTTGAGGTTCCCTAAAGATTCTGTGTGACTTTTACTTTTTTTTAAGAATGATACTTTTATATTTCTTAAAAATGCCACTGGGATATTGATAGGGATTGTACTGAATCTATAGATCAGTTTGGATAGTATGTACATCTTCTTTTTTTAATTGAGGTATAGCTGGTATAAAATATGTTTCATGTAAACAACATAGTGATTCATATATTTAAAGGTTATTCTCTATTTCTAGTTTTAAAATTTGGGCTATATTCTCTGTGTTGTAAAATATATCTTTGTTGCTTATTTTTATTTTATTCATAGCAACTTGTACCTCTTAATCCACTACCCTTATCTTGCCACTCTTGCCTTCCCTCTTATTGGTAACCACTAGTTTGTCTTCTATGAGTCCGTTTCTTCTTTTTTACTTCCATTGTTTTACTCTGTCTTACACTTATTTATCTTACACTTGACTCTAGATTACACTTATAAGTGATCTCATACAGTATTTATCTATCTTTCTCTGACTTATTTCACTTAGCACAATACCTTCCAAGGCTATCCATGTTGTTGCAAATGGCAAGAGTTTGTCTTTTTACGTCTGAGTAAAAAGACATTGTGGGCTTCCCTGGGAGGGGAAAAGGTGGAAGGAGTGACAGATTTCCTCTTCTTGGGCTCCAAAATCACTGCAGATGGTGACTGCCCCCATGAAATCAGAAGACAGTTGCTTCTTGGCAGGAAAGCAATGGCAAACCTAAACAGTGTGTTGAAAAGCAGAGACATTACTCTGATAACAAATTCTCGATAGTCAAGGCTATGATCTTCCCAGTGGTCACATACAGCTGTGAAAGCTAGACTGTAAAGAAAGCAGAGCCTCAAAGAATCGATGCCTTCAAACTGTGGTGCTGGAGAAGACTCCTGAAAGCCCCCTGGACAGCAAGGAGATCAAACCAATCAATCTTAAGGGAGATCAACCCTGAATATTCACTGGAAGCACTGATGCTGAAGCTGAAGCTCCAGTATTTTGGTCATCTGATGCAAACAGATGACCCTTTGGAAAAGTCCCTGATGCTGGGAAAGATTGAGGGCAGAAGGAGAACAGGGCGTCAGGGGATGAGATGTCTGAACAGCATCACTGATGCAATGAACATGAACTTGGGCAAACCTCGGGAGATGGTGAGGGACAGGGAGGCCAGGTGTGCTGCAGTCCATGGGGTCGCAAAGAGCTGGACACGCCCGCGTGACTGAACAACAACAAGTATTCCATTGTATATATACACCACATCTTCTTAATCCATTCATCTGTTGATGGACACAGGTTGCTCCCACATCTTAGCAATTGTCATTAATGCTGCTATAAAAAATTGGGAGTATGTACCTTTTCATATTAGTGTTTTCATGTTTATGAATACATACCCAGGAGTAGGATTTCTGGGTCATATGGCAGATCCATTATGCACAAACTAAGACTGTTATTCTTCTTTCAATCCATGAACATGAGATGCCTCTTCATTTATTTAGTTCTTCCTTAATTTCTTTCAGCAATATTTTCTGGTTTTCAGTATACAAGTCTGTAACCTCCTTATAATTAAGTATTCCTAATTTTATTCTTTTTGATGCTATTGCTAATGAACAAATTTAACTTCCTTTCCAGATCGTTAATTAGTGTATAAAAATGCAACTGCTTTCTGTGTATTGACTTTTTATTCTGAAACCTAGCCAAATTCATTTATTAGTCCAATAATTTTTTGTGTGTGTGTGGAATCCTGACGTTTTTCTCCATATGAAATTATGTTCTCTCTGAACAGAGATACATTTACTTCTTTATTCTTTTTTTAACTTACATGCCTTTATTTGCTTTTCTTGTCTAGTACTTCCAATACTTGGTTGAAGAGAAGCGGTAAGAGCAGGCATCCTTGTCTTGATCTAGACGCCAGAGGAAAAGCTCTCAGTTTTACACCATTGATTGTGCTGTCGTTTGTTGCTCAGTCACTTAGTCGTGTCTGACGTTTTGCCAACCAGTGGAGTACAGCACACAGAACTTCCCTGTCCTTCACAAACTACCGGAGCTTGCTCAAACTGTTGTTCATTGAGTGATGATGCCACCAAACCATCTCATCCTCTGTTGGCCCCTTCTCCTCTGTTCAATCTTTCCTAGCCTCAGGGTCTTTTCCAATGAGTCAGCTCTTTGCATCAGGTGGCCAAAGCATTGGAGCTTCAGCATCAGTCCTTGCAATGAATATTCAGGGTTGATTTCTTTTAGGTTTGACTGGTTTGACCTCCTTGCAAATAAAGGGACTCTCAAAAATCTTCTCCTGCACCACAGTTCAAAAGGATCAATTCAGTGCTCAGCCTTCTTTATGGTCCAACTCTCACATCTGTACATGACTACAGGAAAAATCATAGCTTTGACTACATGCACCTCTGTTGGCGAAGTGATATCTCTGTTTCTTAATACACTGTCTAGGCTGGTCATAGCTTTTCACCAAGGAGCAAGCATCTTTTAATTTCCTGGCTGCAGTCACTATCTGCAGATTTGGGAGCCCAAGAAAATAAAATCTGTCACGGTTTCCATTGTTTCCCCATCCATTTGCATGAAGTGATGGGACCAGATACCATGAACTTAGTCTTTTGAATGTCGATTTTAAGCCAGTTTTTTCACTCTCCTCTTTCACCTTCATCAAGAGGCTCTTTAGTTCTTCTTCACTTTCTGTCATTGGGGTGATATCATTTGCATATCTGAGGTTATTGATATTTCTCCTGGCAATCTTAATTCCAGCTTAAGATTCATCCAGCTTGGCATTTCACATGATACACTTTGTATATATGCTAAATAAGCAGAGTGACAATATATAGCCTTGACATACTTCTTTCCCAATTTACAACCAGTCCATTGTTCCATGTCCGGTTTTAACTGCTGCTTCTTGACCTGCATACAGATTTCATAGGAGGCAGGTAAAGCAGTCTGGTATTCCCATCTCTTGAAGAATTGTCCACAGTTTGCTGTGATCCACACAGTCAAAAGCATTAGCTTAGTCAATGAAGCAGAAGTAAATACTTTCCTGGAATTCTCTTGCTTTTTCTATGATCTAATGGATGTTGGCAATTTGATCTCTGGTTCCTCTGCCTTTTCTAAATCCAGCTTGTGTTGCGAGCGAAATGACACAAAGACAAGACACACACAAAAGACAGACAAGACACACAACTCCGGCCGGAGGGAGAAGAAGAAGTCTCTTCAGCCCCCATTGTGGTTTATTTTATACCCCCAGTGCTGGACACCTTCCAAGAAGCTAAGAAGTACATACTTTACCAAATAAGGGCAAAAAGCTAAATGTAAGCAAAGGCAGGGGATCAAAGAGAAGAAGTGACCTCGAGGTGTTTACTGAGAAGCCTGTCCAGAATTCCATCCTCTTCCTTATCTCTAAGGGGGGGCGTGTTCCCTCCTGTGCGAGCGGACCAGTAACCTTGGATATTGTGTACAGGCCTCCTGGCAGAACATCCTGTTTTCAGGCATGCCCTGCCCAAGCAGAGAGTCTTGTTTTCAGGCACATCTCCGCTTCCTTAACCATTCCTTCACTTGGTCACTGTTGAACTCCTACAAGCTTGTATACCTGAAAATTCTCAGTTTGCGTACTGTCAAAGCCTAACTTGGATGATTTTGAGAATAACCTTGCTAGCATGTGAAATGAGTGCAATTGTGTGGTTTGAACATTCTTTGGCATTACCTTTCTTTGGGATTGGAATGAAAACAGATATTTTCCAGTCCTGTGGCCACTGCTGAGTTTTCCAAATTTCTTGGCATACTGAGTGCAGCACTTTCACAGCATCATCTTTTAGGATTTGAATTAGCTCAGCTGGAATCCCATCACCTCTCCTAGCTTTGTTCGAAGTAATACTTCCTAAGGCCCTCTTTACTTCACACTCCAGGATGTCTGGCTCTAGGTGAGAGATCACACCATCATGGTTATCTGGGTTAGGAGATCCTTTTTTGTACAGTTCTTCAGTGTATTCTTGTGCTGTTAGCTGTGGCCTTTCCATAAGTGATCTTTATTCTGTTGAGGTAATTTCCTTCTGTTCCTAGTTTGTTGAGTGTTTTTGTCATGAACACGTATGGAATTTTTCAAACGGTTTTTATCCATCAATTAAGAAAAATCATGTGGTTTTTGTCCCTCATTTTATTAATATGGTGTATTACACTGGCTGATTTTCCTATGTTAAACCATTCACCTATCCCAGAAATAAATCCACTTAGTTTCAGGATATATAATCTTTTTATTGTGCTGTTGAACTCAGTGCATTTGTAGGTTGCTGCAATTTTTATCAGTGTTCATCAGGAATATTAGTATAGTCTTCCTTTAGTGTCTGTATATGGCTTTGGTATCAGGGCAATGCTGTTCTCATAGAGCTGGACCTGTTCCATCTTCTTCAGATTTCAGGAGAATTAGTGTTAATTTTTATTTAAATTTTAGGTAGACATTTCCAACCAATTGATCTTTTCTTTGCTATGAGATTTAAAAATACGATTTACTTCTTAAGTAGTGTTTAAATCTTACCCATTGTTGAATTGTTCAGATTTTCTGTTTCTTCCTGTTTCAGTCATAGTACATTTCTAAATCTATATCCATTTCTTCTCGATTATCCAACTTGTTGGTATTCAATTATTCATAATATTCTCTTCTTTAATATATATCCCTATATCCTCATCAATTATTTTAAATTCTTTGCCAGGTAGCTCATTGATCTGACTCTTGTAGAATCAGCTCCTGGAGTTTTTCTTTTCTTGCTTTATTTGTTATGTTTTGTCATGTTTGTCATGGTTCTCTGTTGTATGTGTGTGTATCATCTGTATTTATCTTTCTACCTCTAATAGTGACAGTAAATTTCTAATTTCTAAGAAGTTGTAGAAAGGGTTACAGAGGAGATTAGATGATCAATGAATTCAATAACACAACTAAAAAAGTCTCCAAATGTAAGTTCTCTTGAGGAATTTATTTTATATGTATATAATGGTAATTGAACAATAAGGGTGTTTTCAATTACATAATTGTGAAGATGGTTGAACAAAAAGATCCATCAATATGCTTCACACTACATATGGACAAATGAAGGCTCTCCTTTGGTTTATGTTTCTGGCCAGTTTATGCTTTTGAAGCTCACATAATTTTGCAAGATTCTGGTTCAAAAGAATACTCTTTCTGCATCAACCATTTTTAATGTGGCCATTGTGGATTCCTTGTGATCATAGTCATGCTGCATAACTTGAAATTAAACTTCAGTGCACAGCATTCTTTTAAGCTAAAAATAGTCTGGATGTTTGGCTCTTTGTTTTCTCTGTTCTATTACTCAGTGGCCTTTTCCACATTTACAGCTTCATTTTCCACATTTCACATTCTTGAGGGGAGAGGACAAATATTTAAAGAAGATTTTAGAGGTTTTGAAAGGTGTCTTGCAGGGGTTTGGTTTGGTTTGGTTAGGTTTTTGCATTAGTGTTTATGTTTTACAACCTTGTATTAAATATTATTTATCTTAATTCTAACTTTTTTTGAGTCAAATTAGAGTGCTTCATTTCCTTCAGCCTGGTTCCAGAACAAAGAAAGGTATTCAAAAAGGATGGCTACGAAGACAACAGCAAACCTTCGTAGAATTTTTCAAACAGGCCAGTTAATTAAAGAAAGTAGTTATTGGATTGGCCAAAAAATTCATTTGCGTTTTGACTCAAATGAACTTTTTGGCTATCCCACTATCACGTGTCTAAGTATGCTTGACACCCAGTAAATAGGTTTTCTCACTAATTTATAGAAAACCCACAGCTGTGTGGGTAGGTGATAACACAGGAAGACAATAAAGTTTTTCATGAATGGGCACTTCTTTTAGCTGATCTTGCCTCATAGAACTTAGAGCTTTTTATTTTATACAACATTAGTGCCACATTCTGCCATTTGCAATGGACAATCAGTTGTTATATGAAAATTCAATCTTACCCAGCGATTCTGCCATTGAAAGGTCATCACCCTCTTCTCTTTGTCAGAGTAAGTGACTTTAATTTTCCTTCTGGCGTTGGTATACCTTCCAATACTTAGATTTTTCACTTAAATTTGTGGTTTTAAATCATGACTTTGAAGATGAGCAGCAGTCATATGCTAATCTTAAATAGATATAGCATGGCCTGTCTATAGGTAATCATAGATGTGGGAAAAAACCCACATCTTGTAGGTTTGTTTTTTATCAAGATAATTTTGTGAAAAGTGAACATCACTCTTATCACTGAATCTTGGCAAAGAGATTCTTTAAGAAATATTTTATATCTATGAACATATGAACAAAGAAGTATTTTTCTTTGTCTTTTTGTTTTTTTTTGTTTCACCATGAACAATGCATGATCTTTGTTCCCAGACCAGGGTTCAAGTCCATGCTCCTTGCAGTGGAAGCTTGGAGGCTTAACAACTGAACGACCAGAAAGTCCCCTTTTGTTTTTTAGTTTGATTTTTAACAAAGGAGTATGTTTAGAGATACTTTACTACCTTGCTGTAATAGTAACCTGCTTCATTCCAAATTCCTTTATAAATTACTGTAAGTTCCAATGCAATTGCATCCATGATGTTCCATTCAAAACACTGGAGTGTAGTCTTAATGATTGACATCTTTCACTCTACAAAAGGAAGGGAAAAAATGTTCTGAAAAAAATGATATTCAAGATCAAAGACTTGAATATAATCACAATCTGATGATTTTTAAGTTAAAATGTATGTCAGCTTAGAAGGAGGTAAGCCACAGGACATGGGAGAATATCACTGATGAAACTATTTGACATTTGTTGAAGTTGGCAGTTTTTGTATGTGTGATCTAGTATTCTGAGTGAAGGAGAAAGGAATTCTAACATGAGATAATGGATTCCATGGGCTGGGGATGGATGAAAAGAAACTAGAAACTAAGTAGAAAAATGTATAAAATTATCATAATATAGTATTGTCTTCTGATGTCTAACCAAATTTACTAATATTGTAATTTTTATCCTACATGATATTCATTTCATAGTGTACTTAGTACATGGGTTGTATCTTTTTAAGATCGTTTGGTATAATTTGAAACTATTAAATTATCAACATTCTAAATTGGAGATTGAAAAGTCTTAGGATTACAAAAGAGTTTGATGATACTTTCATATGGGGTAATGGAAATTTGAGGAATTTTGATAACTACAGTAAGAGTTTTGTTAAGCTACGGGTATTTTTTGATGTGAAAGAGCAAGGCTTTCTGTTCCCTATTCAAATCAAGCTAAGTGGAAGAAAGGAGGATGGTATTGAAAGGATATTTTGGAGAATGAGTATACAGAAAGATGGCAAGATTTTCCTCAAAAGCTACTATCTATGATCCCAAATCAATGAGGCCAGAAAGATATGTCTATTTTGATTGCAATCATTATTCCACAAAATATCATTCTAAAAGTAAATTTGAAAAACAAAATAGAATAAAGTCAGAACAAAATGCGTGATTATAAAACACTTAACTGAAAAAAATGCATAACGGTCTCTTTAACAAGTGGTGCTGGGAAAACTGGTCAACCACTTGTAAAAGAATGAAACTAGAACATTTTCTAACACCATACACAAAAATAAACTCAAAATGGATTAAAGATCTAAATGTAAGACCAGAAACTATAAAACTTCTAAAGGAGAACATAGGCAAAACATTCTCCGACATAAAACACTCTCTGACATAAAACACAGAAGGATCCTCTATGACACACCTCCCAGAATATTGGAAATAAAAGCAAAAATAAACAAATGGGACCTAATTAAAATTAAAAGCTTCTGCACAACAAAGGAAACTATAAGCAAGGTGAAAAGACAGCCTTCTGAATGGGAGAAAATAATAGCAAATGAAGCAACTGACAAACAAATAATCTCAAAAATATACAAACAATTCATGCAGCTCAATTCCAGAAAAATAAATGACCCAATCAAAAAATGGGCCAAAGAACTAAATAGACATTTCTCCAAAGAAGACATACAGATGGCTAACAAACACATGAAAAGATGCTCAACATCACTCATTATCAGAGAAATGCAAATCAAGACCACAATGAGTACCATTTCACAGCAGTCAGAGGGCTGTGATCCAAAAGTCTACAAGCAATAAATGCTGGAGAGAGTGTGGAGAAAAGGGAACATTCTTACACTGTTGGTGGGAATGCAAACTAGTACAGCCACTATGGAGAACAGTGTGGAGATTCCTTAAAAAACTGGAAATAGAACTGCCTTATGACCCAGCAATTCCACTGCTGGGCATACACACCGAGGAAACTAGAACTGACAGAGACACGTGTACCCCAATGTTCATCACAGCACTGTTTATAATAGCCAGAATATGGAAGCAACCTAGATGTCCATCAGCAGATGAATGGATAAGAAAGCTGTGGTACATAGACACAATGGAGTATTACTCAGCCATCAAAAAGAATGCATTTGAATCAGTTCTAATGAGGTGGATGAAACTGGAGCCTATTATACAGAGTGAAGTAAGCCAGAAAGAAAAACACCAATACAGTATACTAACACATATATATGGAATTTAGAAAGATGGTAATGATAACCCTGTATGCGAGACAGCAAAAGAGATGCAGATGTACAGAACAGACTTTTGGACTCTGTGGGAGAGGGAGAGGGCGGGATGATTAGGGAGAATGGCATTGAAACATGTATAATATCATATAAGAAATGAATCGCCAGTCTAGGTTCAATGCAGGATACAGGATGCTTGGAGCTGGTGCACTGGGATAACCCAGAGGGACGGGATGGGGAGGGAGGGGGAAGGGGGTTCAGCAGTGGGAACTTACACACACACGTGGCGGATTCATGTTGATGTATGGCAAAACCAATACAGTATTGTAAAGTAAAAAAAATAAAAAAATAAAAACAGTAAATAAAAAGTTGAGAATTATGTATTTGGTGACTTTACTGAGGACTGTAGCCAAGAAGGTAGCCTCTTAGATAACTCTAAGGAACTTTCCCAAAAGGTGATGGAGGAGCCAGGATTTGTAGTAGTTTTTGCTTAAAACAAAACAAAAAACATAGTTGACTATCAAAAGACAACTGCTGATCACAAAAACAGATGTCGCAAGTTAATGATTTTAGTGCTTTTCTACAGGTGGGAAGACACAAGAAATCAATCATTCTTATTGAAATCAATCATTCACATGTATTTTAAATACCCAGGTGCCGGGGTCCAGCCCTGGTGGATCCAGGGAATTCGAAGCGGGGACAGAGTTGGCGTCCTAGGAATTAATTGCTTAATTAAAGATATGGAGGGAGATTAGAAAGAAATAGTGTAGTAGGAAAATTAGTAGAGAAAAGAGGCTGAATAACTTGGTTTACGTGGAAAACCAATAAAACCTCAAGACAAGAGGTTTGCACCATCTACGTAGGCCACCGGCACCCGCTTGAATAGCAGAGGGTGCCCTGCCTTGGGCTATCACTCTTGTGGGTCTTAGAAGCCAGGGAAAGTAAGTAGACATGGCAAGCCTCCACGCTCCAGATGGGAATTCAGCCAGAAAAACGGAGAAAAAGAAAGAACGGCACAGGGGAATCAGTCTTTCCAGGAACTGATCTGATTTCTTTATTTTTCAGCTTTGCTTATATACCTATTGTTACACATAGAAACAAATGGAAATTTCAAAGTCACGCGGAGGTCAGCAGTCCTGACCTTTAAAAAAATCACATGCTTCATATAAATGTATACAAAAGTCTTAGGGGTTTTACATCATCTGGCCATGAGGCCTGCTGACATTTTATGGCCCTTTCTTTCTGATAACAGTCAGTCAACCAGAAAACTTATTTTTCAGAGGTGATTTTTCTTAAACCAGGTGCCACCCTCCGAAGGTACCAGATAAAGTTGCATTCCTATAGGGTGAAGGTGCAGTGGGTTACAATTAAGAAAGGAATTTACTTAGCCTAAAGTTTAACATGATTAATATCAAAGGTTAATACTTATTTCTCCTGTATGCTAGTTATATTCATTATAAGGGCAGGATATATGGAGATTTAGAAGCAAATATTGGCTCAACAAATGAAAAACCCTTCACCAATATAATTCCTAATCAACCCACTATACTATACTAATAATTTTCTGATTTCTCAAAAGAATCTGTATTTAGAAAGTTTAAAGCATCTCATGTCTCTCATGGTTGGGAAGCTGTAAACGATCACATGTGGCCAGATGAACTTGCTCAGGCAGGCTAGAGAACCTTCAGAGGAGTTTGTAAGTTGAAACACTCTTGTCACGCCCAGGAATTTTTATTAACTTGAAGCTGTAAGTTAACTCCTTCTCTGAGAGAGGTGGTGGGGGGACAGCCCCCCGTAAAGTCAGAGGTGTAGGTGAGAGCATAAAACAGTAAAGTAGGCAGACTCTGGTTTTGGGGGTAGATGCTCAGGAACAGGGGGTCTCCTGAAGCTCGATCCCGCTTTTGCATATGTCGAGCCTCCATCCTCATGACCTTTGCCACGGGCGGATTTCCTCAGGCTGGCTCCCGGCACCCAGGCTTTTATCCTGTTTTTCCTCTATCTGAATTCCCCTCAGGCTTCACCATCAGGGCAGCTGCCCTGGTTGATGGCTTTATGGTCGCAACATCTCTTGTTTATTGAAATGGCAGGTGACATTCTTTCTCCGCACATTGACCTGGTATTACAGTTATTGTGAAACTACCCCTGAGCTCTTTGGCTTAACTGTTCAGGCTGTGGGAACTGTGAAATAGTGATTATATTAAAGACATTTGGGAAAATCAGACAGAGAGGTGAGTTGTGACTTATTTAGTTTATAATTTCTTATAAAAGTAGATAAGTGTTGGCAAAATGCCTCTAGTGTTTATCTTTTCATCCAAAAATAAGCACCTGATGCAGATGTGCCCTGGTGCTGGGGCGACTGTAAGTGAACAAAATAGTGAAAAAATATTTTCTATTCTTGTGTTTATATCATACTGCTAGGAAGACATACATATAAATGAATAAGTATATTATGTCTTAGATGCTATTAAGTGAAAAAGAGAAAACTTTATATGTATTTACATTTCCACCCCCTTGGTCTCTGGCTTGTTTATTTTAGCTGCACCGGGGCTTTGTTGCTGCATGCAGCCTTTCTCTGGTTGTGGTGAGGGGGGCTACTCTTCACTTGCAATGCGTGGCCTTCTCACTGTGGCGGCTTCTCTTGTTATGGAGGATAGACTTAGTTGTGCTGTGGCACGTGAAATCTTCCTGGACCAGAGATCGAACTCCAGGCCCTGCACTGGCAGGCAAATTCTTAACCACTGGGCCACCAGGGAAGTCTTCAGAATCCTACTTTAAGATGATTGGTAAATGTTCTTTCCTGCCGCTAGCCGTCATCCTAAATCTAGCTCTTTCTTATGTGATCCAAACAACCTTTGCGTTTTGTACCAAATGAACTCAACCGAGTTAACCTGGCATATTTTCTTAACCTCTCAGATGTTTGTCGGGGTCCATGTCGGCATAGATTTGCTCTGAAACTTGGATGTGCTGGGATTATTCTTGCCTTGACTCTGATTGGGAAAAAAATTTCAAGTAAGTGGTACAAGATCATTTATTTTTATTTTTCTACTTATTCTACTTGTACCATCAATATGTCTACCCCAAACTTACCAGAAGACCAGTGAAATATAAAAAGTCACAAAACAGTGCTCTAATAGTGCTCAGCCCATATTCATTCTTCAAGCTTTGGCCTCTGGTATTTCTCTTCCTAATTGTTCTGAGTCATTGCAAGAGATTTCACATGTGCTCCAAGAATCTTTTTTTAACTGTAATTATGATAAAGGGGTGACAATAACAAAGAAAATTTCCAATTATTTACAGTTTTTTTTATTTTAAAATATATTTTATGTACTACACCAAAATATTTCAACACATAGTAATACACAAATTATTGATGAGCTATTTTACATTCTTTTTACAAATTGTTTTAGATCTTTGAAATCTAGTGTGTATATCTACAGTATATTTCAAACTAGCCACTAATATCAATAACCTCAGATATGCACATGAAACCACCCTTATGGCAGAAAGTGAAGAGGAACTAAAAAGCCTCTTGATGAAAGAGAAAGAGGAGAGTGAAAAAGTTGGCTTAAAACTCAACATTCAGAAAACTAACATCATGGCATCNAAAAAGCCTCTTGATGAAAGTGAAAGAGGAGAGTGAAAAAGTTGGCTTAAAACTCAACATTCAGAAAACTAACATCATGGCATCCGTTACCATCACTTCATGGCAAATAGATGGGGAAACGATGGAAACTGTCAGGCTTTATTTTAGGGGGCTCCAAAATCACTGCAGATAGTGATTGCAGCCATGAAATTAAAAGACACTTACTCCTTGGAAAGAAAGTTATGACCAACCTAGATAGCATATTCAAAAGCAGAGACATTACTTTGCTGACTAAGGTCCATCTAGTAGTCAAGGCTATGGTTTTTCCAGTAGTCATGTATGGATGTGAGAGTTGGACTGTGAAGAAGGCTGAGTGCTGAAGAATTGATGCTTTTGAACTGTGGTGTTAGAGAAGACTCTTGAGAATCCCTTGGGATGCAAGGAGGTCCAACCAGTCCATCCTAAAGGAGATCAGTCCTGGATGTTCATTGGAAGGACTGATGCTAAAGCTGAAACTCCAGTACTTTGGCCACCTCGTGCGAAGAGTTAACTCATTGGAAAAGACTGATGCTGGGAGGGTTTGGGGGCAGGAGGAGAAGGGGATGACAGAGGATGAGATGGTTGGATGGCATCACTGACTCGATGGACATGAGTTTGAGTGAACTCCAGCAGTTGGTGATGGACAGGGAGGCCTGGTGTACTGCGATTAATGGGGTCCCAAAGAGTTGGACACGACTGAGTGACTGAACTGAACTGAACTGATTCATCAGAAATACTTGATTTGTATTTAGATTTTGTAAAGCTTACAGTTTTAAAGTCTTTATTGAACTTGTTACAATATTGCTTCTATTGTTACTATGTTCTGGGTTTTTGTTAGTTTTTGTTCTTTGTTTTTGGCCAAGACACTTGTGGGATCTCAGCTTTCCAACCAAGGATCACACCTACTCCCCATGCACTGGAAGGCAGGCTTAACACTGGATGGCTTAGGAAGTCCCAATAGTTTATTAAGTGCCTATGAAATTTCAGATTGTCCTGGGCAATGTCTCACATAGGATAGGCACAATTATACTGATTCTGAAGATGGAGCATGCAGACAGGAGTGGAAGCAATTTAAAAGTTTAAGTAACACCAGGTTACTGAAAGCAAGTAAAAAATGTGAAAGTGAAAGTCACTCAGCTGTGTCTGACTCTTTGCAACCCCATGGACTATACAGCCCATGGAATTCTCCAGGTCAGGATACTGGCATGGGTAGCCTTTTCCTTCTCCAGAGGCTCTTGGATTCTTTGCCAGCTAAGCGAGAAGGGAAGCCCAAGAATACTGGAGTAGGTAGCCTATCCCTTCTCCAGCAGATCTTCGTGACCCAGGAATCCAACCAGGGCCCCCTGCATTGCAAGCTGATAAGCAAGCAAAGAAAGTTTCAGTAAATAAGTAAAGTCTTATTTATAGTAGAAGCAAGTAACTCAAATGCTTCTGTGGGTTTACTTGTTATGTGTTTGTTTACATTGTCTTCTAAATGGACTCTCTGTTACTACATTGCTATTGCTTTTATCTTCTGTTCATTTCAAGCTTGTTGAAATCATTTCCGGGAGTGATAAACACAGCATATGCATTTCACTGCAGCTTTTAGCATTAACCTTTTTAATAGTTTCTCTTTATTTACCAGTGATATCCTTAACTGTGGTGTTGGAGAAGACTCTTGAGAGTCCCTTTGACTGCAAGGAGATCCAACCAGTCCATTCTGAAGGAGATCAGCCCTGGGATTTCCTTGGAAGAAATGATGCTAAAGCTGAAACTCCAGTACTTTGGCCACCTCATGCGAAGTGTTGACTCTTTGGAAAAGACTCTGATGCTGGGAGGGATTGGGGGCAGGAGGAGAAGGGAACGACAGAGGATGAGATGGTTGGATGGCATCACTGACTCGATGGACATGAGTCTGAGTGAACTTCGGGAGTTGGTGATGGACAGGGAGGCCTGGCGTGCTGCGATTCATGGGGTCGCAAAGAGTCAGACATGATTGAGCAACTGAACTGAACTGAACTGACATCCTTAACACAAAACTCATCAAAAGAAAAAAGCATGGCAAAACCAATACAGTATTGTAAAGTAAAAAAACAAAATTTAAATTTAAAAAATTTTTTTTTTAAAAAGGGAAAAAGCTGTGTGGATTCCCAAGAAAACAGGAAGGAAACAACAGGTATATTTTGTGCCTTGAATCTTCTAAGAATAATGGCTAAATTTTGATAGATATCATTACCTTATCTTAGTTAAGGCTAATAACAACCAACACATTAAGATAGTATTATCACTCTGATTTTACCTTTGACAAAACTGAGACATGGAAAGATTAGGCCACTCATTCAGAGTCTTACAAGTCCTAAGAGGTGACACTGAGACTTTGGTGGTCTATATTCAGAGCCTATGATCTTAACCAGATAATACTGTCTTAATGAATACTCCTGCCAGAATAATCAAGAATTAGCTACTAGTCAAAAACCAAACTATAGTCAAATATTCATTTACATGGGCTATTTGGTGATTTGAATGAATATGACAAGCAGTTAACTTTTGCCTGAAGTTAATTAATGAAACACAAATGTGAAATGACTTCTTTAAATTTATTGTATTAATCATTAAGACATTGATCATGTCCTTATAGTTTCTAAGTAGTGTGTTTTAATACACTATTGATGAGTGACTGCAGCAGAAAGTGATCATTTATTATATACCTTGTACAGAACAGAAATGTTAAGAAACTTGGGAAAACCTTCTAGAAAATGCTATCCAATAGATCCTGTTAATAACCCATCCCCAAGAAGAAGAAATGTAAAAAACAATGCACTGATTCCAATTTGGGAAAGGAGTACATCAAGGCTGTATATTGTCACTCTGCTTATTTAACGTATGTGCAGACAGCATGTGAAATGCCGGGCTAGATGAAGCACAAGCTGGAATCAAGATTACTGGGAGAGATATCAGTAATCTTCGATATGCAGATGACACCACCCTTATGGCAAAAAGTGAAGAAAAACTAAAGAGCCTCTTGATGAAAGTGAAAGAGGAGACTGAAAAATTGGACTTAAAACTCAACATTCAAAAAATGAAGATCATGGCATCTGGTCCCATCAGTTCAGTTCAGTTCAGTTGCTCAGTTGTGTCCGACTCCTTGCAACCCCATGAATCGCAGCACTCCAGGCTTCCCTGTCCATCACCAACTCCCGGAGTCCACTCAGACTCATGTCCATCGAGTCAGTGATGCCATCCAACCATCTCACCCTCTGTCGTCCCCTTACCTCCTGCTCCCAATCCCTCCCAGCATCAGAGTCTTTTCCAATGGGTCAACTCGTTGCACGAGGTGACTTCACGGCAAATAGATGGGGAAACAATGGGAACAGTGACAGACTTTATTTTCTACGGCTCCCAAATCACTGCAGATGGTGACTATAGCCATGAAATTAAAAGACATGGGCTCCTTGGAAGAAAAGATGTGACCAAACTAGACACCATATTAAAAATCTGAAATATTACTGTGCCAACAAAGGTCCTTCTAGTCAAAGCTATGGTTTTTCCAGTAGTCTGGTATGGATGTGAGATTTGGACCATAAAGATAGCTGAGTGCTGAAGAATTGATGTTTTTGAACTGTGGTGTTGGAGAAGACTCCTGAGAATCTCTTGGACTGGAAGGAGATCAAACCAGTCAATCCTAAAGGAAATCAGTCCTGAATATTCATTGGAACGACTGATGCTGAAGCTGAAGCTCCAATACTTTGGCCACATGATGCAAAGAGCTGACTCACTGGAAAAGACCCTGATGCTGGGAAAGATTGAAGGCAGGAGGAGAAGGGGATGACAGAGGTTGAGATGGTTGGATGGTATCACCGACTCAATAGACATGAGTTTGAGCTAGCTCTTGGAGTTGGTGATGGACAAGGAAGCCCCATGCTGCAATCCATGGGTTCACAGAGTTGGACAAGGCTGAGTAACTGAGTTGAACTGAATAGGCAAATATATAATTTAGCATCAGAAAATTTTTATAATTTTTCTCCATGGTATTTGCCATCAACTTATGAATTATTATTTGCTTTCAAGTATATTGTTTCAAGTGTATTTTTTAGATGATTTTGATATTGTTGTCCATGGAGTAGAAAGAGCACTGGCGAGGAATTTAAGGAATCCTAGAAAGAGTTTTATCTCTATCACCATCTCCTTGTGTGGACTTGAAAAAGTTATTCTGTCTGTTAGTGTTTTAATGGGTCACTATTTTTCAAATCTTAGTAGTAGAATGAACAATGGTCTCAAAAGCCTCACAGTTATATTAAATTCTAAATACATAACTGTCCTCACAGTGATGATCAAAGTCTTTCCTGAATTTATGACTAGTGCGTGCGTCTAGACTAGACACATGCGACTAGATCTTTTCAAGAAAATTAGAGATAGCAAGGGAACATTTCATGCAAAGATGGGCTCGATAAAGGACAGAAAAGGTATGGACCTAACAGAAGTATAAGATATTAAGAAGAGGTGGCAAGAATACATGGAAGAACTGTACAAAAAAGATCTTCACGACCCAGACAATCATGATGATGTGATCACTAATCTAGAGCCAGACATCCTGGAAAGTGAAGTCAAGTGGGCCTTAGATAGCATCACTATGAATAAAGCTAGTGGAGGAGATGGAATTCCAGTTGAGCTGTTTCAAATCCTGAAAGATGATGCTGTGAAAGTGCTGCACTCAATATGCCAGCAAATTTGGAAAACTCAGCAGTGGCCGCAGGACTGGAAAAGGTCAGTTTGCATTCCAATTCCAAAGAAGTGAAGTGAGTGAAGTCACTCAGTCGTGTCCAACTCTTTGCGACCCCATGGACTGTAGCCTACCAGGCTCCTCCCTCCATGGGATTCTCCAGGCAAGAGTACTGGAGTGGATGCTCAAACTACCGCACAATTGCACTCATTTTGCATACTAGTAAAGTAATGCTCAAAATACATACAGTAAATACAAGAAGAAAAATATAGCACATATCAGAGTATGTAGGATCCAGATATTTGGGAACTAGCCAAACTGATAAATACTGTAGCCTCTTTTAACCAGTAGTGTAGAAAAAGAGCTGTTTGAGGAGATGTAATAAACCTGCAGCAGCCACAACAGAGCTATCTGCCATTTCTTTTTCTTCCATTTTATTCATTCATTTTTGTCTGTGCTGGGTCTTCATTGCTGCTCAGAGTTTTCTTTAGTTGCTCAGAGTGGGGGCCACTCTCTAGCTGTGGTGTGCGGGCTTCTCACTGTGGTAGTTGCTCTTGCTGCAGAGCACAGCTTCTAGGGCACTCGGGCTTCAGTAGTTGCAGTGTACGGGCTCTAGAGCACAGGCACGATAGTTGTGTCGCACAGGATTAGTTGCTCCACAGCATGTAGGATCTTCCCAGATTAGGGATCGAACCTGTGTCTCCAGCTTTGGCAGGTGGCTTCTTCACTGAGTCGTCAGGGAAGCCCTTGCAATTTCTTTCTGATTGTCTCACTATAGTCTCTTATTGCAAGATGGCCAGGATAACTGTGAGTGTTTTAGGATTGATGTTACAAATTACATTACAAATCTTTAATGGACTTCATCTTTGTTGTACATCAAAAGGTAGGACACTATTTTTCCCTAGAAAGTGAAAGTGTGCAGGCATTCAACCCAGTTTCTGAAAAGAATTTTTGTTGACTTTTTCACAACAGATGACTGTATTATGCTTTTTTGAGTCTGCAAAAGATTTATTGACATTTGTATAAATTACAGTTAAAATCGATTCTTTTTATCATTCAAAAAACCAAGACATTGAAGTTTAAGACCAGGAGCATATTCAAGTTTATCCAAAATATAGTAATACTTTATTGTGTGGAAAGTTACCAAACATTGAGATATGTTGGATTAATTACCAAGTTTTCATTTGTTTGACTCATTCTAAAATACAGTATTTTTTTAAGTGCAGTACTTTAAAATAAATATTATTTTAAAATAAAGTGTTCTTGACTAGAATAAATGCATTAAAAGNTCTATACTTCATTGACATATAAATGCAACTCTAATATTAGCTTACTTTTATTTCTTTGTCATTAGAAAAGGTTAATTTTGGTTACATGTGTGTATGTTTCTTACTGGGGTATTATGTTTATTTTATTAAGGTTTATTATAAAATTGGAAAACTCTGAGGTGTTTTTGAGAAGAAATACAAGCATAGTAGATAGATTAAATGTGACTGAACATTCTATTTTATTCTGAAGAGTAAAGTAATGGTTTTATTAAGACTGTGATCAGGTAAATCTGGAACGTATCCTATAATAGTAAAAAGAGCAACAGTTAGACACTGCTTTTATTTAGTGCTCTAAACTAGACAGCATATTATAAAGCAGAGACATTACTTTGCCAACAAAGGTCCATCTAGTCAAGGCTATGATTTTTCCAGTGGTCATGTATGGATGTGAGAGTTGGACTATAAAGAAAGCTGAGCACCAAAGAATTGATGCTTTTGAACTGTGGTGTTGGAAAAGACTCTTGAGAGTCCCTTGGACTGCAAGGAGATCCAACCAGTCCATCCTAAAGGAAATCAGTCTTAAATATTTATTGGAAGGACTGATGCTGAAGCTGAAACTCCAATATTTTGTCCACCTGATGTGAAGAACTGACTATTTTGCAAAGACCCTGGTGCTGGGAAAGATAGAAGGCAGAAGGAGAAGGGGACGACAGAGGATGACATGGATGGATAGCATCACCAACTCAGTAGACATGAGTTTGAGTAAACTCTGGGAGTTGGTGATGGACAGGGAGGCCTGGCGTGCTGCAGTCCATGGGGTCAGAAAGAGTCGGACAGGACTGAGCAACTGAACTGAACTGAACTGAACCCTGATTTTCAAGTAAAGAAAAACATAAAGTGTGATTTTTTTTTTTTTTCACAAGACCGCTTTGGGGTTAAAGAAGATAACACTAAAGAACTAGGCAGAGATCTGGTCAAAGAGAGCCTGACAAGTCACCAAGGGCCTTTTGGAAACAGGCTTGGTCAGTTGAGCATTAAAATGTTATTTTGAAAGTTGAGAAGGGGACCAGAAGGGTGAAAGAGATAAAACACAGGGGACTTTTGCTATTACTCTCTTGAAAGAAATGCTGATGTGACTAGACTGTCAGGCACTAGGAGGGAATCAGGTGGACTTCTCAGAGCCAAGGGGCCTTATGAAGAACTGGAACAAAGAAACAAAGAAAATCTGTGATGGAGCCCTGCCCACTGTACTACTGCACTTTCAATTTAGGACAAGCAGGTGAACGTCTTGCGCATACTCCATCCTGGCGTGCCAGCTCTGCGTTGCCATCCCATTCTTGGACTGCTACTCACACCACATTTGCAATGAGCCACAACACTCCTGCGTCTTTGGAACTAGTAGAACACTGATCACTCGTAAACTATTTGGAATGGGAAAAAAGGAACCTTCTACACACAACATGAACTGAGCCTCCTTTTCTGGCCACATTCAAATTCTGAGACCCTGTGTATCTATACATACTTACCACATTTCCTGAGCACATACTCTGTTTAAGTCTGATCACACTTCTGTGGGTATCATCTCAATACCTCCCCAAATACTAGGTCATTATATCCTAAATATTTAAGAAACTTAAAGTTCAGTGAAAGGAAGAAGTTTTTCATGTGACATGTTAATAAGAAATTTACTTTCCAGTTTTCAAAGCTTCATTTTATATACATCATGATGACATTTCTATTTAGAATGCTTCGCTTCCAGTGAAGATGAACTTGCAAGTTCCAGATGTTTATATTAGCTTTCTATTAAAAGTTTATATTTGTGACTGACTGTGTAGTTATCACTGTTCAGTTGCTAAGTCATGTCCAACCCTCTGAGACCCCCATGGACCGCAGGTCCCCAGGTTCCTCTGTCCTCCAGTATCTCCCAGCTTGCTCAAATTCATGTCCATTTGAGTCAGTGATGCTATCTAACCATCTCATCCTCTGCCTCCCCTTTCTCCTTTGGCCTCAGTCTTTCCCAGCATCAGGGTCTTTTCCAGTGAGTTGGCTTTTCCCATCAGGTAGTCAAAGTATTGGAGCATCAGATCTTCCAAAGCTTCAGCATCAGTCCTTCCAAGGAATATTCAGGGTTGATTTCTTTTAGGATTGACTGGCCTGATTTGCATGCAGTCCAAGGGAACCTCAAGAATCTTCTCCAGCACCATGATTTGAAAGCATCAATTCTTCAGCACTTACTCTCTTTATGGTATAAATTTCATGTCAGTACATGAGTAATGGAAAAGCCGTAGCTTTGACTATACTGACATTTGCTGGCAAAGTGATGTCTTTGCTTTTGAATATGCTGTCTAGGTTTGTCATAGCTTTCCTTCCAAGGAGCAAGTGAAAAACAGTGAAAGTGTTAGTCCCTCAGTCCTGTCTGACTCTTTCCCACCCTATGGACTCTATCCTGCCAGGTTCCCCTGTCCACGGAAATGGAATTTCTCCAGACAAGAATACTGGAGTGGGTAGCCATTCCCAGTAGCAAGTGTCTTTTAATTTCAGGGCTTTAGTCATTGTCTGCAGAGATTTTGAAGCCCAAAAAAACAAAGTCTGTCACTGCTTGCATTTTTTTTCCCCTTCTATTTGCCATGAAGTGATAGGACCAGATGCTAAAATCTTAGTTTTTTGAATGTTGAGTTTCAAGCCAGCTTTTTCACTCTCTTTCACCTTCTCTCAGAGGCTTTTTATTTCCTCTTCACTTTCTGCCATAGACTGTTTACTTACCCAGTGGTTAATAACTGAGCATCTCGTTGTTTCCTGAAAGTTACAGAAAATACTGGCTGGATGAGGAGAATTATGTGAGAAAATCATGAACACTAAAGAGAGTCTTTTCTTTTGCTCTACAGATTACCCGTTTCTGGTCATTCTAAAGAAGATAGCTGCGTTTGCATATCAAGGACACAATTTATTTCTGAAACCTGTGCTGCAGAAAATAGACGGATCTGCCAAAAAAAAAAAAAAAACTAATATGTGTCAGAAATAAAGCTGAAACTCCAGTACTTTGGCCACCTCATGCAAAGGGTTGACTCATTGGAAAGGACTCTGATGCTGGGAGGGATTGAAGGCAGGAGGAGAAGGGGACGACCGAGGATGAGATGGCTGGATGCCATCACTGACTCGATGGACATGAGTCTGAGTGAACTCCGGGAGTTGGTGATGGATAGGGAGACCTGGCGTGCTGCGATTAATGGGGTCACAAAGAGTCAGACACGACTGAGCGACTGAACTGAACTGAACTGATACCATTTTTCTAGATTCCACACATATGCATTAATACTAAATTTATTTTTCTCTTTCTTCCTTACTTCACTCTGTATGACAGACTCTAGATCCATCCACATCTCTACAAATGACCCAATTTCATTCCCTTTTATGTCTGACAAGTCAGTGCCAGCCTGAATCATATAAATTCAAATAATACTATAATGATCAAAATAAAATTTAGTTTCTCTTTTCCATGCCTGTTGATTTATAATACTTATTAATATAAATCTTTGAACACATCAAATATTCAAAGGATAATTCATTTTGTGCCAGTTACTTAGGAAACATCAATACATTTTTAGAAAAACATTCTAGATAAGATTATCTTTACAAAATAATATATGATAAAAGTGAGATTTTTGAAGTGTTTGTTCCTTCGAGGGAAAAGACCTATAAAGAACAGACTTTAGAAAAAATGTTCCCACAACTGACAATGTACATTCCTACCTCCTTGGAATGATGTTCAAAGAAACCTTCTAAAGCAGATCAGGAAAAAGCTAAGTTCATTCAGTTAGTTCAGAATTCATTCCAAATATAACACTTTTTTTCTCCTATATTTAGGGTGTGATCTGAAATTAAGTACCCATAAAGCACACATCTGTAAGAACCTTTTACAATGAAACTAAGCCCAAGAAATTAGGTTCTTGAACTGTCATTTGCTATTGCACTATTAGATAAAGATAAGTGATAAAGTGAAGTCGCTCAGCCGTGTCCGACTCTTTTCGACCCCATGGACTGTAGCCTACCAGGATCCTCTGTCCATGGGATTTTCCAGGCAAGAGTACTGGAGTAGGTTGCCATTTCCTCCTCCTGCACTATTAGATAATCATGTGAATTCATTCTTGGATATGATAAGGCTAAGGTCATCTCTGAAACTCAAACTATAAAGATGCAATTCCAGGAGGAAGACAAGTCTAACCATATTCTAGACAGATTAAAAAATATCAGATCTAAGAAACCATTTCTTTAGTTGAAGTATTTGAATCAATGTTTATGTAGCTCAACTGGGAAAGAATCTGCCTGCAATGAGGGAGACCTGGATTCCATCCCTCAGTTGGGAAGATCCCCTGGAGAAGGGAAAGGTTACCCATTCCAGTATTCTTGCCTGGAGAATTCCATGGACTCTATAGTCCATGGGATTGCAAAGGGTTGGACACAACTGAGTGACTTTAACTTTTTACTGACAATAAACTCACTGCAAAGCCAAGTCATATCAACCTATTATGTCATTCAGAATCGGCCATTTATACTTCCTCTGTGCAGCCCATGCTTCAGATGCAGGCTCCTGACCACTCTTTGAACACATCCTGATGTTTTAGGATTTCATGGTTGTGCCAAACATGCAACAGGCCCCTTTCATATAATCCTTTTATTCTTTGCCTAGAAAAAGCCTAGGAACTGTAGAAAGCTTGAATCAAATGTTCTTTTCTTTCTGAACTTTTCCTCAAATCTCTCTGACTCTCTTTTTCTTTCCACTTTTCTAAAACAGGATTTAGTTTCTTCTTTGCAATATTATAATTAGTCCTTTTTTATTATTGTAACACTGCTCTGCTTCTCTCCTGGCTAGAGCTGGACAAGTATCACAATAAAACAATGAAAAGAAGAGAAGTCTCTGATTCAGTTAAAAGAGTAAGGGCAAAAAACTGGAAATAGAACTGCCATACGACCCAGCAATCCTACTGTTAGGCATACACAGCAAGAAAACCAGAATTGAAAGTGACACTTGTATGACAATGTCCATCGCAGCACTGTTTACAATAGCCAGGACATTGAAGCAACCTAGATGTCCACCAGCAGACAAATGGATAAGAATGCTGTGGTACACATACACAATGGAATATTACTCAGCTATTAAAAAGAATGCATTTGAATCAGTTCTAATGAGGTGGATGAAACTGGAGCCTATTATACAGAGTGAAGTAAGTCAGAAAGAAAAACACCAACACAGTACATTAACACATATATAGGGAATTTAGAAAGATGGTAATGACGACCCTATATGCCAGACAGCAAAAGAGACACAGATGTAAAGAACAGACTTTTGGACTCTGTGGAAGAAGGTGAAGGTGGGATGATTTGAGAGAATAACATTGAAACATGTATGTTATCATATGTGAAATAGACCGCCAGTCCAGGTTCGACGCATGAGACAGAGTGCTCAGGGCCAGTGCACTGGGATGACCCTGAGGGATGGGATGGGGAGGGAGCTGGGAGGGGGTTCAGGATGGGGAACACATGTACACCCGTGGCTGATTCATGTGAATGTATGGCAAAAATCACCACAATATTGTAAAGTAATTAGCCTCCAATTAAAATAAATAAATTAATTTTTTGGGGGGAACGCATGTACACTTGTGGTGAATTCATGTCAATGTTTGGCAAAACCAATACAGTAATGTAAAGTAAACTAAAGTTAAAATAAAAATTAAAAAAAAGAAAAAAAAAGAGTAAGGGTATAACAATGATCTATTTATGCCATATTTAATGGCCCTTGAGCCTGGACCAATGACATGTCTTCCATTTATTTTCTATGCCATGTGCTTGAATTTGAAGTTCATTTCCCACTATTTTATCTTCCTGTTCCACCCGCTGACAGAGCTCCTCAATATACACAGTATGTGTTGAAAGCAGTTGTCATGGTTAACATATTACACTATCACCTATAAAATAAACAGCAGGGACCTACTGTATACCTCTTTGCTGTACACTGGAAACTAACACAACATTGTGAAGTAATTGTATCTCAATTTTTTAAATCAATTATTGTGGAAAAAATTATACTGGGAAAATTTAAAAATAAAACATACATGCATTAGCCTAGCTTTTCAAAAACCATTATTTCTGATCCATGATGTGTAAGTAGCCACCAATCAAATTCTGTTTCTTTAAAATGCAGGTATGGATAAACAAGAATAAGTTTGACTTTCATACCAAGCACTGTGAGAAACGAAAATCCAGTCAGTACAAGATAATTATAAAAAGAGTTTTTAAAGTTCTAAACACCTGTAAACTCATGAAGCAACTAAAGTAGCCAGGTAGGATGGGCATAGATTTTAGTTCACCCCTTGACAGCAGCTGGTTTGAATCTGCCAGTGTTTGATGAACTCCATTCTGTCCTCTTGTGGGCCTACTGGGTTTTGTTCTGTGTGTGTGTGCGGTTTGTGTGTGTTTGTAACTAGACTTGTTCTCTTCCAACAAAGCAAAACCAAGCAAAGTAAGAAAAAAAAAAAGTTGTATATCAATCAGAAGCAGTTTATCTGTTTTATCCTTTTGCACAGCTTATTTCCTTCATGTTATATGAAATTTGATATTTATTTATATATCATTGTATTATTGTTATCACTTTATTACCACTATTGCCATTTGAGCTCCATGAGATCAAGACCTTCATAGCATTTTAGTCCATACATGGTTTTGACACGTAGTAAACGTTCAAGAAGTATTTCCTGAACAACAAACAAATAATTATCAAACGGAATTTGTTTACTGAATGAGCTCTCCTAGGTGATTCTTGTTTGGAGTCTCTCTTGCAACTGGAGTGAGGTGGTGACTGGACTGGGGTTAGCTCAAAGTCTTTGTCATTCATGTACATGGTGACTGATTACTTAAAACCTCAGGAGGATGACTGAGTTACAGGAGCAGTTTTCTGAAAGGACCATTTTTCAAATAATAAGCAGTATAGAATGATGTGTCAGCATTTAGGAGGTGATATGAGACTTTCCAGGTGGTGGTAGTGCTAAAGAATCTACCTGCCGATGCAGAAGATGCAAGAGATGAGGGTTTGATCCCTGAGTCTGGAAGATCCCCTAGGGGAGGAAATGGCAACCCACCCCAGTATTCTTGCCTGCAAAATTTCCATGGACAGAGGTGCCTGGTGGGCTGCAGTCCATGGAGCTGAAAAGAGTCAGACACAACTGAGCACATGAGAACAGGAAGCGATGCACGAATAAGGCTAGAACCTAAATACAACAACCCAGGTATATGGACCCAACTGCACTCTCTGTCAAAACAATCTATAAGGGTTCTTTCAAAATAAACTTTGAAGTCTGCATAATCAGCATGTGCTTTGGATTCCGCCTCTGTGCTTCATGGGAAATTGCCGATGTTCTATGACAAGAATTAAACTGGTATGTAGCTAAAATCTTCTAGCAAAGATCTCTAATAGGCATAATTTTTAAAGGCAATTCCAATTCTGACTGAAATTGCTCTCCAGCTTTTTCTTCAGCTATTCCTCATTTTACACGTGACAGCTACTCATTCCTGACTTGAGTAAGGTCACAGAATGAGACGTTGATGAGGCCAGGACTAGAGACTAGGTTTTCCCTGAAACAAGTATCAGTCCTTGCTTCTTCCTACTTCAGGGTTTCTTCCACTTTCCAGCACGCTTATTTGAACGTTAACTATTCAAATATGGTGTGAATTTTCTCAGTGATTTTTGCCTTCTGGGATTTTCACATTTCTCCTCTTAGAACCAGCATTTGAGGATGTTATGTTGAGAAATATTTCTTTCTGGACTCTCCTTTCATAGGAGTGTTCTTCTACGAATTCATAAGTGAGCCTATCGCCACCTTGTGACTATAGTATGTAGTTGCAACCGTAAAAGCAGTTTCACATGTGCAAAAACGTTCAAGAACAATTTGTTCAATACCAATGTTTTCTCACCTAAATCTAACAATTATTACAATTTTCCTGTATATCCTTTACTCCCCTCACTTGTTTTCTATTACCTTTTTTCTGAATGTGATAATTAGTAAGTTGCATATATAAATAAATTTAAGGAAATAAAAATAATTTAATATATAGGGGTGGCAGCTGAGAGGAGCACCCCCACGTCCAAGGAGCGGTGGCTGTACCGGAGCAGAAGGGCAGAAAGGAGCGACTTCACGTTCAATGTCAGGAGGGGCGGCAGTGAGGAGATACCCCTCGTCCAAGGTCAAGAAACCCGAGTAAGATGGTAGGTGTTGCGAGAGGGCATCAGAGGGCAGACACACTAAAACCATAATCACAGAAAACTAGTCAATCTGATCACACGGACCACAGCCTTGTTTAACTCAGTGAAACTAAGCCATGCTCTGTGGGGCCACCCAAAATGAGCGGGTCATGGTGGAGAGGTCTGACAAAATGTGGTTCACTAGAGAAGGG
Organism: Redunca redunca; assembly: GCA_006410935.1. Classification (NCBI taxonomy): domain Eukaryota; kingdom Metazoa; phylum Chordata; class Mammalia; order Artiodactyla; family Bovidae; genus Redunca; species Redunca redunca. The sequence goes on from SJYQ01096238.1 coordinate 283,480, forward strand.
AATGGCAAACCATGTCAGTATTCTTGCCTTGAGAACCCCATGAACAGTATGAAAAAGCAAAATGATAGGATACTGAAAGAGGAACTCCCCTGGTCGGTAGGTGTCCAATATGCTACTGGAGATCAGTGGAGAAATAACTCCAGAAAGAATGAAGAAATGGAGCCAAAGCAAAAACAATACCCAGCTGTGAATGTGACTGGTGATAGAAGCAAGATCCAATGCTGAAAAGAGCAATATTGCATAAGAACCTGGAATGTTAGGTCCATGAATCAAGGCAAATTGAAAGTGGTCAAACAGGAGATGGCAAGAGTGAACTCAACACTCTAGGAATAAGCGAACTAAAATGGACTGGAATGGGTGAATTTAACTCAGATGACCATTATATCTACTACTGCAGGCAGGAATCCCTTAGAAGAAATGGAGTAGCCATCGTGGTCAACAAAAGGGTCCAAAATGCAGCACTTGGATGCAATCTCAAAAATGACAGAATGATCTCTGTTCGTTTCCAAGGCAAACCAATCAATATCATAGTAACCCAAGTCTATGCCTCAACCAGTAACGCTGAAGAAGCTGAAGTTGAACGGTTCTATGAAGACCTACAAGACATTTTAGAACTAACACCCAAAAAAGATGTCCTTTTCATTATAGGGGACTGGAATGCAAAAGTAGGAAGTCAAGAAACCCCTGGAGTAACAGACAAATTGGGCCTTGGAGTACAGAATGAAGCAGGGCAAAGACTAATAGAGTTTTGCCAAGAAAATGCACTGGTCATAGCAAACACCCTCTTCCAACAACACAAGAGAAGACTCTACACATGGACATCACCAGATGGTCAACACCAAAATCAGATTGATTATATTCTTTGCAGCCAAAGATGGAGAAGCTCTATACAGTCAGCAAAAACAAGACTGGGAGCTGACTGTGGCTCAGATCATGAACTCCTTATTGCCAAGTTCAGACTTAAATCGAAGAAAGTAGGGAAAACCACTAGACCATTCAGGTATGACCTAAATCAAATCCTTTATGATTATACAGTGGAAGTGAGAAATAGATTTAAGGGACTCGATCTGATAGAGTGCCTGATGAACTATGGACTGAAGTTCGTGACATTGTACAGGAGACAGGGATCAAGACCACGTCCATGGAAAAGAAATGCAAAAAAGAAAAATGACTGTCTGGGGAGGCCTTACAAATAGCTGTGAAAAGAAGAAACACGAAAAGCAATGGAGAAAAGGAAAGATATAAGCATCTGAATGCAGAGTTCCAAAGAATAGCAAGAAGAGATAAGAAATCCTTCCTCAGCGATCAATGCAAAGAAATAGAGACAAACAACAGAATGGGAAACACTAGAGATCTCTTCAAGAAAATTAGAGATACCAAAGGAACATTTCATGCAAAGATGGACTCAATAAAGGACAGAAATGGTATGGACCTAACAGAAGCAGAAGATATTAAGAAGAGATGGCAAGAATACACAGAAGAACTGTACAGAAAAGAGCTTCACGACCCAGATAATCACAATGGTGTGATCACTCACCTAGATCCAGACATCCTGGAATGTGAAGTCAAGTGGGCCTTAGAAAGCCCACTATGAACAAAGCTAGTGGAGATGATGGAATTCCAGCTGAGCTATTTCAAATCATGAAAGATGATGCTGAGAAAGTGTTGCACTCAATATGCCAGCAAATTTGGACAACTCAGCAGCGGCCACAGGCATGGAAAAGGTCAGTTTTCATTCCAATCCCAAAGAAAGGCAATGCCAAAGAATGCTCAAACTACCACACAATTGCACTCAGCTCACACACTAGTAAAGTAATGCCCAAAATTCTCCAAGCCAGGCTTCAGCAATATGTGAACCGCGAACTTCCAGATGTTCAAGCTGATTTTAGAAAAGGCAGAGGAACCAGAGATCAAATTGCCAACATCCGCTGGATCATGGGAAAAGCAAGAGAGTTCCAGAAAAACATCTATTTCTGCTTTATTGACTATGCCAAAGCCTTTGACTGTGTGGATCACAATAAACTGTGGAAAATTCTGAAAGAGATGGGAATACCAGACCACCTGACCTGCCTCTTGAGAAATCTGTATGCAGGTCAGGAAGCAACAGTTAAAAGTGGACATGGAACAACAGACTGGTTCCAAATAGGGAAGGGAGTATGTCAAGGCTGTATATTGTCACCCTGCTTATTTAACTTCTTTGCAGAGTACATCATGAGAAACGCTAGGCTGGAAGAAACACGAGCTGGAATCAAGATTGCTGGGAGAAATTTCAGTCACCTCAGATATGCAGATGACACCACCCTTATGGCAGAAAGTGAAGAGGAACTAAAAAAACTCTTGATGAAAGTGAAAGTGGAGAGTGAAAAAGTTGGCTTAAAGCTCAACATTCAGAAAAGGAAGATCATGGCATCTGGTCCCATCACTTCATGGGAAATAGATGGGGAAACAGTGGAAACAGTGTCAGATTTTTGGTGGGGGGGGGCTCCAAAATCACAGCAGATGGTGATTGCAGCCATTAAATTAAAAGACACTTACTCTTTTTAAGGAAACTTATGACCAACCTAGATAGCATATTCAAAAGCAGAGACATTACTTTGCAAAGAGAGGTCCATCTTGCCAAGGCCATGGTTTTTCCAGTAGTCATGTATGGATGTGAGAGTTGGACTGTGAAGAAAGCTGAGTGCCAAAGAATTGATACTTTTGAACTGTGGTGTTGGAGAAGACTCTTGAGAGTCCCTTGGACTGTAAGGAGATCCAACCAGTCCATTCTAAAGATCAGCCCTGGGTGTTCTTTGGAAGGAATGATGCTAAAGCTGAAACTCCAGTACTTTAGCCACCTCATGCGAAATGCTGACTCATTGGAAAAGACTCTGATGCTGGGAGGGATTGAGGGCAGGAGGAGAAGGGGATGACAGAGGATGAGATGGCTGGATGGCATCACCAACTCGATGGATGTGAGTCAGAGTGAGCTCTGGGAGATGGTGATGGACAGGGAGGCCTGGTGTGCTGTGATACATGGGGTCACAAAGAGTCGGACACGACTGAACAACTGAACTGAAGATATATTTGACAAGTCTTCCCAAAATGTTTAGAATCCCTTGCCTCCTCAAGTTTGTGCTTTTCAATGGGTTACTGTCCCTGTTTAAAGAGAAAATGAGGAATATTAAAAAATCTTTAAGAGTTCACTTGAGCAAAAGTTAATTCAAATCAAGCAGTTTCCAATCTAGCAAATAGAAAGGAACTCCTGTGTGCTTTGCAAAATGAACAATTTTTATTAGGCAGAAGGGAGCAGGAACAAGGAATTTGTTGTAAGCATAAAAGCAGATTGGTTATTGCAAAGCTACTTACTTTTAATGGATGACAGGCAACTCTCAGGCAGATGATCTAACTAGTGCTGATCAAACAATTTCTGATTAACTTGTTTAAGATTCCAATTCCGAAAGAGACTAAAGTGTAATTAAATCTTGGTTTAGTGACGTGGGACTTAGCGCAAGTGAATCCATTTGGAGTCTTGTTTACTTGTTTTCAACATTACTTTGGTGTCTTTTATTATAGAATTGTCCATCTACTCTTCCTTGTTTTATCACTGCATCCATTTATTAAAGAGTCTAGGTCCATTTTATTGTAGAATGTCCTGCATTATGGATCAGTTCAGTTCAGTCGCTAATTCCTGTCCAACTCTTTGCGACCCCATGGACCGCCACCGCATGCCAGGCTTCCTTGTACATCATCAACTCCCGAAGCTTGCTCAAACTCACGTCCATTGAGTCGGTGATGCCGTCCAGCCATTTCATCCTCTGTCATCCACTTCTTCTCCTGCCTTCAAGCTTTCCCAGCATCCGGATCTTTTCCACTGAGTTGATTCTTCCCATCAGGTGGCCAAAGTATTGGAACTTTATCTTCAGCATCAATCCTTCCAATGAATATTTAAGACTGATTTCCTTTATGATTGATTCGTTGGATCTCCTTGCAGTCCAAGGGACTCTCAAGAGTCTTCTCCAAACTTCACCACAGTGCAAAAGCATCACTTCTTTGGTGCTCAGCTTTCTTTATAGTTCAACTTTCATATCCATACATGACTACTGGAAAATCCATAGCTTTGAATACATGTACCTTGTCGATAAAGTATGTCTCTGCTTTTTAATACACTGTCTAGGTTTGTCATAGCTTTTTTCCCAAGGAGCATGCATCTTTTAATTTCATGACTGCAATCACCATCTTCAGTGATTTTGGAGCCCCTCAATATAAAGTGTTTCCATTGTTTCCCCATCTATTTGCCATGATCATTTTTTGAATGTTGAGTTTTAAGCCAGCTTTATCACTCTCCTCTTTAACTTTTATCAAGAGGCTCTTTAATTCTTCTTCACTTTCTGCCATAAGGGTGGTGTCATCTGCATATCTGAGGTTATTGATATTTCTTCTCAAAATCTTGATTTCAACTTGTGCTTCATCCAATCTAGCATTTCACATGATGTACTCTGCATATAAGTTAAATAAGCAAGATAACAATACACAGCCTTGATGTACTCCTTTCCCAATTTGAAACCAGTCCATTGTTTCACATTCAGTTCTAACTGTTGCTTCTTGACCTACATACAGACTTCTCAGAAGGCATGTAAGGTGGTCTGGTATTACCATCTCTTGAAAAGATGGAAATTTTCCCCAGTTTGCTGTGATTCACACAATGAAAAGTTTTAGCATAGTCAATGAAGCAGAAATATATGTTTTTCTGGAATTCTCTTGCTTTTCTATGATGCAACAGATGTTGGCAATTTGATCTATGGTTCCTCTACTTTTTCTAAATCCAGCTTGAACATCTAGAAGTTCTCGGTTCACTTACTACTGAAGCCTGACTTGGAGAATTTTGAGCTTTACTTTGCTAGCATGTGAGATGAGTCCATTATGGACAGTGATTTGATTGTTCCCTCAAATTTTAGCATCAATTTAAAAATGTAACCTCCAGTTTCTTTGACCTTGCCTTTGAGAATAGAGGTGTGCCCACTGCCCTTGAATTGTTTTCAACCAAAGTAGCATCTCTTGCTAGATCATGAAAATCAGTGTCACTTCCACCTACACTGAGAAGTTCTAGGGAAGCTTGCTGTTGGAAGTCAACCTCTAAGCTTAGAATAAGTGAGACTGAAATGGAGCAGAAACCAATGATCCTCCCCACCACCCTATCAGGTCCTCAGCCTTCCTTTTGTCTATGGAAAAACTTTAGCCAAAGAATAATCATAGAAGTAAAAAAATGCAGATGCAAAGTTCAATAGTCAACAGGGATCAAATGACAATTTAGCCAGTAAGCAAAGTCAAGGACCTTTAGTTTCTCCTCCAAGGCTATATATTTTATTCTGAGCCATATGCTGTGAACTGTGTTACATATCCTGAAACCTCAAGTGGGGAAGTTAACTACATGAGGACCAGATTGTAGTCATGACATAAGCTGCCACTATTCTGGAAATTGGCCTCAAGGAAATGGAAACAAACCAGCCCTAGAACTGGAGATTAACTGTCCTTAAAACAGTCGAGATGATGCTGGTCAGACGATCTATGACCAATTTCAAGACGACCGTCAAAGCTGAATGTGCTGTTCTTACATGTAGCACCTTCCCTCCATCTATAAAAGCCCTTGTCCTATGACGGTCAGTAGCAAAGAGTCAGCTTTTGAACAGGAGTCTGCCCTTCCTCCCCACCCCATCCTACCCATGGAAGCTGCCCTCCAAAATAAAGCAAACTTCCCTTTCAACAAACCTTGCTTCTTTCCTGATTTTGGAGGATCGAATGCCTGATTCCCACTTTTGGTTCCAAGACCATATAGAGGTATCCTGGACAAGAGTCCAAGCTGAAGATCCAGGTGAATACCATCCTCAACAGCTAAACATGTAGGTGGGTAAGGCTTTGCAATGATTCCAGACCCAGTCATCATCAGGTTGCAAATGTCCTAAGGGAGTTTCTAACATTTGCAACAATATGGATGGAACTTGACCACGTTTTGCTGAGTGAGATATCAAAAGAGAATGATGAGTACTGTATGATCTTACATGAGGAATCTAAAAAACTAAACTTCCAAAAGAGACTAAAATAGTGGTTACCAGGGAATGGGGTTGAGGGATAAGATTGATGCTATTCAAAGGTACAAATTTGTATTGAATAGTAAATAAGCCATGGTGATCTCATATACATCAGAGAAACCCCAATAAGACGGTAGGCGCTTGAGTGGCTGTGAGGAGATACCCCATGTCCAAGGGCAAAGGAGAAGCCCCAGCAAGATGGTAGGAGGGGTGAATTCACGTTTAGAATCAGATCCCATTCCTGCCAGAGAGGCTTAGAAGGCTCAAACAAAGCTTGTGCACACCAGGGCCCAGGGATCCCACAGAGGCTGAGACAGAACTGTGTTTGAGCATCTCTTGTGGAGGTATCAGTCCGCAGTGGTCTACTGCAGGGACAAGGGCTCTGGGTGTAACAGACATGGGTATGGTATAAGCCCTCTTTGGAGGAGGTTGCCATTAACCCCACCATAGAGCCGCCAGACTTTATACAGGACTGGGAAATGGACTTTTTGAGGGCACAACAGAACTTTGTGCACCAGGACCCAGGAGAAAGAATAAGTGACCCCACAGAAGACTGTCCTGGAATTGCCTGTGTGTGTCCAGGAGTCCCTGCAAAGGCGTGGGTTGGTGGGGGCCTGTAGGATTGGAAGCACTGAGTGTAGCAGTATATCTATGGGATCTTTTGAGGGAGGTCACCATTATCTTCATTACCTCCACTATACTTTGTAAGTGAAAGTGAAGTCGTTCAGTCATGTCCAACTCTTTGTGACCCCTGAACTGTAGCCTTGATCCTCAGTCCATGGGATATTCCAGGCAAGAATACTGGAGTAGGCTGCCATTTCCTTCTCCAGGGGATCTTCCCAACCCAGGATCAAACCTGGGTCTCCTGAATTGTAGGCAGATCATTGCTTTACCATCTGAGCTGTCTTTCAGTTCAGTTCAGTTCAGTCACTCAGTCGTGTCTGACTCTTTGCAACCCCATGAATCACAGCACACAGGCCTCCTTGTCCATCACCAACTCCTGGAGTTCACTCAGACTCACATCCATCGAGTCAGTGATACCATCCAGTCATCTCATTCTCTGTCGTTCCCTTCTCCTCCTGTCCCCAATCCCTCCCAGCATCAGAGGCTTTTCCAATGAGTCAGTTCTTCACATGAGGTGACCAAAGTACTAGAGTTTCAGCTTTAGCATCATTCCTTCCAAAGAAATCCAAGGGCTGATCTCCTTCAGAATGGACTGGTTGGATCTCCATGCAGTCCAAGGGACTCTCAAGAGTCTTCTCCAACACCACAGTTCAAAAACACCAATTCTTCGGTGCTCAGCCTTCTTCCCAGTCCAACTCTCACATCCATACATGACCACAGGAAAAACCATAGCCTTGACTAGATGGACCTTAGTTGGCAAAGTAATATCTCTGCTTTTGAATATGCTATCTAGGTTGCTCATAATATTGCATAGGAACCTGGAATGTTAGGTCAATGAATCAAGGCAGATTGCAAGTGGTCAAACAGGAGATGGCAAGTGTGAACATCGACATTTTAGGAATCAGCAAACTAAAATGGACCAGAATGGGTGAATTTAACTCAGATGACCATTATATCTACTACTGTGGCAAGAAGTCCTTAGAAGAAATGAAGTAGCCATCATAGTCAATAAAAGAGTCCAAAATGCAGTACTTGGATACAATCTAAAAATCGACAGAATGATCTCTGTTCCTTTCCAAAGCAAACCATTCAATATAATGGTAATCCAAGTCTATGCCCCAACCAGTAATGCTGAAGAAGCTGAAGTTGAACGGTTCTATGAAGACCTACAAGACATTTTAGAACTAACACCCAAAAAAGATGTCCTTTTCATTATAGGGGACTGGAATGCAAAAGTAGGAAGTCAAGAAACACCTGGAGTAACAGGCAAATTGGGCCTTGGAGTACAGAATGAAGCAGGACAGAGGCTAATAGAGTTTTGTCAAGAGAACACACTGGCCATAGTAAACACCCTCTTCCCACAATACAAGAGAAGACTCTACACATGGACATCACCAGATGGTCAACACCGAAATTAGATTGATTATATTCTTTGCAGCCAAAGATGGAGAAGCTCTATACACTCAGCAAAACAAGACCAGGAGCTGACTGTGGCTCAGATCATGAACTCCTTATTGTCAAATTCATACTTAAAGAAAGTAGGAAAAACCACTAGACCACTCAGGCATAACCTAAATCAAATACCTTATGATTATACAGTGGAAGTGAGAAATAGATTTAAGAGAGTAGATCTGACAGATAGAGTGCCTGATGAACTGCAGCCATTGTACAGGGGACAGGGATCCAAACCATCCCCAAAAAAAGAAACATCAAAAAGCAAACTGGCTGTCTGAGGAGGCCTTACAAATAGCTGTGAAAAGAAGAGAAGCAAAAAGCAAAGGAGAAAAGGAAAGATATATGCATCTGAATGCAGAGTTCCAAAGAATAGCAAGGAGAGATAAGAAAGCCTTCCTCAGTGATCAGTGCAAAGAAATAGAGGGGAAAAAATAGAATGGGAAAGACTATAGATCTCTTCAAGAAAACTAGAGATACCAAGGGAACATTTCATGCAAAGATGGGCACAATAAAGGAAAGAAATTGTATGAACCTAACAGAAGCAGAAGGTATTAAGAAGAGGTGGCAAGAATACACAGAAGAACTGTACAAAAAAGATCTTCACTACCCGGATAACCATGCTGGTGTGATCATTCACACTGACATAGAGCCAGATATCATGGAATGTGAATGAACAAAGCTAATGGAGGTGATGGAATTTCAGTTGAGCTATTTCAAATCCTAAAAGATGATGCTGTGAAAGTGCTACACTCAGTATGCCAGCAAATTTGGCCAACATAGCAGTGGCCACGGGACTGGAAAAGGTCAGTTTTCATTCCAACCCCAAAGAAATGCAATGCCAAAATGCCAAAGAATGCTCAAACTACTGCACAGTTGCACTCATCTCACATGCTAGTAAAGTAATGCTCAAATTCTCCAAGTCAGGCTTCAACAGTACATGAACTATGAACAAGATGTTCAAGTTAGTTTTAGAAAAAGCAGAGGAACCAGAGATCAAATTGCCAACATCCACTGGATCATCGAAAAAGCAAGAAAGTTCCAGAAAAACGTCGATTTCTGCTTTATTGACTATGCCAAAGACTTTGACTGTTGTGATCACAACAAACTGTGGAGAATTCTTCAAGAGATGGGAATACTAGACCACTGATCTGCCTCTTGAGAAATCTGTATGCAGGTCCGAAAGCAACAGTTAGAACTGGACATGGAACAACAGACTGGTTTCCAAATAGGAAAAGAAGTATGTCAAGGCTGTATATTGTCACCCTGCTTATTTAACTTATATACAGAGTAAATCATGAGAAATGCTGGGCTGGCTGAGCCACAAGCTGGAACCAAGATTGCTAGGAGAAATATCAATAGCCTCAAATATGCAGATGACACCACCCTTATGCAGAAAAGCGAAGACTAAAGAGCCTCTTGATGAAAGTGATAGTGAAAAGTTGGCTTAAAGCTCAACATTCAGAAAACTAAGATCATGGCATTCGGTTCATCACTTCATGGCAAATAGATGGGGAAACAGTGGAAATAGTGACAGACTTTATTTTGGGGGACTCCAAAATCACTGCAGATTGTGACTACAAGCTTGAAATTAAAAGCCACTTACTCCTTGGAAGAAAAGTTATGACCAACCTACATAGCATATTAAAAAGCAGAGATATTTCTTTCCCAACAAAGGTCCATCTAGTCAATGTTATGGTTTTTCCAGTAGTCATGTGTGGATGTGAGAGCTGGACTATAAAGAAAGCTGAGTGCTGAAGAATTGATGCTTTTGAACTGTGGTCTTGGAGAAGACTCTTGAAAGTCCCTTGGACTGCAAGGAGATCCAACCAGTCCATCCTAAAAGAAATCAGTCCTGAAAAGTCATTGAAAGGACTGATGCTGAAGCTGAAACTCCAGTACTTTGGCCACCTGATGCGAAGATCTGACTCATTGGGAAATACCCTGATGGTGGGAAGGATTGAAGGCAGGAGGAGAAGGGGATGACAGAGGATGAGATGGTTGGATGGCATCACTGACTCAATGGACATGAGTTCGAACAAGCTCTGGGAGTTGGTTATGGACAGGGAAGCCTGGCGTGCTGCAGTCCATGGGGTTGCAAAGAGTTGGACACAATTGAGCAACTGAACTGAACTTGCCTCATGTTTATCCACCCCTTTTCCCTCTAAAATTCCAGATGTTTGTAATGGACAGGGAAGCCTGGTGTGCTGCAGTCCATGGGGTCACAAAAAGACAGACACAACTGAGCAACTGAACTGAACTGATCTCATATAATGAATATAGACAACAATACTGTGCTTGAATTATGTAATGAATATCATGACCAATGCAATTGTATTACAATATATGTGTGTCAAAGTAATACATTGTACACCTTAAATTTACACAATGTTATATGTCAAATCTATTCAATGAAAAAATAATTGTGGTTGTTTTAAACCACTACTTTCTGTTTCAACCATAGATAACTGCGATATTGTAATTGACATTGATTTTCCATCCCCAGCTTCATACCATGAGGCTGAAAACACGAATGATGTCTCATCATAACCACCTGTTATCTTTGTTTTCCTAAAAAAAAAAAAAAAAAACAAAGCAGGGCCTGCCTAGTGACTCAGTGGTGAAGAAACCACCTGCCAATGCAAGCAGACATGGGTTTGATTCCTTCTCAGGGAAGATCCCACACGCCATGGAGCAGCTAAGCTCATGTGCCACAACTACTGAGCCTGTGCCCTAGAGCCCAGGAACAACTACTGAGCACACATGCCACAACTACTAAAGCCCAAGTACCCTAGAGCCCATGCTCTGCAACAAGAGAAGCCAGTGCAATGAGAAGCCTATGCACCACAATGAAGAGTAACCCCACTTGCTGCAACTAGAGAAAAGCCAGCACAACAACAAAGACCCAAATAAAGAAATAAAAATTCTGCATATAAAAAACAGCAATCAAAAAAAAAAAAAAACTTCGTGGTCTGGAGGGGTTCCTATCCTCATTTTTAAAGTGAGTATAGTATTTAAATTTTCAAGGAAAAGTATCAACCTATGAAATCTTGTTTCAGTCTGTACAGGAACACTATATGAATTTTAATATGACCACCAATTCATTTTTTATTTTTTAGAATAATAATAAAATGAGACAGAAACACTGACAGGCTGTTGGTCAGCTTTTTTTTTTTTTCCTTTAATCTGAAAGTCTTTTCTAAACGTGACTAGCATACAGTTCACACAATGAGAAAATAAGAAGGTTCGATCCTAATCCAGCCACCTGAACTGTGTGATCCTAAATAAATGAGTAGATCTCTTAGAAATTTAACTTATTCATCAATAATAAAAGCATTTGAGACAGTGATGTTTGCTCTGGGTAGGGTTTAGGCCAAACTGCATGCACTTAGATTATGCTGACACTATCATTTTTAATAAAATTGCCAACATCCGTTGGATCATCAAAAAAGCAAGAGAGTTCCAGAAAAACATCTACTTCTGCTTTATTGACTATGCCAAAGCCTTTGACTGTGTGGATCACAATAAACTGGAAAATTCTGAAAGAGATAGGAATACCTGACCACCTGACCTGCCTCTTGAGAAACCTTTATGCAGGTCAAGTAGCACCAGTTAGAACTGGACATGGAACAACAGACTGGTTCCAAATAGGAAAAGGAGTACGTCAAGGCTGTATATTGTCACCCTGCTTATTTAACCTATATGCAGAGTACATCATGAGAAATGCTGGGCTGGATGAAGCACAAGCTGAAATCAAGATTGCTAGGAGAAATATCAATAACCTCAGATATGCAGATGACACCACCCTTATGGCAGAAAGTGAAGAGGAACTAAAGAGCCTCTTGATGAAAGTGAAAGAGGGGAGTGAAAAAGCTGGCTTAAACTTCAACATTCAAAAAATGAATATCATAGCATCTGGTCCCATCACTTCATGGCAAATGGATGGGAAAACAATGGGAACAGTGACAGTCTTTATTTGAGTTGGGGGGGCGGGCTCCAAAATCACTGTTGGTGACTGCAGCCATTAAATTCAAAGATGCTTACTACTTGAAAGAAAAGTTATGACCAACCTACATAGCATATTAAAAAGGAGAGACATGACTTTGCCAACGAAGTCCATCTAGTCAAAGCTATGGCTTTCCCAGTAGTCATGTATGGATGTGAGAATTGGACTATAAAGAAAGCTGAGCGCCAAAGAATTGATGTTTTTGAACTGTGGTGTTGGAGAAGACTCTTGAGAGTCCCTTGGACTGCAAGGAGATCCAACCGTCCATCCTAAAGGAAATCAGTACTGAATATTCTTTGGAAGGACTGATGCTGAAGCTGAAATTCCAATACTTTGGCCTCCTGATGCAAAGAACTCACTCACTGGAAAAGACCCTGATGCTGGGAAAGATTTAAGGCAGGAGGAGAAGGGGACGACAGAGAATGAGATAATTGGATGGCATCACCGACTCAACGGACATGAGTTTGAGTAAACTCTGGGAGTTGGTGATGGACAGAGAGGCCTAGTGTGCTGCAGTCCATGGAGTCGCAAAGAGTTAGACGCAACTGAGCAACTGAACTGAACTGAACTCTGTAGTTATTGTTTGAAATTCTTCTAAGTTCAAGAAATATTTAGAGGAGTGATTTTTCTTTCTTCCAACTACTGAGTTTTTGGTTTAAACATTCTAGTAATTTCTAAAATAATGACAAAATATTTAACTCTGTATTTTGAAAAAGAAATTATATGTTCTATGAGGTGTATAATTTACAAAGCTCATAAATCTTCCCTACTATTTGTATAGTCTGTTATAGCCTAATGAATCTTTAATCAAGTGAGCCTCACAGGTATAATGTGTGCCAGAGCAAAGCTTCCCACCATAATTTTGTTTCCATATGTCTCATATATATTTTAAAACAACATTTCTTTACATGTTCTTTCTCTATACTTTTGTTCCATTAAAATTCAGAAGCAATTATTCAATGAATAGCTATTGACTTACCGTTCCCACTAATATTTTTATCTCTTAGGATACATTAGTAAAGCAAATACAGGAAGATCTTGGGTTTTATAGAGTTTACATTCTCAAACACTCAGAATAATAATAAACTAAAAATAAGTAAATGTGTAAAAAGTAATAAGTACTAAGGAGAGAAAAAGAAGCAAGAAAAGGTGAAGGATGTGAGGAATGGAGGTGTGAACTGCTGTATTATAATAAAATGATCAAGATCAGACATAGTAAGCAATGGCTAGATGTGGATTAGAGATTTAGCCAACAGAATATCAAAAAGATAAGAGAGTTAGGCAATTTATAACCCCCAGTGAAAGAGGGTTCTCTCGAGAAGGAAGAGTCAATGAAAGACAAAAGTATGGCTGGTATGTTCCAGAAATAGCAATAAGGCGAAAATGACTGGAGCTGAGTAAATGACACAGCAAGGTGACAAGTAGTAACTAGGTAATACGTGTAGATCATTGTAAGGACTTTGGCTCCTCTGTCCATGGAATTTCCCAGGCAAGAATCCTGGAGTGGGTTGCTATTTCCTTCTCCAGGGGATCTTCCCAACACAAGAATGGAACTCATCTCTCTTGCAAGTTTCCTGCATTGCAGCCAGGTTCTTTACCAGTGAGTCACTGGGGAAGCCCCTAAATCTGGAGATGCTACACACCATGGGAACCCACGTGTGCAAGGTTTTTGCCAGCTTGGATATTTGCAAGTAATGGCAAGACTCCAAAGAGCATCCTCATGGAAGGCTTTTATCTAAAGGTCACAGATAACAGTGGAGCACGAGGGAGAGAATGCAGGCAAGCATCTGGGTTGCTGGAGACTTCCAGGGGCAATCACCCAGGGTTCTTCTTCACACATGGTCTGTGTCCTGCCTCTGAACTGAACTACAGTAAGTTCACTTCATACAAATGAGTTCCATTCTAAGAGCACATTTGTAAGTCCAACAAAATTAGCCTGGGTATCCAGCTACCACATCAGCTATATTAACACTATACCGTAATAGGTTTATCATACTTTAAACTCAAAGAACATATAACAAAAACAAAGAAAGAAAACATTTTAAATCTTACAGTACAGAAAGTACAGTAGGACAGTACAACGACTGGCATACAGGGGCCAGCATCAAGTGAACAGGCAAGACATAAAGATGCTGTTCTACTGTATTCTGTACAGTCCGGTACAATAGAGTGCACAAAAGCACAACCACTTGTAGAGGACGTGCACTCATGATAGCATAAGCCAGACTTATGAACTAACTTATGGGATTGGACATGTGAACGGACACGGGAATCTTTGAAAGCTTGCAACTTGAAAGATCGTATGTAGGGGACTTGCTGTACCAGGATCCATGCAAGAAATCATAGCTCTGGGAAAGGTCAAGGCAGAAGTTCCCCTCTGGGTTCTTATTCCCACAGTCACACTTGTCAGTTCAGGCTGTCTAACTGGTTGTGCCAGTCGGAAACTGTCCATCAATGAACTGGTCTAAGGGTCACCATAAGAGTTTCATATTTGAATAGCAAGTTATAAATTCTGTTGCCCTTCATTTTTAGCACACTATAAATTCTATTGCCCTTTTTCAACCAAGATTCAAAGTCAGATAACCAAGAATTGCCAAAGATAAGGCTGCATCTTATCTGGTCTTGTCTGATCCTGTTCAGCTACAAATCAGCTTTATCCCACACAGCAGAGAACATCAGTAGGAAGGGATTAGGAAGGGTCTGTTGTAGTCACAGGATCTGGCCTTGTGCCTGGAGACTTGGGGGAGAGTTTGATAAAGTGGGTCTTTCTCTGGATTGAATGCAGTCAGAAACCAGAATTTTGGTTCCCTGGGAAATTTGGTTCACTTGGTTATTGAATATTGTATAGGTTACTGAATATTGGAGAGTGCTAACTTACAGCTATTTTATGGTACCTCTATTATCTCTGGGCTTCCCTGGTGGTCCACTGGTAAGAAACTGCCTGCCAATATAGGAGACACAGGTTCAATCCCTGGGTCAGGAAAATCCCCTGGAGAAGGAAAAGGCAACCCACTCCAATATTCCTTTCTGGGAAATCCCATGGACAGAAGAGCCTGGTGGTCTACGGTCCATGCAGATTGCAAAAAAGTTGAACACAACTTAGTGACTAAACAACAACAATGATTTTATCCAGCGGCCCCTGAAAACATGGGCAGGAAAGAGATGGATGAGCTAGTGACTTATAAGGTGAGGTTTAATGTGCCAGAAACACATGTATTTGGCCTATGTCAGTTTGACTACTTTTTTTTTTTTTTTGCTAAAAATGTATAGACTGAAGGTCTATACCAGGCTTCCCTGGTTACACAGGTAGGATTTGGCTGTGTGACCAGTGGGGTAAGAAAACTCCTTTAGCAAACTTGTGCCTTGATTTCCCAGAGACTGAGATTTCCACACATATCTTGGTGGTTCATGCTCTAAAGACAAAGCATGTCCTTCATGATGGAAAAAATACCCTGAAATATATGCTTGGATGTCTAGGACCTTTCTGATATTTGCCCATGTTCTCTTTCTCCTGTGGGATCAGCTCTTTTGCCTCTATTAAACTTCATTTAGAAGAAATAAATTTAGTTCAGTTGTAGTGGGGTGAATGAACCAAGAGCCTGTTATACAGAGTGATGTCAGAAAAAGAAAAATAAATTTTATATATTAGTACATATATATGAAATCTAAAAAGATAGTACCAATGAACTACTTACAGAGAAGAAGAGGAGATGCAGATATAGACAATGGTCTGGTGGACACAGAGGGGAAGGAGAGGGTGGGGCAAAGTGAGAGAACAGCATTGACATATATAGATTATCATGCGTAAAACAGATAACTAGCAGGAAGCTGCAGTATAACAGACAGCCCAGCCTGGTGCTCTGTGATGACCTAGAGGGGTGGAATGGAGAGCAGGGTGGAATGGAGAGGGAGGAGGAAGGCTCAAAAGGGAAAGGATACATACTTATCACTGATTCAAGCTGACATTCAGCAGAAACCATCACAACATTGTAGGGCAATTATACTCCAATAAAAGAAAAATGTTTAAACTTCAGTTAAGTACACTTTTTGGAGTGTTAAAATTCTCTTTATATGTGTAAAAAAATCACTGCAGATGGTGATTGCAGCCATGAAATTAAAAGATGCTTGCTCCTTGGAAGGAGAGTTATGACCAACCTAGACGGCATAATAAAAAAGCAGAGACATTACTTTGCCAACAAAGGTCCATCTAGTCAAGGCTATGGTTTTTCCAGTAGTCATGTATGGATGTGAGAGTTGGACTATAAAGAAAGCTGAGTGCCAAAGAATTTATGCTTTTGAACTGTGATGTTGGAGAAAATTCTTGAGAGTCCCTTGGACTGCAAGGAGATCCAACCAGTCCATCCTAAAGGAGATCAGTCTTGGGTGTTGATTGGAGGGACTGATGTTGAAGCTGAAACTCCAATAATTTGGCCACCTGATACAGAGAGCTGACTCATTTGAAAAGACCCTGATGCTGGGAAAGATTCAAGGAGGGAGGAGAAGGGGACAACAGAGGGTGAGATGGTTGGATGGTATCATCGACACAATGGACATGGGTTTCAGTGGACTCCGGGAGTCGGTGATGGACAGGGAGGCCTGGTGTGCTGCGGTTCATTGGGTCGCAAAGAATCGGACATGACTGAGCAACTGAACTGAACTGTGTAATCACTGAAGGTTTCTTAATAGTTTTAATACAAGAGACAAGACCAGCGTTTCAAAACTTAAATTGTAAATGGGAAAGAAGCTGCAATCACTGAAGTGAGGTGGGAAAGGAACACATTTGGTTATTTTTGTAGTTAAGCAGTGTTCTGTTTGTACTTAGAGATGATTAATGAGTGACTTTGTGCAATGTTTCCATTCCCTGAAGTTATTATGGTTAGCAGAGAACACCAACTAGGAGGTCTCAGGGACACATTTTTCAAACTTAATTCCCTGCTTTTGGTTAAAGGTAGATGCAAGAAAAGTCATGACCAACCTAGATAGGATATTGAAAAGCAGAGACATTACTTTGGCAGCAAAGATCCATCTAGTCAAGGCTATGGTTTTTCCTGTGGTCGTGTATGTATGTGAGAGTTGGACTGTGAAGAAAGCTGAGCACCAAGGAATTGGTGCTTTTGAACTGTGGTGTTGGAGAAGACTCTTGAGAGTCCCTTGGATTGAAAGGAGATACAACCCGTCCATTCTAAAGGAGATCAGCCCTGGGTGTTCTTTGGAAGGAATGATGCTAAAGCTGAAACTCCAGTACTTTGGCCACTTCATGCGAAGTGTTGACTCATTGGAAAAGACTCTGATGCTGGGAGGGTTTGGGGGCAGGAGGAGAAGGGGATGACAGAGGATGAGATGGCTGGATGGCATCACTGACTCGAAGGACGTGAGTTTGAGTGAACTCCGGGAGATGGTGATGGACAGGGAGGCCTGGCATGATTCATGGGGTTGAAAAGAGTCGGACATGGCTGAGGGACTGAACTGGCTGACTGAACTGAGATGAATATGTCATAGGATGTTAATCTGCTATATCTAGATCATGATAACCATTGCTAAAATTCTATAAAGCAGAAGATTTTCCAGAGAACATTGTATTTAGACTAAAATTAGTCCTTTGGCTCCCTGACTGGTGGGATGAACTCACTGGACTAGATGCAAAAAGTTTGCCATTGTTGTTTAGTCACTAAGTCGTATCTGACTCTTTTGCCACCCCATGGACTGTAGCCCACCAGGCTCCTCTGTCCATGGGATTTTTCAGGCAGGAATACTGCAGTGGGTTGCCATTTCCTCCTCCAGGGTAACTGCCCAACCCTGGGATCCAAACGGCATCTGTGTCTCCTGGGTTGCAGGCAAATTCTCTACTGCTGGGTCATTGGAGAAGCCCATAACGCACACCAATGTCAAAAAACAATACTTTTGGAACTTTACTGGTGGTCCAGTAGTAAAGAATCTACCTGCCAATGCAGGGGACATGGGTTCAATCCCTGGTCAAGGAAGATTCTATAAGTCACAGGACTACTGAAGCCCACATACCCTAGAGCCCAAGCTCTGAAACAAGAGAAGCTTCCACCATGAAAATCCTGTGCACAGAAGCTAGAGAGTAGTCTCTGCTCACTGCAACTAGAGAAAGTCCCTGCACAACAAAGAATACCCAGCACAGCCAAAAATAAATAAAAGTATTTTGAAAAATGGTGCTTGGTCAGTTCTGCCGTAACATAATTTATTCATTGAAAAATATTTATTGAGCAACTACCACATGTTATGTCATTCTAGGTACAGAAAATATAGTTTAAAAAAAAAGTAGGTTTTTTAGTGCCTGCCCTCATGAAGGTTATATTTAAGTAAAGAAGAGAAATACAGCATTGTTAATTTCAAACTCAGTGCAATACAGAGGAGAGATCATAGGTGGTGACCTGGGTGTTAAAAATATATATTAATGCATATATATGGAATTTAGAAAGACGGTAATGATGATCCTATATGCAGGGCATCAAGACAGACGCAAATGTAGAGAACAGACTTCTGGACTCAGCGGGAGAAGGCAAGGGTGGGACAATGTGAGAAAACAGCACTGAAACATGTACACTGCCGTATGTAAAACAGATGACCAGTGCAAGTTCAATGCATAAAGCAAGGCACCTAAAGCCAGTGCTCTGGGACAGCCCAGAGTGATGGGGTAGGGAGGTAGGTGAGAAGGGGATTTAGGATGGGGGGCACGTGTGTACCTGTGGCCAACCCATGTTGATGTATGGCAAAAAAAATCACAATATTGTAATGTAATTATCCTCCAATTAAAATAAATGTTAAGAAAAGGAAAAGAAATGAGCAAAAAAATATATAGTGGTAGGGGATTACGCTAACTTACAGATTCAGTTTAACAATATATCATTTTACATCTTGGGTGAAATGTAGAGATTTTCTAGGGAATGAGGGATAAAGGTACCTTAGTTATAGAGCACAGGATAGTTAAAAGTCTTGTGATGACAAAGATATTTTAATTTGAGGAACTGAAATAAGTCCAGCAGGTCTGAAGTCTTTTAAAATCCATTTTAAAATCCATTTAAAATTTTAAAATCCATTTCTTTTAAAATCCATTTTAAAATCTTAGAGGATTTGTTGAGTTCAGATTTTGTTATTATAAATTGGATCTTGAAAGACAAGCAAGTTCTATTCTAAAACAATGTAAATGAAATACATATTAAGCAGAGTGTCCATTCTCCATGACCTCAAAGGGACACACTTTGCTTTTTTAGAATCTTGACCTCTTTAAGTTATACTGGCTCCATGCAAGGTCAACTCCCTTCTGCTCAGCAGCTACCACCTTCACGTTTAATCTTGACATTGCTAATTAATTTAATCTTGACATTGCTACTTAAGTAGAAAAAAGTCAAAAAAAAAAAAAAGAAAAGAAAAAAGTCAATAGCCCCAGGTGTTATAATACAGAGGGAAATGAATGTGATTTGACTTAATATTGAAAGAGGAAATAATTTCATCCGGTTTTGGCTAACATTTTTTGTTTGGTTGCATGTTGAAAAGGCATTGTCAGGATCAGGGATTATATAAGATAGGATGAAGCAAAAACTAATTGTTTCAAAATATTAGCTTATTTCAGCCATGGAACAATTGTGTAAGAAAGATCTCAAAGATATAAACAGTAGGTACATGTCCGTCCCAAACTAACTATCCCTTCCTCCCATCCTTCCCCCGGGCAATAGTAAGTTCACTCTCTAAGTCTTGAGTCTGTTTCTGTTTTATAAGTTCATTTGTATCACTTCCTTTTAGGTTCCACATATAAGGGATAGCATATGATATTTCTCCTCTTTGTAACTTTCTTCACTCAGTAATGACAATCTCTAGGTACATCATGTTTCTGCAAATGGCATTATTTTACTCTTTTTAATGGCTGGGTAATATTCCATTGTATATATGTACCACATCGTCTTTATCCATTCTTCTATTGATGGACAAATGTACACACATTTTTTAAATGGATAACCAACAAAGACCTACTGCATAGCACAGGGAACTCTGTGCTGAGTATGTATGGCTGAGTCCCTTTGCTATTCACCTGAAACTTTCACAGCACTGTTAGTTGGCTATGTTGTTGCTCAGTTGCTCAGTCGTGTCCAACTCTTTTTGACCCCATAGACTGCAGCACACCAGGCTTCCCGCCCTTCACCATCTCTTAGAGTTTGCTCAAATTCATGTCCATTGAGCCAATGATGCCATCCAACCATCTCATCCTCTGTCACCCTCTTCTCCTCCTGGCCCTCAATTTTCCCAGCATCAGGGTCTTTCCCAGTGAATTAGCTCTTCAAGTCACGTGGCCAAAGTATTGGAACATCAGTCCTCCCAATGAGTATTCAAGGTTGATTTCCTTTAGGATTGATTGACTATACTCCAATACAAAATAAAAAGGTTTTATAAAGGATGTGGACAGATGGAATCTACAATATACATGGAGGAAAAATTGACTTAAATGGAGGAGGGACAGTTAATGTTCTGACATAAAAAGAAGTTGAGGGAAAATGAATGCAAACAAATTTGAAAGTTTGTGAGAGATGTGGAGTGAAATTATATGTGATATTCTCAATTTTGATGCAATAGGATAAAATCTTGAACAAGTAAAATCATTTCACATGTAATGCTCAGTGACTTGCCAAGCTGGGCACCAAAAAGTCTTGCTCTTCAAGGAATTAATTTGTTTAGTATTATTTCTTCAAAACTAGATCATGATTAAAAATAAGAGTCCATTATTCTTGGCAAGGGATAACTAGAAAAATAAGGATTTTATAAGAAAAAATAATATCTTGTTTCTTTCTCTTTGTTTGATGTGGGAGAATAGGTTGGTACTTTTTCTCTTTACTTTTTTATATTACTTTAAACACATCACATGTCTCTAAAAGAAAAAAGGAAGTACAGATCTTTAAAAGCTTTTCAGTAAAGGACCTTAGTGATTTGTTGACACTAGAATATTTTCTAACCCCAAATAAGTGCTTGCTTATCTATACAATCTTTAGTTTATAAAGCAAAATGCCTGGCTTCCTAAAACCTTGATTACACTTGGATTATTTTTTTTAATCCTGGTACATGGAGTTGATAAGGAAGAAATTTCCCCTTGTTTGTGTTGGAATAAATTAATCAAATATCGCTGTACTAATTAACACAGTTCCTGGCCGATTAGCCAGAGTCAAAGTCACAGCAAACAACTGATTCTCCTTCCTGGAACAATGCAAGTCACTGACCTAGTAACAAGTAAATGGCCTCTTGTTTCCCTAAACAACTGATCCCCTCTGTTTCTAGGAATATCAGTTAATCTAACTACAGAGATAAGATGCATAAACATAGAAAGACTCATAGAAAGTGTGTATTATACAATGACCATATTCTACAAAAGCAGAGATGAGGCCAGGAGAATTTTACTAAAGTCCAATCTCTTACCTCACCTTGCATGTCTCAGTGTTTATTGAGTTTTTGCTATGTACCAAAGATTGTTCTAAGCACTTTGTCTCTAATAACACATTTAATCTTCATAAGACTGCTCTAAGATTGGTACTACTATTTTCCTCATCTTGCAGATGAAGAAATTTGTTCCCAAGAGTGGTTGGGACTCTGAGCTTCCACTGTAGGGGGTATGAGTTCCATCCCTGGTTGGGAAACTAAGATTCCGAATGCCGCATGGCATGGCCAAAAAATAAGTAAAAGTAAAATAGACATCTATGATATAAAAAAACTGAAGTTGATTCAGTTCCATAGTCTTTAGAGAAGAAGAATACAATTAGATAAGTTGGTACAAAATTTGTCCTAGACTTACCTGAAATGATCAATATCACAAACCTTCACCCTGGAAACCATTCAGATCAGCCTCAGCTCACTGGCCAAGGCTGTTAAGAAAGTTAGAGTCATCAACTATACTGCAATAAAATATTTTTTAAAAAAAATGTGAGAATTGCTCTAGCCTTCCTCCTTGTGAGCCTGTACAGTCATCAACACATCCTCTGATACCTGGATTGATGCCTTAGGGCAAGTATAATACAAAAGTCTGTAAAGGAACTTAAGAAAAAAAGACTCTAGCTTCCTAAGAAAGACCCTGGTAGTTTATGGATTTGTTTAGTTGGTTGGATCT
Organism: Redunca redunca; assembly: GCA_006410935.1. Lineage (NCBI taxonomy): Eukaryota > Metazoa > Chordata > Mammalia > Artiodactyla > Bovidae > Redunca > Redunca redunca. The sequence goes on from SJYQ01096238.1 coordinate 305,741, forward strand.
AAAACCCTGGGAAGGGCATAGATGAGATCAGTACTTTAAATTGGCCTCCTCTCACTGCTTGGCACTCTGTTGATAGATGTGTTAATTAGATAGATACTAGGGGACTTAAGTGGTCCACTGTTTAACACTCTGAGCTCCCAACACAGGGGGCCTGGATTTTATCTGTGGTCAAGGAACTAGTTCCCATATGCTGCAACTAAAGATCCTACATACTGCAACAAAAGTTTAAGATCCCACAGGCCACAACTAAGACCTAATGCAGCTAAATAAATTACTATTTAATTAAATATTGAAGAGAAAAATTTGGTCCCAGTTCCTAGTGGTCAGCTTAATCAGAGTGGCCCACTGAAGTAGCATATTTATGAGAAAATTCATCAGAAACTAAGATGGTATAGATACAAGGGATGGTATTGCTGAGACAGTTGTGCATAAGTCCTTGGTGTTTGTGCATGTCTAATAGTCAGATGAACATCAACTTTCATTCTGGGATATCTTTGTATAGCATCACCGACTCAGTGGACATGAACTTGGGCAAACTGTGAGAGATAGTGAAGGACATGGAGGCCTGGCATGCTGCAGTCCATGAGGTCGCAAAGATTTGGACATGACTTAGCAACTGCAAAGCAACAATAAAAATCTTTTCAAGGGCACTTGTAGAAAAAAAAGACCTGGAACGTAGAGGATTTTTTTTTTTAGGAGCAGGAAGCTGATTTGTTTGTTTTCCAGTATAAGAGACAATCTGACCTTCTAGGGCAAAGATCAGGCAAGTTTCCTTGCAGCCCAATATTTTTAATGTGTTTCATAAGCTTTTGATTCCAATTCCCTACATGTGCAGTAGTCAAGTGACTGGCTGAGCCAGCTCCAGCAAAACTAGGGCATTGGTGGTAAATGTCCATGGGAAGCTCAAATGTGAACCATACTGTTTGCTGTTCTGAGGATAATAAGGTCCACTGTCTCTGAACCAAGAGTCTAGGTTTAGTCAGGATACATGAAATTGCGGTAAGCTGATGTGTTACCTTGTACACTGCAGGTGGTGGCTTCCTCACACCCGTCACAGTCAGAGAGAAAGAAGTTGAGTTTTCATAGCTAGGGAGTGTCCAGCCTTTTAGAGGTTCATAGATCAGGCTTTGGTCCCATTTTTTGCTCCTGCAAACTTTGTTTGGCTTCTGCAGTACAGAAAATTAAAATTAGAGTCAACAGCACATTTATAATACAGGTTGTATAAAATTCAAAGTGCTCCATGTGTTTACTGTTAAATAGAAATGAATAAAATAAAAGGACCCAAAGGCCAGAAACCCAACTTAATCTCTGCTGAGCCAGCAATACACTTTGTCTGCATCCACCTGGATCTTCTTGCAAAGGTATCTTGTAGGCTGGTGGGGATATGAGAGAATTTCACGTAATCTGTTTAGAGTCCTGGAGAAGATTGCTGGGCTTCTGACGGTCACAATCAGGATTTTGCTAAAGTATTAGAACAAAGATTCCTTCTTCCCCGAGACAGCCTTCTTTTAAGTCTGTCTAAACAGTCACTGCAGAGAAGGCAATGGCAACCCACTCCAGTACTCTTGCCTGGAAAATCCCATGGATGGAGGAGCCTGGTAGGCTGCAGTCCATGGGGTTGCTAAGAGTCGGGCATGACTCAGTGAGTTCACTTTCACTTTTTGCTTTCATGCCCTGGAGAAGGAAATGGCAACCCACTCCAGTGTTCTTGCCTGGAGAATCCCAGGGACAGAGGAGCCTAGTGGGCTGCAGTCTATGGGGACCCACAGAGTCAGACACGACTGAAGCGACTTAGCAGCAGCAGCAGCAAGCAGTCACTGTAGCTTTGAAGTCTGTTCAAACTAGACTTACGAAAGCACTCCAGGGATCTGAGGGGATTTTAGGAGCGGTCTCAGCACAATGTCTGTTCTTTCTGATTCAGATGCTGCTTTGTGAGCATATAACAACTTTCCAAGTTGGCAGTGCAGGGAATAAGCAGACTTTTGTACACTGAAGAAATAGGGAAGGAAGGGTGAATAAGCAAAGAGAAGACTCAGGAACAGAGAAACATGTGATGTTACAGACTAGGCCAGACACAGGGCTTTGGTGCTTTGTCAAAAATCATGCAACTGCATAGATCTGGGAGTTGGATTCACCCACAGGAGGTGGAAGTCCAATCACCATGCTTGCTTTACATTGATAAATCATAGTTTCCCATCTTCTATCATGCCCTGACACATATTAGCATCTTTTTTATTGCTGTATAGTTGACTTACAATATTATATTAGCTTCAACATAGTATGAAATTTTCATAGATTGTATGTCATGTAAAGGTATTATAAAATATTGAACATACTCCTGGTACTATACAATATCAGAGAAGGCGATGGCACCCCACTCCAGTACTCTTGCCTGGAAAATCCCATGGACGGAGGAGCCTGGTGGGCTGCCGTCTATGGGGTCGCACAGAGTCAGACACAACTGAAGCGACTTAGCAGCAGCAGCAACAGCACTATTCAATATATCCTTGTAACATTTATTTTTTACTTAATAGTTTGTTCCTCTTAATCCCCTTCACATATTTTGGTCATCCCCCTACACTGCTCTCCTCTGGATACTACTAGTTTGTTATCTGTGAATCTGTTTCTTTTTTTGTTATATTCCTCCTTTTCATTTTTTAGATTCACATTTAAGTGACACCATAGAGTATTTGTCTTTCTCTTTCTGACTTACTTCTTTCACATCTTCTAGGTCCATCCATGTCACAAATGGCAAGGTTTCATTCTTTTTATGGCTGAGTAATAATCCATTGTATCTATAAACCACATCTTCTTTATCCATTTATCTGCTAATGGACATTTAGGTTGCTTCTACATCTTATTTACTGTAAATGTCAGTGTGAGTATCTGGTACATATAGCTTTTCAAATTAGTGTTTTCACTTCCCTTGATTAAATACCCAGGGATGGAGTTGCTGGATTACACAGTAGCTCTATATATTTTTTTTTTTTTTGGAGGAATCTCCATACTGTTTTCCATAGTTGCTTCACCAATTTACCTTCCCATCAGCAATTTTACTAGGACTCCCTTTTCTCCATATCCTCACTAACACTTTCTTATCTCTTTGGTTATAGCCATTCTGACAGGTGTGAAGTGATACCTCACTGTCGTTTTTATTTGCATTTTCCTGGTAATTAGTAATTTGAGCATCTTTTCACATGTCTGTTAACTATGTGTATATCTTCTTTGGAGAAAGGTCCATTCTGATCCTCTGCCCATTTTTTAATTGGGTTGTTAGGTTTTTTGATATTAAGTTATATTAGTTCACTATGTATTCTGGATATTAATCCAACTTGGAAATATCTTCCCCCATTTAGTAGGTTCCCTTTTCATTATGCTGATGATTTCCTTCACTGTGCAGAAGCTTTTAAGTTTGATTAGGTCCTACTTGTTTATTTTTGCTTTTGTTTCACTAATATCTTAAAAAGATATAATGCCCTATGAACTTCACTTTAAATGTATATTGAAAACTATTAAAAGAGCACTGTAACTTGCAAAACAATTTTAAATGTTATGGAATTCTCCCAGGGGACATTTGGCAATGGCTCAAGACATTCTGGGCAGTCATAACTGGGGGATATGCTACCAGCAGCTAGTGAATAGAGATGACAACTCTGCTAAACATCTTGAAATACACCAGCTGCTTCACACAACAAAGAATTATCCAGCCCCAAACGTCAATAGTGCCAAAATTGATATATCCTGTTCTAATATATCAAAGGACTAAAGAAATGCCCTGTCAAGTCATATGCATTCACTTGGCATTTTTATTATCCATCTGTTTCTCCCCTCACTATCTTTTTTAAATCACTCATCTACAGGTGGGCATTGTGTGATTAGAAATTTCTTGGCAACTTTAACAATCAGTCAGTGATGCAGGAGACAAACATTTGAGAATAAGAAGGGCAGTGTTACTGATCAAGCTGATTGTTCCCTTCTGAGGAAAAGGTGATTTCCTTTTCAGTGGATTGCAACGTCAAGAACTGAAGAGTTTTGTTTATTTTAAAACATAATTCACTGCCTATACATTGCTAGTCTTGGGCAATCCTCTGATTTGTAGTGCTGGCTTAAACAGTTCAGAGAGGTAGACTAGAAGTTCAAGATACTCAGGAACTCTGACATACATTTTAAACATCTGTCCCTTTAAATGGGCTATCATTAATTATTCAGCTGGGAAAATCAAGAAAATGTTTTATTGTTGTTTAGAGAAAAAATTTGTAATATATAAATAATATAATGCCAAAACAGCCTTTCAAGGCATGGCTTCAGATTCAACCCAATGGTTCTAGGGAACTAAACCAATATTGCCCCATGTCTGATCAAATTCACCCAGCTGGGAAAAGCAGAGTAGCCAGATCACCTGTCTTTCTCTTGCTATTGGTTATCTTCTTTACCTTTATATGGGGTTGGCCAAAGTTTGTTTGTTCTGAGAAACACTATAGAAAAACCCAAACAAACATTTTGGCCAACCCCAAACTACTTTCCTGTGTAATTTTAGCAATACCCAGGATATTATGGACTTCCCTGGTGGCTCAATGGTAAAGAATCCACCTGCTAATGCAGGAGATATGTATTCAATCCCTGGGTCAGGAAGATTCACCCGGAGAAGGAAGTGACAATCCATTCCAGTATTCTTTATTCTTGTCTGGAAAATCCCATGGACAAAGGAGCTGGGCTGGCTACAGGCCATGGGGTTACAAAGAATTGGACACTACTTAGCAACTAAACAACAACCGCATCCAAAATATTAAACATCATTTGTATTTGTATTTGATTCCCAAATTGATATCCACATCTCCAGCATATTTCAGAGCACCAGATTTATTATTTCGGCCCTCTACTGTGTATCATCTCTTTGGAGTACTACTGTCACCTCTTAATTAATATATATCAAATTATCACTTCATCTATATATTTATTTTGTTTTCCCTGTCTTGCAGGGAATTGCAATAGTATTTACTCCTAGTGTTCATCTCACCCTCTCCCTCTTCTTAATCTCCAAGTCAAAATTGCTTCAAATTCTAACAACAAGGGTAAAGAAACATGTATCTTGAGACATATTGCCATTGTTCAGGGTATTACCTCTTTAACCTAGTAGTTAAATAGTCTTTGAGCAGACTCACTGTGGTAATTATGAAGATACTTAAGAGGATATATTTAGATGTGACTTTAGCCACATTATTTCATATAATTTTACATCAGACTTCCTGCCACTTTCTAATATCACAGCAATAAAGTGGTGATATGTTTAAAAGAAATATGGTGTTTTGTTATGGCCTGAGTTATATTTTCAAACAGACTTTCTCCCAGTCTATTTTGCTAGAGGTCAGTCTAAATTTCTTTTTAGCTCTTTCTTTCTGCCTTTGACAGTAAATATCAAGCACAGTATTGATAACATATATGATTCTCTTCCCACTACTTTACTCTCATTCCTGTATGTTTTTCATGGAGTAGAGTTGTTATGTCCACTACTCTTCAAATTAACATCAGACTCCTTCGTTCAAGAAAACACCTTTTCACAAATCAATCACTATGTTTTCAATAGGCTTGTTGAATGTCATTTCATACACTCTTTTCTTCAATAAAGCAGAACTTACTATTATTTTTAAAACACACACAATGTTCGATTATAATTTCATCATTTTCTTTTCTGATCTATTACTTCAGTTTCTCTGATA
>SJYQ01096238.1:312047-325891 GCA_006410935.1 Redunca redunca
TAGAGTTGTTATGTCCACTACTCTTCAAACTAACATCAGACTCCTTCGTTCAAGAAAACACCTTTTCACAAGTCAATCACTATGTTTTCAATAGGCTTGTTGAATGTCATTTCATACACTCTTTTCTTCAATAAAGCAGAACTTACTATTATTTTCAAAACACACACAATGTTTGATTATAATTTCATCATTTTCTTTTCTGATCTATTACTTCAGTTTCTCTGATACCTAGAAAATTCATAATCATGTTAATAGTCCCAATTCAAAACTTCCTAATCAAATTCTTTTTAACTTCCCATTTGTCATTTTAATGTGATTCCACTGAGCATTGCTCATAGTTTCAACATAAGATAGTCTTTGTATCACATGGCATTGTAATTTATGTTTAAATATTGTGCTGAGTGAAACCCTTCCCTAATGGCTCAGACAGTAAAGCGTCTGTCTACAATGTGAGAGACCTGGGTTTGATCCCTAGGTTGGGAAGATTCCCTGGAGAAAGAAATGACAACCCACTCCAGTGCTCTTGCCTTGAAAATCCCATGGACGGAGGAGCTTGGTGCAGGCTACTGTCCATGGGGTCGCAAAGAGTCGGGCACGACTGAGCAACTTCACTTTTTTTTTTATTATGCTGAGTGGACAGTGATCTATTCTAGGAAAAGAAATAGTCTTATTCATCTATTTATCATCAAGGCCAGGTTTAATACTATGTCTTACCCCACCTCTAACCAACCAGCACATGTTTCCTTGCCACCCTATAGCTCCTTCTCTTCTGTAACATTTACTATGGTTGTAATGAAATAATTAATTGTACAATTAGTTCTTTAACCTCTGCCTTTCCTAATAGAATAACTACAAAAACTTGCATTCACTTCATAATTCCCACCATCTACCATATTTCTAGCAAATAGTAGATACTCAGTAAGCACATACTGAATAAACAAGTGATGAGAGATAGTTCCATAGCAGTGAGCAACAATGACCTAAATAACACTGAGTCTGTCATGTGATGATGATATAATATCCATCATATATCCCTTTATTCAGCAGGAACATAAAGAGAATTTAGAGCATAGTACATTAATCCATGTCCTTTCATATTTTTATATATAAACATTTTTTGATCTCACTTAATTTGATTATTAAAAGAAATTCTTCCCAATCACTTACTCTCTGGGTGACCCTATGAAAATTTGTGTTTTTTTTCTGATACTATATTTTTCTTATCTATAAAATAAGAATAAATATAGAACCTAAATTGTATTTTTGAGAATTAAATGAGGTCTATCAATATCAGTGCCTATCACTCTGTTAATTATTAAGAAATTATAATATCACCCCTCTTCAACAGATCCTCATTCCTTCATTCTCACTTCCTTTCTCCCTGCCCTCTCCCATCCTCCTTCCTTCTTTCTTCTTTTTCTTTCTTCCCTTCTCTACTAGAAGTAAACTCCTTTAAAGAGCTGTGTCTTACTCATCATGTTATCTCTAGAACCTCACTATTGCTTTGCTGATACATAGCAAGTACGCAATAGATGTTGGGTTCATATCTGAATTTTTTGGAATAAGGACCCATTAACCATGTAAATCAGATAAATTTATTTGAGGATATGTTAATCAGATAAAGTCATGTTTGGGGAAAGAGATATTTTAAAAAATTCTAGTTTCCAGGGTGATTTAAAAGAATTGTACAAAACATATGTTTGTCATCAATAACTAGCCTTGATTAAAGTTCAAATGAATAGAGTCATTTACTTAGCATAAAATATTCACATTTGGAAAAACACAAATATTTTAGAGAAGTTGCATGATTTTAGATTCACCAGCCTTGGGAATAAAGAATTAGTTGCTTTGACTTATAAACAATCTGCCTTGTGGTTCTGTTTAACTTGAACACTGATGAGTTGAGTTTCACTTGTTTTGGAAACTAGTGATTTGTGAGTAGGAGAAACAGAGTGCAGAGAGTGGTTCTAATAATAAGCCCAAGGGGCAATCAGAGGAAAGGGTATTGGTCAAACACAGAGACCAACAGTTTGAGATTCCAGCGGAAAGAAATTAAATATTAAAACTGGCAGGGCCGAATAACAGTTGAAGATTAGCCCTGTAGCAGAGATTTTAAAAGAGTTGGCGTCTTAAGCAGGGTTAGAGAAAAGGCAGACTGAAAACAAAAGTCTTAAATTGAAATGGGGAGTCGAGAGAAGCTGCAATTCTACTGAGAACATGATCTGAGTTTTCAAGCACACGGTACTGTGCTGAAATTGGAAATGCGGTCAGCTGAGGACCCTGTTCTGACCTTGCCTTGCCTCATAGCCCCATTCCACCTCCGCATGGATTATAGTTGGTCTTGTTGTTCTTTCCTTTGTGTTTGCTGTTGCAGTATTGTAGATCTATTTCTAAAAGATTGAAATCAATTTCAATCTTTCGTTACCCAATGCATCATTCTTCAAGCCAGATGCATTAACTCCATCAATACGTAACATGAAAAGGATGTTAACAACAGCCAAAAAAAGAAGACAAATAGGGGAATTAACACACTGAGGGTAAGAGGTCACCAGTTTCTCTGGTATGATTCATGTTCCTTGTAGAAATATTTTGCAATAATGATCGTAAAGCATTTTTGGGGGGGGTGGGGATCAAGAAGTGACTAGTATGTGTGTATGCCTGTGCGTGGACGCCAAGTCACGTCAGTGTGCATGTTTGACTGTTTGCGACTCTATAGACTGTAACCTACCAGATTCCGCTATCCATGGGATTCTCCAAGCTAGAATACTGGAGTGGGTTGTATTGCCCTCCTCCAGGAGATCTTCACCACCCATGGATCGAACCTTCCTCTCTGATGTCTCCTACATTGGTAGGCTCTTTACCACTAGCATCACCTGGGAATCCCAGTATGTGTGTATACACTCACACATATTTATCACATTTTCTTGCATTTTTTTTCCTATTTAGGGTAGGAAAGGATCTCGACCATTATAAAAACCTAAGAAAAGTATAGTAGGAACTCCTCTGATGGTCTAGTGGTTAAGACTCCATGCTTCCAATGCAAGGGGAGTGGTTTCCATCTCTGGTGGAAGTGCTAAGTTCCCTCATGCCACGATGTGGCAAACAAAAAAAAAAAAAAAGTCGGCAACAACAGAAAATTAAAGTAAATGTTGCACACATATCAACATTTTAAATGTTGTATTCCATATCATGAAATTATAGAAAAATGAGTTTCAATTATCTGTAAAATGAGCCTATATTGAGATATTTATTTGCATCTGGATTTTGGCAATATCAGATAATGCTGCTTCTCTCAGAAGCCTGGAATATTTACCTTCGGGGATTTAAAACGATTAATAGCTGTTTGGACAAGTATTTTCTTCCAAGTACTGATTCCTGTGGATTAATGCTTTTGATACTGCAGTCAGCCCTGGGAGTGAGGAACTAAATTAACAGAATCCTAAGTGTCACACAAGTGCTTTCTTTGTTTTCCTCTTTCTTCCTGTCCAACCTGTACTGCTCATTCCAAAAACAGATCAGCATCTGGTGAATTTAAGAAGGAAGTTGTAGGTAAAGTGACACCCCTAACCCCCCGGAAAAGTAATGGGAGAGGAGATCCAAATATGATTGGAGAGTCCCATTATATTTGTTCCAAAAAGCAATTGATCCTTCATTGTGTGACTATATAAAAGCAACAGTATACAGAGAGATGCAGAGTAGAAGGAAGAAAAGAAAGCAAAGAGTTGAGCAGCTGACCTCTAATAAAGACAGAGAGAAAGAGGAGAATATCTTGAAGAATATCCTGAATAATTGTTCAGGCACTGGGGTAAAATGGTGCCCACCATTTTTATGAGCACCTTTTTGCTTCATTTTACTGTTTCTGAGACTTTGAACCCGTAAGGAATATTATATTGCTATTCATATGAAAGTACTGGCAAAGTGACCTTATGAAATATGCTGTGTTAAAATTCAATTGTATTTTACCATTTCAATTTCTGAGACAGAGTGCTGATTTACCTTGTAAATCTTAAACAGGTGTATGAAGGGAACTGACTTTATTTTTTCTTGATAGCTTTCTGTATACTTAAGTTTATTGTAATATCATGAAAAGTGTATATGTTCAGAAATATGTCAATAAGCTAAAATTGTTTTATGCATGTTCTGCATTTCTCTTACCCTCGTTTAGAGTGTTAATTACTTTGTTTGCATAGGCAATATATCCTATGGGTCCCCTCTGTGATGCAAAGTCACTCTACAGAACAAGCTTGTCTCCACCTTTTAAACCTGAATGAATCTGTGTCCTTGAGTGTTGTCATAGAATATGATAGATCCAATAACACTATTTTTGACCAGACTGTGGAAGAGGATAACTTCTATGCTTGTGCAAATTTTGAGGTGAGGTGCAGAATTTGACATTTCAGAACTTCAGATGGGAAGATGGAATTACTACTTAAAAATGAGTTTTGTGTCTGTTTCTCTATTGCTGCCCTGTAAATAAATTCTTCAGTACCATTTTTCTAGATTCCGTATATATGTGTTAGCATGGACATGGGGAGAGGAGGGAAAGGGTGAGATGTATGGAAAGAGTAACATAGAAACTTACACTACCATATGTAAAATAGATAGCCAATGAGACTGCTGTATGGCTCAGGAAACTCAAACAGGAGCTCTGTATCAACCTAGAGGGGTGAGATGGAGAGAGAGATGGAAGGGAGATACATGTATACCTATGGCTGATTCATGTTGAGGTTTTACAGAAAACAGCAAAATTCTATAAAGCAATTATCCTTCAGTAAAAAATAAATAAATCTTAAAAAAATTAGCTTTAGAGAAATAACAAAACTTGATTTGGATAAGTTGTGGAATCTGAGAAGGAAAATTGGATAATTTTTGAGAGGCAAATAAAAAGACAAGTTATATAGACAATAAAACTTGTGAAGTACTGCACTTTTTTCTTGCAGGGAATGGTAATAAGACAATATAACTGTTTTCTGATGGGTTTCCCTGGTGGCTCAGGGTAAAGAATGTGCCTGCTAACACAGGAGACATGGGCTCGATCCCTGGGTCAGGAAGATCCCCTGGAAAAGGAAATGGCAACCCACTCCAGTATTCTTGCCTAGGAAATCCCATGGAAAAAGGAGCCTGGTGGGCTACAGTCCATAGGGTTGCAAAAGAGTCGGACACAATTTAGCGACCAAACAACTGCTTTTAGATAGTAGAACTGTTTAAAAATGAGGATAGAGAATTAAGTAAAGGAATGAGAGATTGGAACTCAGGAACATAGAAAACAATAGATGAGAAAACGTAGGAATAACTTTACTGGAAACTTTTTTCAGGTCAAATAAAGGAATTGGAACAAGTGATCAACAAGTCTCCCATTAAGACATAATGGATTCACAAGGCTCTCTCAGCCTCAGAATCAAATTAAGGCATTGTTTACCACCTAAATGTCTAAGAATGATTTTCCCATTTTCTGCTCTTTATGTTAAATAGGTTTCCCACAAGTCTTCTGAACAGATGGCTTTTGTGACTCTGTTGGTTAAGGGAGATACTCTTAAAATCTTTGAGAGGAGATCTGTAGCACTCTCTTCAGAAGAGACAATGACCTTTGTGCAGACAGATAAACCCATCTATAAATCTGGAGAGAATGGTAAGTCAATATTTATGTTTCTTTCTTATTGTTGATTTCAGAAACTCTTCTAATTTTAAGCAATCCAAACACATTATTAAATTTAAATACAAGTTCTAATTTGGTCTTAACTCTTCAGATCAAGAATTTTTAAAATTTTGACCAGTTGTCTAGGTCAGTTATGAAACAGTGCCCTCCAGTTTCAATTGTTGAGTGCTTTGTTTCTTACAGTTTTGTGTCTATCCCACTGTTTACAAATTCTCATGACAGGCTTGCATAATACAATGGCTGCATGCTAGGGGTGTGTTACTTCATAATTCACCAGCTGGGTAAACTAATTAAATCTCTATTTTGACTTAATTCTTTTCATCCAGAGAATGGAAATAGTAAAAGTATCTCATTTTTACTGTGAGAATAAGATGGTCAATATAAAATAGTCTCTCTGTGTGCATGCGTGCTAGGCCCACCAGGCTCCTCTGTCCATGGGATTCTCCAGGCAAGAATACTGGAGTGGGTTGCCATGCCATCCTCTGGGGAATCTTCTAGACCCAGAGATCAAACTTCCATCTCTTATGTCTCCTGCACTGGCAGGTGGATTCTTTACCCTTAGTGCCACCTGGGAAGCCCAAAATAGTCCCTGGCACACAATAAGTAATTTGTAAATGGCATTTATTATCATCATATTATTATTCATACCAGAAAAGGAATCATGATTTATGATTTATCATTATTGTTGTAAGGAGAAGAAAGCAGAAAAAGCACCAAACTAAGATTCAGAAGGATACGATTTTTGTCTTGGCTCTGAGAATAAATTACCAACTTCTGCCAAGTCAGTTCTGATCTTTGAGATCTTTAGTTTTCTCATTTGTAAAATTAGAAGTTGGATAAGAGCATCCACACACTTTGTTCTATGAGCCTAGCGGGCTACAGTCCATGGGGTTGCAAAGAGTTGAATATGACTGAACATCTGAGCAACACAGATGACTTACTAAAAAAAAAGTAAAAGAACTAAAACAGAATTTATCTTATACTGAGGATTTTTTTTGTTTTGCTACATTATGTTTTCTCTTCTGAATGTATTAAAATACTATGATGACAGTTATAGGTGCAAAAATAGCTAATATGGCTTTTCTGGAATTCTGCTAAAATCAATATTTGCTAACATTAGTATATTTTTCCATAAAAATTACCTATAACTCATGTGCATGTGTGTGTACGTATGTGCCTGTGGGCAGTTGGGTCTGACTCTTTGCAACCCCATAAACTGTAGCCCACCAGTCTCCTCTGTCCATGGGATTTCCCAGGCAAGAATATTGGAGTCGGTTGCCATTTCTCCTCCAGGGGCTCTTCCTGATCCAGGGATCAAACCCAAGTCTCTAGTGTCTCCTGCACTGGCAGGCAGCTTTTTGACCACTAATGCCACATCAGAAGCTCATGTGTAACTTTTACCATATGTATTTCACATTTGTCCTTCTGTGATTAATTCTGCCACCAAGTTTTGAGACTTCCCTATGGGCTGTTATGGTAAAAAGTTTCTAGTGGTGGCAGAAGCTCATGCCAGCTTTGGTAACACCAGGTCACGATCAACAGACGAATTATAAATGTGCAATAAAAAAATCTTTCCAAAAGGAACCCAGATCTCAAAAGGTTAAATCAGAGCTAGAGGAGAAGGAAGTGCAGTGTTCTATGAAAGCAAAGCAATTAATTTCACAGTCTATTTATAAGCAATCATATCTGGGAGAGAAAATAACAAGAATGATAATCTTATTAATAGCTATGAGAAAACTAATAATTAATAAATAATAAGAAAATATTATTGTCCCTCTTCATCTTTCAGTTAAACTTCGCATTGTGACACTTGATACTAAGTTCCTACCTATCAACTATGTGGTGAGTTCCATCATTTCAAAGGCATAATGAAATCTAAACAAAGTACTCTATTGCTGTATAAGGTGTCATTGGGAAGTTTTCCATAACTATGGAGATACGTATAACTATAGTTTCAAAGATAAACCTCAATATTAAACAAAAAACTTTCCTATACAGACTGCTGTCTATAGGGTCGCACAGAGTCAGACACGACTGAAGTGACTTAGCAGCAGCAGCAGCAGCAGCATACAGTGAATTGAGTTTTACTTCTCTAGGTCTTTTCATCCTGTTAGAAAAAATGACTTACATAGAACTTGCTTTTTACTTCCCAGAGGAAAGTTTGAGTCTGTTTCAGATTTAGAGTTTTCCTGGCATCTTTGGCTCTAGAAACTTTGCCATCTGGAACAGGGGGGAATAAGTCAACATTTAAGTCAGATAATCTTTTAATGCAATATCTGGCCCCAAAATGAACTATTTTAATATTAACTTGAATTTTTCTTTCTTCTTTCAGTATCCCTTGATCACACTTCAGGTAAGAGATCTTTTTCAAACCCATCATTTAAAATGTTTAGATAAATAGTGATATGTGTGTAGTTTTCATTACACACAGTGATAAATTAAGATAACTGAAATACAGGGGAAGAGAAATTTGTACATGCATACACAGTATAAGGCACCATGTGAAGAACCAAAGAAAGGGCTGCCACTTTTAGTGTCTGCTGTGGGTCAAATGGGGCAACAGTGGATCTTCATGGAAAAACATAAGATTAGGCTCTTTATAGGGGCTTCCCCGGTGGCTCAGGGGTAAAGAATCCACCTGCAATGCAGGAGACTCAAAAGACACCGGTTCAATCCCTGAGTTGGGAAGATCTCTTGGAGAAAGGCATTGCAACCCACTCCAGTATTCTTGCCTGAAGAATCCCTTGGACAGAGAAGCCTGGCAGACTACAGTCTATAGAGTCACAAACAGTCAGACATGACTAAAGCAAGTGAACATGCAACACACACAGGCTCTTTCTAAGGGAGATTTACATTTCAGATTGCTTGATTTTGGCTGCTGGCTCTTCTCAGTTTTAATTTAGCCACATTTTGTTTTAAGAAAATAGAACTCATAAGCACCTAAAAATGTAGGAGTACACAGAAGGTATTATAAAATGGACTCCACTTTCAGAAACCAGTTTGCATCTCCTTCAACCAGTTCAAATCTCTAGTGTAGTGTAATGTGGCTTTCAAATTTAATTGAAATTGCATGCCTGTCAGTAAATAGCTTGTATCAATCAATTCCAACAGTATGTATTTTAATCTCTACATATAATAGGTGCCATGACTAATTAGTTCTAAAGGTTAATACATTGAGATCTAGTTCATCATTAATGATCATGTATGTAAATATAGTCTATAATTTAAATAATTTTTATTTTGTTATATGGGTGACAACTTGTCCTTCTAGTGGGATAAATAAATATAATGTTGGCCATTTTATGTTTTCTACATTATTAGTAACCTGTAAACAATATTATCTCCATATTTAAACATTTCATGCAGATAATGTTGTATTCCATGGAAAACAACAGCAAACTTAAGTAACATCGCTTTAAATGAGTAAAAAATCTATTGTTTTCAGAAACTACTACCCCTGAGTAGTAGGTTCAAGGTTAGGGCAGGAATAACACAATGTTACTAAGACTTCTTCTATTTATTCTTTCTTTTCTTTCTTTTTAATTTTTTAAATTTTAAAAGTATGATAACACACAGGAGACTTGGAAAATACAAGGGACTCTGGTGGCTCAGAGGTTAAAGCGTCTGCCCCCAATGCGGGAGACAAGGGTTCGATCCCTGGGTCTGACCCCTGGGTCAGGAAGATCCCCTGGAGAAGGAAATGGCAACTCCAATATTCTTGCCTGGAAAATTCCATGGACAGAGGAGCCTAGCGGGCTACAGTCTATGGGGTCGCAAAGAGTCGGACACAACTGAGCAATTTCACCTTCACTTTCACTTGGAAAATACAGAACAAAGTTACATATAGTGCAATTATTTTTTAAGAAGATAAATTAAGATTTTTAGTTGGAGTTTCAATATCAAACTCTCAAAATTAATAAAATGAATATACAGAAAAGTAGAAGGTTATAGGAAACCTGAAAAGCACCATGAACCAATTCAACATAGTTAAGATTTATGCAGTTTTGACACAACAATATGATACACACTCTGTTCAAGTTCTCATAGACTATGAACCAGGAGACACTGAAACATATCCAGGGATGTAGAACAAGGTGCAAAAATTTAATGATCTAAAGGAATTGAAATCATACAGAGTCTGTTTCCTTACCACTGTGGAATGATGTTAGAAATCAACATCAAGAGATATTTGAAAATAACCCATATATTTTCAAGTGCAATGTGACATTTACCAAGAGAGATCTTTGACTTAGCCATTGAAAGCCTCGATAAAGTTGGAGGAAGACTGATGAAACACAGCAGGTGTTTGCAGAGAAGCAAGCATTTAAATGAGAAATTAATATCAAAATACTTTTAAAATCCCATTTATTTGAAAATTAAATGTCCTCTTTTAAATGATGGGTGTATCTAAGAAGCCATAGCAAGGAAAATTAGAAAATATTTATAATAGAATAAAAATAAAAGAGAATTTCCCAGAATTTGTTGCATGCAGCTGAAGCTACTCAATAGACTTCTATTTAACCTCTATGTCATCCTCAATATCTTGCTTTATTTTCAGTGGCATCTGAGTTTGATTCTTCTCTACCCAGTGACTTCCATTTACGTGTCATCAGCCAACACTCAATCACATGAGTAATTCTTACTGAAAGGAAGTCTACAAAATTAGTTTAACTTTCTAGATTTTACTGTGGAGGAAAGCAAAAAAAAAAAAAAAGATGAGCAGTGAGTAATGTTTCTGTGCCTTTGTGGATATCTTTTTATCCAGATTTCTTTAATTCAATTCAGTTCAGTTCAGTCACTCAGTCGTGTCCGACTATTTGTGACCCCATGTATCACAGCACACCAGGCTTCCCTGTCCATCACCAACCCCCGGAGTTTACTCAAACTCATGTCCATTGAGTAGGTGATGCCATCCAGTCATCTCATTTGCTGTCACGCCCTTCTCCTCCTGCCCTCAATCCCTCCCAGCATCAGAGTCTTTTCCAATGAGTCAGTTCTTCACATGAAGTGGCCACNGGGTGACAATATACAGCCTTGACGTACTCCTTTTCCTATTTGGAACCAATCTGTTGTTCCATGTCCAGTTCTCACTGTTGCTTCCTGACCTGCATACAGATTTCTCAAGAGGCAGGTCAGGTGGTCTGGTATTCCCGTCTCTTGAAGAATTTTCCACAGTTGATTGTGATCCACACAGTCAAAGGCTTTGGCGTAGTCAATAATCAGAAATCAATGTTTTTCTGGAACTCTCTTGCTTTTTCAATGATCCAGCAGATGTTGGCAATTTGATCTCTGGTTCCTCTGCCTTTTCTACAAGGGACTCTGGTGGCTCAGAGGTTAAAGCATCTGCCCCCAGTGCGGGAGACCCGGGTTTGATCCCTGAGTCCGATCCCTGGGTCGGGAAGATCCCCTGGAGAAGGAAATGTCAACCCACTCCAGTATTCTTGCCTGGAGAATTCCATGGACAGAGGAGCCTGGGGGTCTACAGTCTATGGGGTCGCAAAGAGTCGGAAACGACTGAGCAATTTCACCTTCACCTGCCTTTTCTAAAACCAGCTTGAACATCTGGAAGTTCACAGTTCACATATTGCTGAAGCCTGGCTTGGAGGCTTCCAAGCCATAATTTCTTTAATTATGACTGGATAATATCAATACATTTCTTGAAGCAGGCTCACACAAGCTGCTAAAAGCAAATGACAGAGGAAGTGTGGCTTGAAGGATGCTTTCTTATTGTGGGACTTCATTTAACAGCGTGTAATTGTTTTCACAATTTGAGATACAAGTGCAATAAAATGATAGAATTTTCTTTACTTCCCTGAACTACATGTGTTCAGTCACTCGATCATGTCTGGCCCTTTGTATCCTCATAGACTGTAGCCCACCAGGCTCCTCCGTCAGTGGAATATTCCAGACAAGAATACTAGAGCGAGTTGCCATTTCTTATTCCAGGGGATCTTCCTGCCCCAGGGATCAAACCCATGTCTTCTGCATCTCCTGTATTGGCAGGCAGATTCTTTACTACTAGCATCACCTTGCTGTGTTGTGCTCAGTCATGTCTGACTCTTTGTGACCTCATGGAATTCAGCCCAGCAGGCTCCTCTGTCCATGGGGTTCTCCAGACAAGAATGCTGGAGTGGGTTGCCATGCTCTTCTCCAAGGAATCTTCGCAACCCAAAGATCAAACCCTGGTCTCCCACACTGCAGCCAGATCCTTTACCCTCTGAGCCACTAGGGAAGCCCCAAATACATAAAGGATCACAAGTTAAAAAGAAAAGGATAATATTCTCATACATCCTCTGCTTTTATTTCTTCTTTATTTTCTAGGATCCTCAAAACAATAGGATTTTTCAATGGCAAAATGTGACCTCTTCTCAAAATATTACCGAACTCTCATTCCAATTGATTTTAGAACCAGTGTTTGGAGATTACTCTATTGTTGTGAAAGAAAAATCAGGAAAGACATTGACACACCAATTTACTGTTAATAGAAATGATAACCAATTGCTAATTATGATTGTTGTCTTATATAATTGAAGTGTCCAAAGAACTATTCAACAAAATAATTTTATGTTAGAATTAGACAAATTACATTAAGTTTGATTTGGTTTTCTGCCATTTTCCTTTCTTGTCCATCTATGTTTTATTGTCTATGCTTTCTTGCTCATCATTCATTGCCTGTATCCTTATTCTGATCCCTTCTTTTTCTCCTGAGGAAATATCCCATTTTTTTTTAGAATAAAGACAACTGTCTAGAAAAGATCTAAAGGACTACAGCAAACAAAATGTGAAGTTCCAAGAATAGGGCAAAGAAAGGAAAAAGGAAGTATTAATTAATGAGACACCATCACCCACTGATGGAATTTGGAAGAGTTGAACCATGATCTATACAAAGGCATACAAAGAAAAATGTCATGTGTGGAAACACATTTACATGGTTGTAATCATTTTTGCTCAGCAGTGTGTGAGAGCTGAAGTAACATTATATTTCTCTTTGTTTCCAGTGTTGCCCAAGTTTGAAATTAAGGTCAGTGCACCACAAACAATAACTATTACAGATGATGAATTCCAAATCAGCGCATGTGCTAAGTAAGTATTCAAGAGATTTAACTCCACTTGTCAATACAAGGCTTAGAGGAAACAAAAAATGAGATCAATTATTAAAAGTGTTAAAGAAGTAATGGATTGTCACTTTAGAATATTTGAAAAATATTGAAAAATGTGAGATATTACCTAAAATTAATTACATTAACTGCCGTTAACACTTAATTTTTCTCTGGTCTTTTATGAGTACTTTCAACAATTATACATTTTTACACACTCCAGTTAAGAAAACCTGTCACTATATAATGCCAGGCTTTTCATGTATTCCAATTCCTCGCTGCATAAACATATCTCTATGTGGCTATACCAAATTTATCTAACCATTCTTTTATTATATGACATGCAGCCTGTTTGATTTTGCTTTCCCAGTGACAAATAAAGTTACAGTAATGTCTTTGTGTATAAAATGTAGCATTTTAATTAAAAATTATTTACTTAAGAAAATTTTCCAGAATTGGATTTACTACAACAAAAGTGTAACAATACTATGACAAATGTGTAACATTCTTTTAGTTTTTGACTGCCATATTGATCACTAAGTATGTTGTGCCCAAGGACGATTCCGACAGCTTGTCTAAAACACCTTGCCTCATTTGCTATTATTTTCTCCCAATCAGAAGGCTGTCTTTTCACTTTGCTTATATTTTCCTTTGTTGTGCAGAACCTTTTAATTTTGATTAGATCCCATTTGTTTATTTTTGCTTTAATTTCCAGAATTCTGGGGGGTGGATTATAGAGGATCCTGCTGTGATTTATGTCGGAGAGTGTTTTGCCTATGTTCTCCTCGAGGAGTTTTATAGTTTCTGGTCTAATGTTTAGATCTTTAATCAATTTTGAGTTTATTTTTGTGTGTGGTGTTAGAAAGTGATCTAGTTTCATTCTTTTACAAGTTGTTGACCAATTTTCCCAGCACCACTTGTTAAAGAGATTGTCTTTACTCCATTGTATATTTTTGCCTCCTTTATCAAAGATAAGGTGTCCATAGGTGTGTGGGTTTATCTCTGGGCTTTCTATTTTGTTCCATTGATCTATATTTCTGTCTTTGTGCCAGTACCATACTGTCTTGATGACTGTGGCTTTGTAGTAGAGC
>SJYQ01096238.1:325996-374894 GCA_006410935.1 Redunca redunca
CTATCATGTAAGAAATGAATCGCCAGTCGATTCATTCAGGATGCAGGATGCTTGGGACTGGTGCAAGGAGAGGACCCGGAGAGATGGTATAGGGTGGGAGATGGGAGGGGATTCGTGTTTGGGAACGCATGTACACTCGTGGTGAATTCGTGTCAATGTTTGGCAAAACCAATACAGTAATGTAAAGTAACCTAAAGTTAAAATAAAAATTAAAAAAATAAAATAAAACACCTTGCCTCATTGAATCTTCACCATCAGTGGATGTTTTCACTATTAAAAAAAAAAAAGAAGAAGGAAAAGAAAGAAATATTGAAAATATCATAGTGAGGCATTTTATCAATTTAATTTTAACTAATTTGAATCCACTTGATGTAAAAAAGGAATTCCTATGTGACTTGAGAAATTATTATTTTCTTTTGAGGGGATTATTTCTAATGCCTTGCCTTTCCTCAAATTTCTAATTATAGTAAAAAAAAAGAGCTAATATTTATTGAATGCCAATAAATGTGCTAAGCATTACATTTGTTAACTTTTTCACCATGTCACTGTGAAAAAGGAGCTATTATCACCTCAATTTTATAAAGAAAGATAATGAGAGAATTTAAATAACTTATCAACATTAATGGGGGTTTTTGATGGAAGAACTACAATTTAGACCTAGGCTATCTAAGTTCAGTTTCTCTCCTAACCAAGACCTCTTTTATACTTTATATAAACAATTAAAAATGTTAACATTGCCATATTTGTTAAACATTGTTTATTTAACCAATGACAGGAAAAGTACTTGCCTTTGAATATTTTCAGTAGTATATTAAAGATACATTGGCAAAGGGCAGCCTGGTAGAAACATGGGGATTTTGCTAAGAATACCATAAAGAATCTTAGAAACAGTTTCTAGTCTTAAAAAAACAAAATGTTTCTTTCTGCCCGTGGACGCCGCCGAGAAAGCATCGTTGAAGTCTTCCCCGCCTCCATTGCCGTCATGTCTAAATCAGAGTCTCCAAAAGAGCCCAAACAGCTGCGGAAGCTCTTCATCGGAGGATTGGGCTTTGAAATAACCGATGAGAGTCTGAGGAGCCATTTTGAGCAATGGGGAACGCTTACAGACTGTGTGGTAATGAGGGATCCAAACACCAAGCGCTCCAGAGGCTTCGGGTTTGCCACATACGCCACGGTGGAGGAGGTGGCTGCGGCCGTGAATGCAAGGCCACACGAGGTGGACGGAAGAGTTGTGGAACCAAAGAGGGCCGTCTCAAGAGAAGATTCTCAAAGACCTGGTGCCCACTTAACTGTAAAAAAGATTTTTGTCGGTGGCATTAAAGAAGACACTGAAGAACATTCCCTGAGAGATTATTTTGAACAGTATGGGAAAATTGAAGTAATTGAAATCATGACTGACCGAGGCAGTGGCAAAAAAGAGAGGTTTTGCTTTTGTAACCTTTGATGACCATGACTCCGTAGACAAGATTGTCATTCAGAAATACCACACTGTGAATGGGCACAACTGTGAAGTGAGAAAAGCCCTGTCTAAGCAAGAGATGGCTAGTGCCTCATCCAGCCAGAGAGGTCAAAGTGGTTCTGGAAACTTTGGTGGCGGTCGTGGAGGTGGTTTTGGTGGGAATGACAACTTTGGTCGTGGAGGAAACTTCAGTGGTCAAGGTGGCTTTGGTAGCAGCCGTGGTGGTGGAGGATATGGTGGCAGTGGGGATGGATATAATGGATTTGGTAATGACGGAAGCAGTTTTGGAGGTGGCGGAAGCTACAATGATTTTAGCAATTACAACAATCACTCTTCAAATTTTGGACCCATGAAAGGAGGAAACTTTGGAGGAAGAAGTTCTGGCCCCTATGGTGGTGGAGGCCAATACTTTGCCAAACCACGAAACCAAGGTGGCTGTGGTGGCTCCAGCGGCAGCAGTAGCTATGGCAGAGGCAGAAGGTCTTAATTACTGCCAGGAAACAAAGCTTAGCAGGAGAGCAGAGCCCGAGAAGTGACAGGGAAGCTACAGGTTACAACAGATTTGTGAACTCAGCCAAGCACAGTGGTGGCAGGGCCTGGCTGCTACAAAGAAGACATGTTTTAGACAATACTCGTGTGTATGGGCAAAAAACTCAAGGACTGTACTTGTGACTAATTGTATAACAGGTTATTTTAGTTTATGTTCTGTGGAAAGTGTAAAGCATTCCAACAAAGGGTTTTAATGTAGGGTTTTTTTTTTTGGTTTTGTTTTTTTTTTTTTTGCACCCATGCTGTTGATTGCTAAATATAATAGTCTGATCATGACGCTGAATAAACGTCTTTTTTTTTTAATGTGCTGTGTAAAGTTAGTCTACTCTGAAGCCATTTTGGTAAACTACCGCAACAGTGTGAAGTTAGAATTCCTTCAGGGTGATGCCAGGTTCCATTTGAAATTTATTTACGACCTGCTTGGTGGAGAAGCATTGTCTTCAGAACCTTGGTGTAGTTGAACTGACAGTTACTGTGTTGTGACCTGGAGTTCACCATTAAAAAGGGTCATGCATGCAAAGTCATGGAGTTTTTTGTTTTTTGGTTTTTTTTTTGGTTATTAATGATTGTTGGCACATCCTATGCAATATATCTAAATTGAATTATGGTACCAGATAAAGTTATAGATGGGAATGAAGCTTGTGTATCATCCATTATCAAGTGTAATCAATAAAAGATTTAATACCCTCAAAAAAATTTAAAAAAAGTTTTTTAGACTCTAGGAAAGCAATCATAATAGTTTTCTGAGTTTCAGTGAAGAATAGATGATCATGTGCCAGAATTTTGTAAATGTAATGTATGAGATATTATAGATTATCTGTGTTAAAAATAATGGGGTAATCAATATAAGGATCCTAAACTGATTTCACTAGAAAAATCCTACAGAAAACCAGAATTGTCAGTGGGATTAACATCTATAATTTGTCTGCTGAATGGTATGTTGAAACACTGCAATGCACTTTATTGGGGTAGTCAAAATATTTTATCAAGTATCACCTTCCAAAGACTTCCTAAAAGCTAAATGTTGATATGGAATTGGGATTTATTTTTATTTATTTATTTATTTTAATTGGAGGCTAATTACTTTACAATATTGTATTGGTTTTGCCATACATCAACATGAATCTGCCATGGGTGTACACGTGTTCCCAATCCTGAACCCCACTCCCACCTCATTCCCCATACCATCCCTCTGGGTCATCCCAGTGCACCAGCCCCAAGCATCCTGTATCCTTCATCGAACCTGGACTGGCGATTCATTTCCTATATGATATTATACATGTTTCAATGCCATTCTCCCTAGTCATCCCACCCTTTCCCTCTCCCATAGAGTCCAAAAGACTGTTCTATACATCTGTGTCTCTTTTGCTGTCTCGTGTACAGGGTTATCATTACCATCTTTCTAAATTCCATACATATGCATTAGTATACTGTATTGGTGTTTTTCTTTCTGGCTTACTTCACTCTGTATAATCGGCTCCAATTTCATCCACCTCATTAAAACTGATTCAAATGTATTCTTTTTAATGGCTGAATAATACTCCATTGTGTATATGTACCACAGCTTTCTTATCCGTTCATCTGCTGATGGACATCTAGGTTGCTTCCATGTCTTGGCTATTATAAAGCAGTGCTGCGATGAACATGGGGGTACACGTGTCTCTTTCAATTCTGGTTTCCTCAGTGTGTATGCCCAGCAGTGAGATTGCTGGGTCATAAGGCAGAGGGATTTATTTATTTATTGACATGGAGTTTGGATTTATTGAAATGTTGATATGGAATTAAGATTTATTAAAACTTCTTTAATGTTATATTCTACTCAGATCTGACATTAAACAGTGTGTCAGTATCAGAATAATCAAATCCTGCAACAGGACTAGAGAGTTGAGAGCAGAGCTAAGCTTGCTCCATGGTTGTTTCTGTGCAGACTAAGAGAACATGATGAATGAATCAGTGTGTCCAGAAAATAACATCAGTGCCTGAGTTGCCAGCAATTAAGATTGCACAATACTGAATCATTGTTTCTTAACCATTAGCTTGGAACAGCCAGAGGAAACAACAACAAGTCAGATTATTTTAGCAAACCACCTCAGAGATGAATTAAGCTTTTAAGAAGGAAGAAAACCGCCCACAGGCAAAAGTATTTTAATAAACTGCATTAGTATTCGCCAAAAACTTTTCAGATTACAAAAGGAGAATGTTTATTCTGATCTGCATGTAAACTTAAGCTACATATCTTTTGGGTATATGTCAACTTGTAGGTGATAACTCAATGAGTTTTATCTGATAAAGACAATAAGAAGAAGGAAATAAGATATGCTGGGGTATAACATTTGTGACCTGTTTAGAATCTTGACTCTATTTTACTTGTAATTGATATTTAGAGTTGACAGATTATAGTGAGTTGGATTGAGTTAAAATATCGGAAGCACTGAGAATTGTTAAATAGATTAGTGGAAGAGAAAGAACACGGATTGTGGCCTGAGAAATATCTGAGTTTGAATTTTAATTCCATCAGTTACAATGTGGAGAAGAGAGATACTCGATCTCAATTTACTAATCCATTAAATGAGATAACATACTTACATCTCAGGATCACTGGGAAAAATGAATGATATATGTAAACACAAATGTCCAACTACTAGAAAAAATATTATAATCAATACATTTAATAATATTCACTTTTACTGTATAATGATTTTAGATTTGTTTTTCTAAATATTAGTAGAAGGGATCCTTAAATAAGCCAAAATTTCAAACAATCAACGTATTTGCCTTTGAATCTTTAAAAACCTTGTATTATAGTCTTTCATGTGTTTTGGGAGAAAATGAAATATTTATTTAATCCCACCCTGAAAGACAGAATTCCTAGTGGCTGAGACAGTAAAGAACCTGCCTGTAATGTGGGAGACCTGCATGGCAACCCACTCCTGGAGATTCCTGCCTGGAGAGTCCCCATGGACAGAGGAGGAGCCTGGCAGGCTGTAGTCCCTAGGGTCGCAAAGAGTCAGACACGACTGAGCAACTAAGCACACACACACCCCAAAAGACATTATACTTTTGGTCAGAGCATATCCAGTATATGCCAACCCTTTTATATTTACTGAGTAAGAAATGAGAAGTGTTATATAAAATATTAATCGAGAAGTACTTCATGATCCTGAGTAATTTATTTATATGTATATATCTTTTGTGCTAAGCAAGTGTTGCAAGCAATTTTTAAAATATTTTTCTCAGATTAAAATATAACTTTTGAAACTCAATTTGATCATTAAGTCCAAGTCACTTAGATTTTGAATTTTACATTACTTTGAATTTGATTCTTTAAAAAAACAACTGAATCCTCCTAACAGATTAAATGTCTAATTTAATCCAAATTCAGCGGAGAGGAGAGTGCAAATAGATGAGCTTCCTAATTGAATTTGGTTATTGGGTAGACATAGTTTAGAGATTTTATATATAACTTATGAATAAGAGACCATGAAATATGACCATGGTATTGTTCATATTACCAGTATATCTTCTCCTCCTAGGTATACCTTTGGCCAACCTGTACATGGGAAAGTTCAAGTCCAGGTGTGCAGGGGATTTTTTTCCTCTGTGGCTTGTGAGAAAGACAAGAATGAAATATGTGAACAGTTTGTTGCACAGGTACAGATCATTTTACTCCACAAAATTAATTCTTGCTCATTTTCAATAGTATTCTTTCTTTGATTCCATTTATAAAAGAGACTGAACAACACTATTTTCATGTTGTAGATAATGGAGGTTGTACATAAGTGAGGTAAAGAATGAAAAGAAAATTCAAGTTATAATTCATTCTCTAGGCCACGTTCATTGCTCTTCACCTACATATTCATAGAATTTTTAGAATTTGAAAGATCTTATTGTCTTTTTTTGTTTATACTGTTTAGGTGACCTCTCTGATCTTCTTTGGAGTATCATAAACTATCCTTTACATAAATGAATCCTTGATGGCACTCACCATGCCACCTAGAATTGTCTTTATGAAAAAAGTTCACTTGCTAATAGCTGCAATTCAAAGTATCTATTTTATTACCTTAGATTTGAAGTTCACTGTTGAAGCCACCATTTGCTTTTTCAGTTTATAGTATCATAACATTAATGATCGTGGCCATCTCACTGAGGATCAGCTTTAGACTTCAAAAGTGAAATGTGTTTACACCATACAGTTTGCATTTTAATTCTGATTGTCCTAATCTCACTGAATTTTTAAACAGAAAATTACCTAAAGGCTTTTTGGTGAATATCAATATTTGGTTACTACAGACAGAAACCTATATTTTAGGTAGGGATTGAAAGAATGGAATTCTTTCACATCAGAGAACATTATTCTATGGTGTGGTTATAATATAATTTTGTCAGCCATTTTACCCAAGTGACGGGGATTTCATTCAACTAGTGTTTAATTTTTCCCCAGTGTGAAAAATGCAACAATAAATAATCTGCTAAAAATATCTTTATGTATGAGAAGTTTTATTTATTTGAAATAGATCCCTTGGAGCAGATTTCCTGAGTCAAAGTAGATAAATAGATAGGTGGATAGATACAATCATATATAGATTTAATTTTTTTTAAAATATTACTGCCAGCAATACATGAATTTAAAATGTTTTACCATTTTGGTAGACAAAAATTTAACTTGTTTTAACTTGCATTAGTAGTGAGTTTTGGGCTTCCCTGGTTGCTCAGTGGTTAAGAATCTACCTGCTAATTCAGGAGATGTGGGTTCCATTTCTGGGCAGGAAGATCTCCTGGAGAAGGAAATGGCAACCCACTCCAGTATTCTTGCCTGGAAAAATCCCGTGGACAGAGGAGCCTGATGGGCTATAGACAAGAGTCAGACATGACTGAGAGACTAATCAACAACAGTAATGACCCATGAGTTTGAGAATATTTTCATATTTTTGTTATCAGTTTGGACTTCTTGTTTGAGAACTCTTAATTACACCTGTTTTTCCTGTTGCTGTGAAGTGGAAACTTTCTTGTTTTATGAATATTTCCCTCTAACCCTCTTGCCAGAACTAGAAAAAGCCTGCACACAGCAATGAAGGATCTGCATGCCACAAGAAATATCCAGTGCAGCCAAAAAAAGTACCCTCTAGTCTCAAAGCAAAATTTTTTCAAGTTTTTATTTAAATATTGACTTTGTGGTATTTTTGAAATACCAGAGCTTCTAATGTTTATGGGCTCTCAGCCTTAGAAAAAGATCTTACCTGCCATTGTATTGTGCATGTAGCTATCTATTATAAGATTTTTAAAATGTATCTAATCAACATATAATTTTTATTAAGTTCTAAAATAATTTTATTTTCTTCCAGATGGATTTTCATCTGTGTTAGTATCTACCTCTTGCACAATTTTGCCCTCCTAAATCATCTCATAAAAATGTTCATCTATTTTGTTGGTCTTTAACTTCTGCTTTCACCTTTTTCCTCATATTTCTGTTTCTGCATAATTTATTTTCATTTTCATATTACTCTTTTCCTTAAAATTTTATTTTATTTTATTAGTTCAAAAAATGTTAGTTGCTTCTTGTTTTAAAAAAAAATCAGTGTTTTTACATTTTCAGTTAATCACAACATAACAGCAAAGATTTTGATGCAAAGTATTCATCCCTTGACAATGGCAACATCTGGATTATTATTGATTTACTTCACGTGGTCTCTTTGACTCAGGGATGACTGAAAATTTTTTCCTCTTAATTTCAAAGCAATTAAAGTTCTTCTGATTACTTTTTATTATTTCATTTTAATTTGTATTTTAAACAGACAAACTTGACCTTTTCTGTTGTTGTTGATTTTATAGCTGATAGTTCAGAGCACCACATATTCTGGAATCAGAATGCCACCACCTCCCAACTGTGTGACCTTGGGCAGATTATATAGCCAACCTGGGCTCCGTTCATTTATCCATATAAAGGAGATGATAATAGTGACTTGTTCATATCATGGTTCTGAGTATCAGTGAATCCCTCTAATGTTTTACATTTGAAATTAATAAACACTATATTTTAAAATAGAATTAAATCTATATCTCTCTAATTACTCTTGTCACTACTGAAAGATTATCTACAGATTTTTCTTTATTTCATTTCACTTTACACTAGTAGCAATTTTAAAAATCTTTATTGAAATATAGTTGATTTACCATGTCATGCTAATTTCATATGCACAGAAGTGATTCACTTGTACACATATGTATAAATACATGTATTATTTCTTTTGTATTATTCTTTTACATTCTTTTCCCTTATAGGTTATTACAACATACTGAGTATAGCTTCCTATACTATGCAGAAGGACCTTGTTGGTTAACTATCTGTATATAAGTAGTGTGTATATTGTAATCCCAAACCTCTGATTTATCCCTCCCTCCTTCCCCTTTAATAATCACAAGTTTGTTTTCTATGTCTGTGAGTCTGTTTCTATTTCATAAATAAGCTCATTTGTATTCTGTTTTTTAGATTCCACATATAAATGAAACCATATATTCATCTTTTTCCTAACTTTCGTCACTTAGTATGATAATCTCCTGGTCCATCCATGCTGCTGAATATGGCATTATTTCTTTCTTTTTGTGGCTGAGTAATATTTCATTGTATACATATGCCAGATTTTTCCTTTTTTAAATGAACAATTTACCTTGAAGTGTTTTGGTGTCACACATATGAAGAGTGCTTCTACTCTACCTGTTCTTAATACTTCTCAAGTATCAAGGAGCTTTTAATTTCTCAATCCTAAAATATTACTCAGTTCCATTTTTCGATCTTGAATTTGTTCCCATCAATGTCTCCAGGAGAATATCCCCGAAATCTGTAAAATATGCGTTACTTCCACTTTGTCTTCATTACTGATGAAACTCCCCCCAACCTCCTCCTCCTTGGTTTGTAATTCTCGGTCGTTTCACCAAGTTTGTGAGATGGAGCCATGGAGCAATGGAGGGAGTCATAGATCTGTGCTGAAATTCCGTATTTTTTAGAGACTTTTAAATACCTAACCTTCTCATTACACTCTCTCTTCTTTTCAGTTGAAAAACGGTTGTGTTTCTCAAATTGTAAATACAAAAGTCTTCCAACTCTACCGTTCTGGACTTTTCATGTCATTTTATATCACCACAACTGTTACAGAAATTGGGACAGGTAATGCTCCTGTTTTATGGGCAATCTGGGGCTATATGCAGCTCCCTGAGAGACGTTTACTGAGTTAACAATGTTCACAAAATACAGATCAATAATTGTTCAGCATGTGGAGTACATTGCCAGTAGGTCGACTTGGGCATTGCTTTTGAATAAGATTTTCCTAATAATACTTAAAATTATTAGGTAAATGCTCTATGTTTACATCTCATCTGTGCTTGCATCAGTGAGACAGAGGGGCTTGACAGGATAAAAAATTACATATCTCTTTATAATTTTGTGTGATAATCAACTGCCAGGGCCTAGTTTTTTATTTAATGCATATTTTACAATCTACATCTAGTAAGTCAAATCCAGCTCTTTGCCTGTTTATGTAAATAAAGTTATATTGGAATACGACCATATTTACTCATCTTGCATAAGAGTGACAACAAAATTGAGTAGCTGTGAGAGGGGCTTGTGAATCATGGGCTTAGAATAATAACTATCAGATCCTTTATAGAACTTTGCCAACTTCCAATTTAACGCAACTGGATGTTTGCAAAAGCAAAATTATTAGTGAAAAATCTGCATATAGTGAGTGTACAATAAATATTTGTTTAAAAAATGAAACAGAAAAAGAGGAATGTGACATTTAATTTGAGGTAGTAAAACCAGATTCAGTTACTATTTCTTGCTGCTGCTGCTAAGTCACTTCAGTCGTGTCCGACTCTGTGCGACCCCATAGACGGCAGCCCACCACGCTCCCCCGTCCCTGGGATTCTCCAGGCAAGAACCCTAGAGTGGGTTGCCATTTCCTTCTCCAATGCGTGAAAGTGAAGTCGCTCAGTCGTGTCCGACTCTTCGCGACCTCACCGACTGCAGCCCACCAGGTTCCTCCGTCCATGGGATTTTCCAGGCAAGAGTACTGGAGTGGGGTGCCATCACCTTCTCCACTGTGTAAATCTACTTGATCAATATTATAATGGCCTTCATAATGGATGCTTGACACATTTATATTGTAACTTACATATTCTTGCCTCTGTTTATGACATGCTTTTTTGGTATCACAACACATTTCTACTTACTTTGCTATCAGATATATTTTTTTGAATCTGGAAAAAATGTGAAAACAGTTACCTTGCAAGCTAATAATGATTTTAGAAGTGAAGCCTTATTTTTGAAATTTCTATGGTATTCTCCATCATAAGAAGAGTTCCAAGCCAGAAATACTAAAATGGTAGGAGGAAGGACATTGAGAGTTCTCTCCTGTTTCTGATTCAAATATTTTCATGCTAATTACATTATGCAGCTTGATGAATTATATAACCTAATAGTATTCTATAACCTGCTCCTAGCACCCACACCTCCCTTTCAATGTAGAACAAGAATATAATTTTGTGTATATGCATTTGCACACATACAGACAAAATCTAAGTTATTTGTTCTTCTGAAATTCTTGATCAAATGACATACTTCCCATAACACTGCTTTTCATTTCTTGCAGGTGTGCAGATCAGCGAAAAGTCTTCTATTTTTATTACTCCAGTGCTTGGAAGTGTGAGCTTCGAGAACATGGACCCTTTCTATAGAAGAGGAATTTCTTATTTTGGAACTGTGGGTTTGGAAAAAAAAAAGTGTTTTCATTTCATTTTCTTAGGTCATAGATTGCCTTTTGAAAATTTCTGGACACTTTTTTCCTACTTTCATAACACATGTGTAGCACGACTGCATATGATATATTGGAAAAAGTCCTAGGCTGAAAGAAAGCAATAGATACAATTATAGATATCTCCATATCATATATTTTTAAATAGAACATCTTTCTGCCTAATGGAATTTAAGATAATTACAAATAAACAATCACATTTGCAAATAGAAAATGCTTTCTTGATAGAAATAGGACATTTTAATTTAAAAAATTAATGCTTCTTTTTTGTGTGTGTGCAGCTTAAATTTTCTGGCCCTAATAATGTTCCGATGGTGAACAAGTTATTGCAGTTGGAGCTCAATGACAGATTGGTAGGAAACTACACCACAGATGAGAATGGTGAAGCTCAGTTTTCCATTGATACTTCTGATATATTTGATCCGGAGTTTCGTCTGAAAGTAAGACATCAGAATGGATGAGATCCCACAGAAGAAGTGAATGTTAGGAATTTTGAAGATTAGAAATCTCTTAAAAGATACCTTGCATTGAAAATACATTTTTTTTTTTAACTTTTAAAATTTTTATTTTAACTTTAGTTTACTTTACATTACTGTATTGGTTTTGCCAAACATTGACATGAATTCACCACGAGTGTACAAGCGTTCCCAAACATGAATCCCCTCCCACCTCCCACCCCATGCCATCCCTCTGGGTCATTTGGTACTTTATGTTTGTTCATTAAATAATACATAAGAATACTTATTCAAGATAACAGCCAATTACTATTATTATAAATTCTCCAATAACGATTATTTTCCTCTGAGAAAGTAGAAAAGCTCATAAAGATGATTTGGCTTCTTTCCTTTGACCATTTTGTGCATAGATAAGAGAGATACTATGATTTCTCCTCTTCTGTTTAAACAGAATTTTGCATTTAAACAATTGGTTAGTGTTCAAATGTAGCTAAAAGGCACAAGACCTAATGTTGACTTCAATGACAAAGTGAGATAAACAACTCATTGTAGGCCTGATGAAATAGACATACAACTAAGGTCATGTTTTATATATGAAAAGAGGGGAGTGCTCTTATTATTTTACTTCCAGTAACAACTCTGAAATGTTAACCACAAGCTAAGATTCTTCCCTGCCCTGAAGAGATAAGAGGCTTTTCATTCTATAATAATGACTGTCCTCGGAAGATCTTTATACCTCTACAACCCATTTGCTTTATCTTCTCAGGCCACATATATCAGACCCCAAAGCTGCTACCTTCCCAGCTGGTTAATTCCAGAGTACATGGATGGCCATTTCTCAGTCCAACGCTTCTACTCGCGAACCAGCAGCTTCCTGATGATTGAGCCTGAACCCAAGGAGCTTAGATGCAATCAAGAGAAGATTGTTACTATACATTACTCGCTAAACAGTGAAGCATACAGGGATGATTCAAACATCAACTTCTTCTATTTGGTAAGTCTCAGTGGGTCGATTCATGGGTCTTGTCTAATTGTCTGCTTAGCCCAGTACAGCTCAGAACCTGTACATCAGTTGGGCCATGCTAATCAGATTGAACCAAGCTTCTTCCTTTGCTGGTGAGTACTACTGGGTCCACGAAGAACAAACACAGAAATAAACACATAAACATATCCAAGGTCATTTCAGAAAGCTTAATTATTTATTTATTTTAAACTTTTTCTTGTGCATTGGGGTATGGCTGATTAACAATGTTGTTGTGATCATTTCATGTGAACAACGAAAGGACTCAGCCATACATACACATGTATCCATTCTCCCCAAAATCCTCTTCCCACCCAGGTTGCCACATAATATGGAGCAGAGTTTGCTATGCTGTACAGTGGGTGCTTGTTGGTTATCCATTTTAAATATAGCAGTGTGTACATGTCCGTCCCAAACTCCCTAATTATCCCTTTCCCCGCAACATTTCCCCCTTCCAGGTCAACGATAAATTCATTCTCTAGGTCTGTGAATCTGTGCCTGGAAAAATTTATTACTCAGAGTCTGCTATTTTATGCACTCAGTTCTAACTCACATTAATTATATACATACCCTTTAGGAGAATGAAGTATTAGACAGCTACCAGAGAGCAAAGTAGAAGGCTGACTTTGATGAGCAATAAAAAGAATTAGCCCTTTTGGTTCTGGCCCTATCCATTTCATCTCTATAAGGCTATGGAAAGGTGAAAATCTACAAACTTGGAAATTAGGACTCCTGACTGGAATCCTCTCCCCTCTCCTATGTATTCGGTGAGCTAGTTGATCTTTGGCAGATGGTTTAAACTCTCTAAGCCTTAACTTCCTCAGCTATATATTTGTCACTGGAAGGAAAAACAAAAGACTTTGCTCCAAGGGTATTACGTGTCAGGCAGTGTTATAAGGGTTTTTGTTTTTTTTTTAATTAACTCATTAATCAGCCCTATGAGTATCTTCTTTTTATAAATAAGGGAATAGGGGCAAAGAGGTGAAACGACTTGGCTTATTTGAAACCAGTTAGTCTCAACGGTTTCAGGGCTTTATTCACCCTTCCATGGTGACTGACATATCACTCACCAAGTTTCCCGTACATAATCAGCTCTCAGCCAACTGTGGTCACTTGCTCTGTCCCTTCCCAAGTTGTGAAAGAGCCCATTTTTCATATTTGTTTGTAAAAACTACTTTATCTTATAGAATAGAATTATGATTAGGTCATTCATTATCTAATAATAACATGATACCTGAGAAATTGAATATTTCCTGCCATATCAGTAAACAAAGAATGTCACAGTCATCAGCAGCTGTAGCCACCATGGTTAGTGAGCTGGTGAGACCTGAGGGGACTTGGTAAAGAAAAAGTACTGGGAGTTGGTGATGGACAGGGAGGCCTGGAGTGCTGCAGTCCATGGGGTTGCAAAGAGTCGGACACGACTGAGCCACTGAACTGAACTGAGAAGCCACCAGACTGCAGTCACTCAGTGCAGGGAGTGACTGAGGAAGTGAGTAAGCCCTGAGGAGAAACCTGAGAAATGAAAATACAGGATAGTAGACCCAGATAGCTGGGGTACATAACAGAGGAATAATTTCAGTGAGCCCAGAATCTTGTATCTTCCCATACATTGAAAAGTGCTAAATTCCTTAACTTGGGATATCTGGTTTTCATTCATTAACAATAACCTTTTGATGTACCTGCATTTTGTTGCAAGACTTCCCTCGGCTCCTCCAAGCAGGTCTCTCAGTTTTACTTGAAATGCTTTCTCCCAGTATTGAAATCCTAAAAATTCCCAGCGAATAAGGTATAACTCTCAACTTTTAGGTTGTGAATATTTTTTTAAGTCCACACACCATATTATCTAACATACTATCACATGCTGTGTTTTCTTTGTTCTGCACAGGTTATGGTGAAAGGAACAATCTTCCTCAGTGGGCAGAAGGAGATCAGAAACAAAGGTGTATATAAAGCATTGATTTTTTTTTTTTTTTAAACATGCACTCTACCTTCATTTTTCTGTCTTTTAAAGAAATGTTACTGTGATTCTAGTCAAAAAGTTAGGAAGGGCACTTAGCATTACAATTTGTGGATAGAGGCCCAGGGTAACCTGCTAAATATTTCAGTGAAAGAGATTTCAACCTGTTTCTATGATTGCTAGGCTATCAGGTACAATATGGAAAAAGTGATGTCCAAGACTCAAATATTGTTATTGTCTAAATTATGCAGTCTTCCTTCATATATATACCTCCCATTCATTGATTGACTGGGGCTTCCCAGATGGCTGTAGGAGATGTGGGTTCAGTCTCTGTGTTGGGAAGATTCCTTGGAGGAGAAAATGGCCACCCACTCCAGCATTCTTGCCTGGAAAATCCCATGGACAGAGAAGCCTGGCGGGTTACAGGCTATGGGGTCGCGAAGAGTCGGACGTGACTTAGCAACTGAGAATGCACACAATTTATTGATTAATTGATTTGCCTTTAAAATAAAGTCCGATTTGCTCTTTCTATCCATAAGCCATTCTTTTTTATCTAAGTGTACCCAGTGAGTCAGGAAACTTCTGGCACTGTGTCTGCTGCTCATCTCTCATATTTACACAGCCTGGAAGGGAAACATCTCCTTCCACATCAATGTCAGTGCTGATCTGGCTCCTGTAGCTGTCATGCTTGTCTACACTCTTCACCCCAGTGGGGAAATCGTAGCTGACAGTGTCAAATTCCAGGTGGACAAATGCTTTAAAAACAAGGTGAGTTCTCTTCTATTTTTTGCATGTTCTGAGTGAGAGGAGTAGACAGTTTACTCCCTGGTGTCTCCTTGTTTGTTGACTACTTATAACCTTTACATGGTCATCTCACAATCAGCATTGGCACAGCTCAGTTATTAGGCGATGAATCGTCAAACAGAATGAACCACTTTTGACAGCAGCACCAATCCTGAGATGGCACGAGGGTTGGTGAAGGCAGTGTCCCTGTGATGATGGAGAATTAAGGGGGAGAGTGGGCAAGAGAAATAAAGGTACAGAAATCTATAAAGATTTACCTGGAAAAGATCAGACATAGTCCAACTACTGAGTGGGCCAAAAAATTTGTTTGGGTTTTCTATAAGATGCTATGGAAAACCATGAATGAAATGCTTGGCAAACCCAACATTTTCATGTAAAATAATCTTACTCCTTCCTTTTCTTCCTTAATTTTAGGTTAGCATAAAGTTCTCGAAGGAGCAGGGACTACCAGGCTCCAGCACTGGTCTCCATCTTCAGGCATCCCCTGACTCGGTCTGTGCCCTCCGGGCTGTGGATAAAAGCATTCTCCTACTGAAATCAGAACAACAGCTGTCGGCTGAAAGTGTAAGTTCTCAGATTTCCTCAAGTCTTATGCTCCAGATGATGTTTTGTTTGAAATGGAACAGGTTAAAAATGTCAAACATCGTATTTCTTTGTCTTTCCATGGATTGCCCACTTAATTATTTTTCTTGGATGGCTCAGGACTCACAACAATAAAGAATTCTATGGATAATTATAATGGGTTAGGGATTATACAACTGTAGTGTAACCATATATATGAAAACCTACAGTTAAATCTCAGTATCAAAGAGTATGCTTGGACATTCTGTTATATGTTAATAGATCTTATATTTTCATAAACATTTCCAAACCAGCAATTTCAGAATATTTCATCAAAGTCATCTCAATTAAAAACTATTGGATATTTTAATTTCCTATTTTCTTTCATTTGTTTTTACTTTTTTTTAATTGGAGTATAATCGCTCTACAATGTTATGTTAGTTTTTACTATACAACAAAGTGAATCAGTTATATGTATACATATTTCCCATCCCTCTTTTTCAAAATTTATTTTTAATTGAAGGAGAATTGCTTTACAATACTGTGTTAGTTTCCACTGTACAGCAAGGTGAACCAGCTGGATGTGTACATGTAATCCCTCCCCCTCGACTCTCCCAGCACCCTCATCCCATCCCTCTACAGAGCATCCCTCCAAGAGCACTGAGCTGAGCTCCCTGGACTGTGCAGCATCTTCCCACTAGCTCTCTGTTTTACACATGGTAGCATATACCTGTTAGTGCTGCTCTCTCAGTTCATCCCAGTTCTCTCTGTCTGTGTTTCTATTCTTGCCCTGCAAGTACGTTCTCACATTTTGAAGTTGCATCTTTTCCTTCCTCTAATGATCTGATTATGTCCCATCAACCACGAGGTTCAGAAGCTGCCACTTCCAGGCCCATTTATTTTAAGCCCTCTCTTATTGAATCCAAAGCCCATGATTCATACTTTGACACTTAATGTTGTACTTTCTTTCATCTGGAGTTGACTGGTGTGTGTGTCCTCCAATTTCTCCATGCCGGTCTTTTCTTTCCTTCAAGTAGTTTCTTAAAATTCCCTTCTCCAACTTCTCAACAGTAGGAGCTCTGTTGGACTATGGTGTTGATATTTCTTGTTCTTGTTGTTTAGTTGCTGTGTCTGACTCCTGTGACCCCATGAACTGTAGCCCCCTCAGGTTCCTCTGTCCATGGGATTTCCCAGGCCAGTGTACTGGAGTGGGTTGCCATTTCCTTCTCCAGGGGATCTTCCCCACCCAGGGAATCTTCCTCACAAAGCGAAAGAACCCATGCTTCCTACATTGCTGGTAGATTCTTTGCTCTGAGCCACCAGGTAAGCCCGTTGGTATTTCTACTAACCAGTAATTTGAAGGTCATGGTATTATCTGTATCACACTCATGCTAGTGATTACTTGTCCTCTTTTATTTTATGTTCTGTTTGGAAGGATACTTGAGAAGATTTAAAATCAGGCCGCTATCATTTTCCTCCAGATCTAGGCATTCACAGATAATCACGAATTATCTGTGCTCTCAGCCTTGGAATTATCCATAGATCTTCAGGCATCTTTCCTTACACGCTATCTTAAATCCTGAAGTAAAACTAAAAATTTCTGTGAACCACCTAAAACAAAATTGAAGGCTTCCTCTCCTAGAATGAGCTGACTCAAACGTGTTAGATGAAATATTACAGCTATAAAGAAAAGAACAAGGATAAATGGTTATATGGGAGTGGAGGGAATCAATTGGGAGATTGGGAATGACATATACACACTACTATATATAAAATAGGTAATTTATAAGACCCTGCTGTATAGCACAGGGAACACATCTCAATACTCTGTAATGGCCTATATTAGAAAAGAATCTCAAAAAAAGTGAATATAGGTATATGTGTAACTGAATCACTTTGTTATATACCTAAAACTAACACAACATTGTAAATTAACTATACTCCAATAAAAAAATTTTTAAATCATATTATGAGCAATTATGTTATGTGTAACTAGAATATATGCTTTTCTCTTTTTGATAATGAGATTTACATATTGAATAATGTTTCTTTTTGCCTTGGTTGCCTGGAAACAGATTCAGATTTGATACTATGCTTATTCATGGAAACATAGCAACCTGTGTGTTTTATGTTTATTTACTTCATTTTACTTGATTTTAAATTTTTTATTTGTTGTTAGTAAATCTTTTCCCCTTAAACCATATCAAAATATAAAACTGAAAATAAAAAGTATAAGGATTATAAAATAATTATGTGTTGATGTATTTTTAAATGAAGAATAAATGGTTATAGCACAAAAAGTTGCCAATTTTGCCACTACAAAAAGAATATTTCAAATAATTAGAAACCGTGATATTTTTCTTCCAGGTGTACAATATGCTCCCAAATACAGAACTGTATGGTTATTTCTATCGTGGTCTCAACCTTGATGATGGCAAGCTAGACCCTTGCATTCCTCAGAAAGATATGTTTTACAATGGCTTGTATTATAAACCTGTAAGCAACCATGGGGATGGAGACACCTATGATATTATCAAGGTAAGATCATTTTAGGCTTTAAGATTACTGCATGCTGGGACTTCCCTGGTGGTCCAGTGGTTAAGACTTCACTTTTCAAAGCTGGGGGTGTGGGTTCAATCCCTGGTTGAAAAGCTAAGATCCCAAATGCCTTGAGGCCAAAAAAAAACCCAAAAACATAAAGCAGAAGCAATATTGTAACAAAGTACATAAAGACTTTTAAAATAGTCCACATCAAAAAAAGTACTTTAAAAAAATTATTGCATGTCAATTTAATCTTAGTTTCCCTAATGCATATCTTGGAGAAGGAAATGGCAACCCACTCCAGTATTCGTGCCTGGAAAATTCCGTGGACAGAGGAGCCTGGTGGGTTACAGGCCATGGGGCCACAAAAGAGTCAGACGTGACTATGCATGCATGCACCGGATGCAAATCTGTGTTTTATTATTTGCGCAGTAAAGAATCTGTCTGCAATGCAGGAGACCTGGGTTTGATCCTTGGGTTGGGAAGGTACCCTGGAGAAGGGAATAGCAACCCACTCCAGTATTCTTGCCTGGAGAATTCCATGGACAGAAAAGCTTGGTGGGCTACAGTCCAGGGGGCGTCACAAAAAGTCAGACATGACCAAGTGACTAACACCTCCTTTTCTTTGAGATTGAGGTCAGTAATGTGCTTAAAATCACTCAGAAATTGTCTTATAAAGAAGATATTCATTTTTGTTGATTTTTTTCTCTGTGGAAAATAAATTATGGGGTGGCTGAAATGATGATGTTGATGTTAAAGTTAAAACTTAGTGTTAGAAGCAATGAGACAATCCTCAAGGTATTACAATAAATTTTATGCAGAAATCATCAAATCAGGAGGCTAACATAGAGCCTCAGCTCCATTTATACAAAGGGTATCACTGGAATATTCTGAGGCTTCCTAAAAGGGTATTTTTTTAAAGAATTTTTTTTTTAATGTGGACCTTTTTTTTTTAGTCTTTATGGAATTTGTTACAATACTGCTTCTGTTTTATGTTTTGGTTTTTCGGCTACAAGGCATGTTCCGGGATCTTAGCTCTTTGACCAAGGATCAAACTGACACCCCCTGCACTGGAAGGCAAAGTCTCAACCACTGGATCACCAGGGAATTCTCTAAAGGAATCTTTATGAGTGAAGTCTGCTGGGGCTGCTGCTAAGTCACTTCAGTAGTGTCCAATTCTGTATGACCTCATAGATGGCAGCCCACCAGACTCCTCTATCCCTGGGATTCTCCAAGCAAGAATAGTGGTATGGGTTGCCATCACAGCTATAGAAATAAAGGGGAAAAGAATCAGACATTTTCCTTCAAGTCGCAGAGCTCCAATTTACTGGCTGGGTCTCATACACATATGTTCATGTGTGTGTGTGATGTTAATTAAGGCAATGATAACATCTCATAAATATTTTCCCCTTAAAATCAAATGGAGAATAATGTGAAACCCTTAGCAAAATCCCAGAACACAAGTGCTGAATAATCATAGTGATTATCATTTTTCCTCCAATTTTAGAGGCTTCACACACATCAAAGACAGGTGACTTGACTTGTAATATACCAGATCCTTGCTTGCTAGCAAAGAAAACATGTATATTTATCATCTATTTTTTAAATTATAATATAGTTGACTTTTTTTAGGTCTTGTATGAAGAGACTGCTCAACTTTTCCTTTGCTATTTATTTCTTTGAAGGATATGGGTCTGAAAGTCTTCACCAATCTCCATTCCCGGAAACCAGAAGTATGTTCAACAGAGAAAAGCATACCATACCCTGGGCTGCTCTATCTAGAATCAGGAGGATATGCACCCATGTACAGTGCCCCATTGAAAACTGCACGTGGGTAACCTAGAATTGTGTGTGGGGAGATAGTTAAAATGGTTCATGGAATTGGTTGTATTTCATATGACTATCCAAAACTGGGATTTTTACATGTGCAGTATGTCATGTGTTTGTCTACGACTATACATCCTGCAGCTGAATAAGGCAAGTGGCAATGGTATTAGCTAAAAGGAAGAATTTGCTTCAGATATGAGAGGAAGTTTATTTTTATGGTAGAACACAACAGCAGAAATGCACAGGAGAGCAATCATAATGATTACAGGAGGAGATGCCCTTATTATGTGTAGATCAGAATACATAATTCAAGGCAGAGAGCATTTTGATTCTCAGATGACCAAACAGTGGGCATCAGAGAATTGTGTTCAAATACCCATCCATTTTTGGCTTCCCTGGTGATACAGGGGGTGCATGTTCAATCCCTGGTGGGGGAACTAAGATCCCGTAAGCCTTGTGGCATTGCCAAAAAATAGGAAAAAAGAATGCCAAATGTAAAAAAGAATGTGTGTGTGTGTGTGTGTGTGTGTGTGTGTGTGTGTGTAATGGAGTCACTTTACTGTATAGAAGAAAGTAACCCAGCATTGTTAATCAACTATGCTTCATTTTAAAAGAGTTTTTTTAATGCCAAATATAGTGCAGAGGCCAAGGAAACAAAAGAAAATGTTCTTTAGAAATTAGCAACGTTACTATTGGTGGGAATGTAAATTGATACAGCCACTATGGAAGACGGTATGGAGATTCTTTTAAAAACTAGGAATAAAACCACCATATGAAACAGCAATCCCAATCCTAGGCATATACTCTGAGGAAACCAAAATCGAAAAATACACATATATCGCATTGTCTATTGCAGCACTATTTACGATAGCTAGAGCATGGAAGCAACCTAGATGTCCATCAACAGATGAATGGATAAAGAATTTGTGGTACATATACAGACTGGAATATTACTAAGCCATAAAAAGAAACACATTTGAGTCAGTTCTAATGAAGTGGATGAACCTAGAACCTATTATACACAGTAAAGTGAGTTAAAAAGAGAAAGATAAATATTGTATTCTAACACATATATACCGAATCTAGAAAAATGGTACTGAAGAATTTGTTTACAGGGCAGCAATGGAGAAGCAGACATGGAAAATAGACTTATGGACATGGGGAGAGGGGAGGAGAGGGTGAGATGGATGGAAAGTAACATGGAAACTTACATTACCATATGTGAAATAGATAGCCAATGGGAATTTACTGTGTGGCTCAGGAAACTCAAAACAGAGGCTCTGTATCAACCTAGAGGGGTGGGATGGGGAGGGAGATGGGAGGAAAGTTCAAAAGGGAGGGGATAAATGTATACCTCTGGCTGATTCATGTCGAGATTTGACAGAAAACACCAAAATTCTATAAAGCACTTATCCTCCAATAAAAAAATAAATTAAAAAAAAAGACATTAGCAATGTTAATTTCATTAGAAACTTTAGTCATTAGGATGATGGAATTGGCCAATACCAAATTGTTTCCTGGCAGACACCAGAATGTCAGACGGGAAGCACCATTCAATAAACAGACATGACTTTCTCTAAATTTGACTCTGGAGGAACAATGTAGGATGATGTGTGTGTGTGTGTGTGTGTGTGTGTGTGTGTGTTGCTCTTATTTTAATAATGGGACTGATTTGAGCATTAAAACACTGACACCTAGGCTGAGATGTACATTTATTGACACTGAGCCCCAGCAGCAACCCCTATATCATGTCCCATTAAGCATGTGTGGTCAGAGACATAGTTTATGGGTGTGTCATTGGAATGTATATTTTTATTCTCTCTCTTTAAAACATTTCTCTTTTTTTTTAGCTGGTGAAGTCACAAGGGAGAATTTTGACTCCATAGAACGGGTTATAATTGAAACAGTAAGAACAAACTTTCCAGAAACATGGATTTGGGACCTGGTCAGCATTGAGTAAGCTTTTAAGTTTTCCTTCCTATATATCTTTATTTTTATTTTCTTTTTGTCTTTATTTCCTAAAGTTTATTTCTGAGTGTATAAAGAAAAACCATGTCAGTAAAATACAAAACACCATTCACTTGTATATACTGACCTCATATTTTATTTTACTTTTCCTCTAGTATTGTTTTTTTGCCTGTTCATTTCATGCAGATAGCTACAAGCTCCATGAATTAGAACAAATAATGTGTTTAGAGAAATGTGACCTTTTTAAGATTAAATTTTAGCTGGATTTAGAAATCCAGCTCTCAAAATACTGATCTAAAGCCCTGACAAAGATCTAATGATACTGATCTATGACTCATTTTTAACTTTCAGTTAATACTTTTTTGTTTGCTCTGGATTAAATTTAGGTTCCTGGTTTAGACAAAGTATGCATTTTATCTATAATCTCTCCTTGTAGTTCCTCCGGCTCAGCAAATCTTTCATTCACCATCCCTGATACTATAACCCAATGGGAAGCAAGTGGCTTCTGTGTGAATGGTGAGACTGGATTTGGCATTTCATCAACAGCTTCTCTGGAAGCCTCCCAACCTTTCTTTGTGGAAATAACCTCCCCCTCTTCAGTTGTTCAGAATGAACGGTCTGATCTGATTGTCAGTGTCTTCAGCTACCTGAATCCCTGTGTAGAGGTAAATTATTCCCTTTGATCTGGAGTCAAAATCTAAGGAGGCCAAGCGATTCCTTGAATGTTGCCATATTCTTTTTATTCTCAAATACAAAATGGTACTATAGAGTCATAAGATTTTTCCTCAAACAAAAACAGTTGCTAGGGTTTCCCTGGCAGTCCA
Source organism: Redunca redunca (assembly GCA_006410935.1). Classification (NCBI taxonomy): domain Eukaryota; kingdom Metazoa; phylum Chordata; class Mammalia; order Artiodactyla; family Bovidae; genus Redunca; species Redunca redunca. The sequence continues at coordinate 348,773 of SJYQ01096238.1, forward strand.
GTGGTTAAGGTTTTGCCTTCCAATGCAGGAGGTGAGGGTTCAGTTCCTGGTCAGGGAAAGAAGATCCCACATGCTTCATGGACAAAAAAACAAATCATAAAACAGAAGCAATATTGTAACAAATTCAATAAAGACTTTTAAAAAATGGTCCACATCAAAAAAAAAAACAAACTGAAAAGCAAACAAAAATTTGCTTTAATTCACAGCAGTGATGTAAATACTGCTCTAAGAAAGTCATTTTATAGTATGTGTTATGCCAGATTTATCTTCTTATGAGAGGAGTATTTGTATCATTTATTTTTGATGATATAAAACAAGGAGCATTTTCTCAAGATTCGAGGAGGAATAGTGACAGCAAAATATTTAGAGTGCCACTCTCACTGCATGACTGTTATTTTAGATTGTCACTCAGCTAGAAGCATCTCAGGATTTTGAGGCAGATATCAGTGAGATTATCCAAGCTTCAGAGAAAAAGATGTATGTCTGGACTGTTACTCCTAAGAAGCTGGGTAAGTAACTATGTGTCTATGCCAACCTCTCCTGAAAAACCAGTCTATTTTTATTGCCTTGGGGAAGGCAATGGCAACCCAGTGGTGGCAGTGCTCTTGCCTGGAAAATCCCATGGACAGAGAAGCCTGGTGGGCTGCAGTCCAGGGGGTCGCTAAGAGTTGGACACAGCTGAGCAACTTCACTTTCACTTTTCACTTTCACGCATTGGAGAAGGAAATGACAACCCACTCCAGTGTTCTTGCCTGGAGAATCCCAGGGACGGCAGAGCCTGGTGGGCTGCCATCTATGAGATCACACAGGGTCAGACACGACTGAAGCAACTTAGCAGCAGCAGCAGCAGCGGCGGCGGCTGTTTCCCTTAAATCCTCTATACAGAGACAACTTTCTCCCTCACATTTGAAATTTCTGGTTTGAAAGTTCTCATTTTTTTAGGGTCTCAATTAAAATCCTGTTTTTATAATCTAATTTCTGGTTTTGCTAATGCTTATGTGGAGCAAACCCATCCTCGATTTGTTTAAAAGCAGAATGTGATTGAAATACAATGCAAAGGCTAATTTGTATTACCCATCAAGTCCATGTATCATAACCCAAGTGAAGACCATAGTTTCATTAATGCTGCTCAGTTTCTTCACTTCTCATTTGCTTCTTCACTTGCCATCAGGAACTCGTGTTACCTAAACAAAAATTGCTCCTCAATCTCAATGATTGCGAGGATTTGTAAGTCTACTAGATGTGTTATCAGACACCCAAAACACTGAACACTCAGATGGGAATTAAACATGGAGAAGAGTACAGTCTCAATGCATAGATTATCTGAAATATAGAAAACTAAATTTGACAATATCTTGTTAAAAATACAAGGGAAGGGAAAAGTTAAAAAGAATCTAGTAAGCAAGAATTATAGATGTAGTAGATGGAAATCAACCCTGGGATTTCTTTGGAAGGAATGATGCTAAAGCTGAAACTCCAGTACTTTGGCCACCTCATGCAAAGAGTTGACTCATTGGAAAAGACTCTGATGCTGGGAGGGATTGGGGGCAGGAGGAGAAGGGGATGACAGAGGATGAGATGGCTGGATGGCATCACGGACTCGATGGACGTGAGTCTGAGTGAACGCCAGGAGATGGTGATGGACAGGGAGGCCTGGTGTGCTGCAATTCATGGGGTCACAAAGAGTCGGACACGACTGAGTGACTGAACTGAACTGAGCTGAACTGATACTTATTATATTCCTTTAGCAATAAAGAGTAATTTATGAGATCACTTTAGTTCACCTGACATTGGTCTGCATAAGACTAGTTTTCCTATTAGATTTTAAGTTTCTCAATTTCTCTAGCTATACAAGGTCTTCAAAAATCTTCTGCAAGCAACTGAGATAGAATACTGTGCTGACTTGTATGGTTTTGAGGCTTTAAGAGGAGGACACAGTTCTAAGAGTGGAGTGTCAAAAATCTATCTTAAAAAAGAAACAAAACATACTAACAAAAAATAAGAACAGTGTATTTGTTATGCATAGGTATATAATGGCAACCCACTCAAGTACTCTTGCCTGGAAAGTCCCGTGGACAGAGGAGCCTGGTAGGCTACAGTCCATGGGATCGCAAAGAGTCAGATATGATTGAGGGACTTCACTATAGGCATACAGATAATATGAAACCAAAATATTATATTTTTTATTTCTCTAATTTTCACAAGAAAATTAGAGATCCATTTTAATTATGACCTATTATATTACTTCCCAGTAACTCCCCAGATGGCTTCCCAGATAGGGCTTCCTTGGTGCTGCTAGTGATAACGAATCCACTTGCCAATGCAGGAGACACAAAAGAGGTAAGTTCTATAACTGGGTCAGGAATATCTCTGAAGAAGGAAATGGCAATCCACTCTAGTATTCTTGCCTGGAAAATTTCATGGAGAGAGGAGCCTGGTGGGCTACAGAGTCCATGGCAGTCGCAAAGAGGTGGACATAAATGAACTGACTTAGCATGCACACACGTATGACGTAAGGAAAGGAAAGTGAAGTCGCTCAGTCGTGTCCGACTCTTTGCAACCTCATGGACTGTAGCCTACCAGGCTCCTCTGTCCATGGGATTTTCCAGGCAATAGTACTGGAGTGGATTGCCATTTCCTTCTCCAGAGCATCTTTCCGACCCAGGGATCGAACCCAGGTCTCCCCCATTGTAGACAGACGCTTTACCGTCTAAGCCACAGGGAGTTAAAAACAATAGATCCTCTGCTAACATTTGATTTAAATTCAATGCCCTTTCCACTATGTCATAGTTTACTGTTTTGGTTTGTTCAGTCTCGAAAAAAGTTAGAAGGCCTAGTTTTCTATATTGTCATATGTAAACTTTTTTTTGTTTTTTTTATTATTTTTTTTACTTTACAATATTGTATTAGTTTTGCCACACATCAACTTTAAAAGCAATCCAGATCAAGGAATTTGCTCAGTTGGCTTTGCAGAATATTCTCTCTTTTCCATAAAAGTTCTTAAGTTCTAGTTAGGTAAGTGAATCAATTACTTCATGTAAGGAATCTTGAAAAAGATAGGAAAGGACATCATATTATCTCCAGGAAGGAGAAAGAATGAGTTATTTTGGTCCAAGTATAAATATGATGATAAGATTCAGTTTGTCTAATTCAAGAAGTGATTTATAGACTTTTAATCATTTCCCTTCACAGAAGGGGCCAGTGGTCAATGTAATTTATATTTGGGAATGTTTTTCAGGTAAAGTGAATATCACTGTAGTTGCTGAGTCCAAGCAAAATAGTGCTTGCCCAAATGAAGCACCTGAGAGGCAGAACCTGAACTGGAAAGATACTGTGATCAAAAGTCTGTTGGTACAGGTAAGTACGTGCAAAACTATCAAGCCCTTCCACATACAAAATAGAGTATCATGGGCTTCCCAGAGCTTCCCAGGTGGTGCTAATGGTAACGAACCCACCTGCCAATGCAGGAGACATTAAGAGACTCAAGTTCCATCCCTGGGTTGAGAAGATCTCCTGGAGGAGGAAATGGCAACCCACTCCAATGCTTTTGCCTGAAGAATCCCAATGACAGAGGAGCCTGGCGGGCCACAGTCCATAGGGTCACAAGAGATGGACGCAAGAAGTGACTTAGCATGTGTGCAATAGGTTAAATAATAACATTCTCTGTGAAGAGACTTAATTGACCATAATTGCTGTTGACAAACAGTCGGACATGACTGAGCAACTAACACTTTCACTCTAATTATTGACACAAGATATGCCATTTTAAATAAATTAAAATGGAAATAAAATTTATCCATTCTTTAATTAACAGTTAACCCAGGATAAAAAAATGTAACTCATGAAACAGGCTTAGATTTTTTGTTTGCTCCTGACTCATGATGCTTCCTATACACCTGATCCTCTTCCCTCCCTTCCTTTAACTGACTATCAAATCCAAGAGACAAATCTACATGCCTGTACAGGCTTCATCATCCTCTAAAAGAATCACTGCTTGTCAATGGCATCCTCTCACCTCACCTTTTGGCATGTTCTTACTTTGCAAAACACTTTTGTTTGTCTACTGGAGAAGCTGGACAGTGCCAGGGAAACTGAGTATGTTCCACTAAGACACTGAAGTTATCTCTGTCCCTCAAAGAACTATGGGAACACAGAGCCAGAATGGGTGTTGGTAACATACAGTGACTTGCAGATATAAACAGAAGGGAACAATGAATGGATCTTCTCCAGCACAAACCATGAGCCAGCCATGCCTATGTGAGCAGACACCTGGTTGCTTTTTCTGTGTGGAAAGATGACCCAGACCCCTGACTTTCTGCTTCTTTCTGTTTACTTTACTCCTTGATAGCCTGAAGGTATTGAAAAAGAGATGACTCAAAGTTTCCTTATCTGTACACAAGGTAAGAGGATCTTTTCTTTTTTAACTTTTTTATTTTGCATTGGGGTATAGCCAATTGGGGTATAGCCAATTTTGTATTAGTATAGCCAATGACAGAACGTGGTCCACTGGAGAAGGGAATGGCAAACCACTTCAGTATTCTTACCTTGAGAACCCCATGAACAGTATGAAAAGGCAAAATGATAGGATACTGAAAGGGGTACTTCCCAGGTCAGTAGGTGCCCAGTATGCTACTGGAGATCAGTGGAGAAATAACTCCAGAAAGAATGAAGGGATGGAGCCAAAGCAAAAACAGTACCCAGCTGTGGATGTGACTGGTGATAGAAGCAAGGTCTGATGCTGTGAAGAGCAATATTTCATAGGAACCTGGAATGTCAGTTCCATGAATCCAGGCAAATTGGAAGTGGTCAAACAAGAGATGGCCAGAGTGAACGTCGACATTCTAGGAATCAGCAAACTAAAATGGACTGGAATGGGTGAATTTAATTCAGATGACCATTATATCTACTACTGTGGGCAGGAATCCCTCAGAAGAAATGGAGTAGCCATCATGGTCAACAAAAGAGTCCGAAATGCAGTACTTGGATACAATCTCAAAAATGACAGAATGATCTGTTCGTTTCCAAGGCAAACCATTCAATATCACAGGAATTCAAGTCTATGCCCCAACCAGTAACGCTGAAGAAGCTGAAGTTGAACGGTTCCATGAAGTCCTACAAGACCTTTTAGAACTAACACTCAAAAAAGATGTCCTTTTCATTATAGGAGACTGGAATGCAAAAGTAGGAAGTCAAGAAACACCTGGAGTAACAGGCAAATTTGGCCTTGGAATGCGAAATGGGCAAAGACTAATAGAGTTTTGCCAAGAAAATGCACTGGTCATAGCAAACACCCTCTTCCAACAACACAAGAGAAGACTCTACACATGGACATCACCAGATGGTCGACACTGAAATAAGACTGATTATATTCTTTGCAGCCAAAGATGGAGAAGCTCTATACAGTCGATAAAAACAAGGCCAGGAGCTGACTGTGGCTCAGATCATGAATTCATTATTACCAAATTCAGACTCAAATTGAAGAAAGTAGGGAAAATCGCTAGACCATTCAGGTATGACCTAAATCAAATCCCTTATGATTATACAGTGGAAGTGAGAAATAGATTTAAGGGACTAGCTCTGATAGATAGAGTGCCTGATGAACTATGGAATGAGGTTCGTGACATTGTACAGGAGGCAGGGATCAAGACCATCCCCATGGAAAATAAATGCAAAAAAGCAAAATGGCTGTCTGGGGAGGCCTTACAAATAGCTGTGAAAAGAAGAGAAGCAAAAAGCAAAGGAGAAAAGGAAAGATATAAGAATCTGAATGCAGAGTTCCAAAGAATAGCAAGAAGATATAAGAAAGACTTCCTCAGTGATCAATGCAAAGAAATAGAGGAAAACAACAGAATGGGAATGACTAGAGACCTCTTCAAGAAAATTAGAGATACCACGGGAACATTTCATGCAAAGATGGGCTCGATAAAGGACAGAAATGGTATGGACCTAACAGAGCAGAAGATATTAAGAAGAGGTGGCAAGAATACACAGAGGAACTATGCAAAAAAGATCTTCATGACCTGGATAATCACAATGGTGTGATCACTCATGTAGAGCCAGACATCCTGGAATGTGAAGTCAAGTGGGCCTTAGAAAGCATCACTACAAACAAATCTAGTGGAGGTGATGGAATTCCAGTTGAGCTGTTTCAAATCCTGAAAGATGATGCTGTGAAAGTGCTGCACTCAATATGCCAGCAAATTTGGAAAACTCAGCAGTGGCCACAGGACTGGAAAAGGTCAGTTTTTATTCCAATCCCAAAGAAAGGCAATGCCAAAGAATGCTCAAACTACCACACAATTGCACTTATCTCACATGCTAGTAAAGTAATGCTCAAAATTCTCCATGCCAGGCTTCAGCAATATGTGAACCATGAACTCCCTGATATTCAAGCTGGTTTTTGAAAAGGCAGAGGAACCAGAGATCAAATTGCCAGCATCCGCTGGATCATTGAAAAAGCAAGAGAGTTCCAGAAAACCATCTATTTCTGCTTTATTGACTATGCCAAAGCCTTTGACTGTGTGGATCACAATAAACTGTGGACAATTCTGAAAGAGATTGGAATATCAGACCACCTGACCTGCCTCTTGAGAAATCTGTATGTAGGTCAGGAAGCAACAGTTAGAACGGGATATGGAACAACAGACTGGTTCCAAATAGGAAAAGGAGTACATCAAGGCTGTATATTGTCACCCTGCTTATTTAACTTCTATGCAGAGTATATCATGAGAAATGCTGGACTGGAAGAAACACAAGCTGGAATCAAGATTGCTGGGAGAAATATCAAAAACGTCAGGTATGCAGATGACACCACCCTTATGACAGAAAGTGAAGAGGAACTAAAAAGCCTCTTGATGAAAGTGAAAGAGGAGAGTGAAAAAGTTGGCTAAAGCTCAACATTCAGAAAACTAAGATCATGGCATTTGGTCCCACCACTTCATGGGAAATAGATGGGGAAACAGTAGAAATAGTGTCAGACCTTATTTTTGGGGGCTCCAAAATCACTGCAGATGGTGATTGCAGCCATGAAATTAAAAGACGCTTACTCCTTGGAAGGAAAATTATGACCAACCTAGACAGCATATTATAAAGCAGAGATACTACTTTGCCAACAAAGGTCCATCTAGTCAAGGCTATGGTTTTATCCAGTGCTCGTGTATGGATGTAAGAGTTGGACTATGAAGAAAGCTGAGCACTGAAGAATTTATGCTTTTGAACTGTGATGTTGGAGAAAACCCTTGAGAGTCCCTTGGACTGCAAGGAGATCCAACCAATCCATCCTGAAGGAGACCAGTCCTGGGTGTTCATTGGAAGAGCTGATGCTGAGGCTGAAACTCCAATACTTTGGCCACCTCATGCAAAGAGCTGACTCATTGGAAAAGACCCTGATGCTGGGAGGGATTGGGCGCAGGAGGAGAAGGGGACGACAGAGGATGAGATGGCTGGATGGCATCACTGACTCAATTCACATGAGTTTGGGTGAATTCCGGGAGTTGATGATGGACAGGGCAGTCTGGCATGCTGCGATTCATGGGGTCGCAAAGAGTCAGACAGGACTGAGTGACTTAACTGAACTGATAGCCAATCAACAACATTGTGATAGTTTCGGGCGAACAGCAAAGAGACTCAGCCATACATATACATGTATCCATTCTCCCCTAAATTCCCATCCCATCCAGGCTGCCATGTAATATTGAGCAGATTCCCAGGTGCTATAGGATCTTCTACATGGTCAAACTAGTCCTAAAGGAAATTTATCCACAGGTCTGTTTATTTCCTCTTCTTCTACTTTATTGCTATACTGAGGACCTCAGTGACTTTATTCTGAATATCCAATGGAGGATTATTTCATTTCAGGCCCAGTCTTCATTGTATAATTTTAGCAAACATAGAGGATATTTATGAGGTTATTTTTTGTTGTCCATCTATGACATCGATCTGTCTCAGCTTACTTCTTTCATCTTGTGAATTTTTTGCAGGGGTGGGGTGGGTGGAGCTCATCTTGCAGGTGAGTGTGGCACAGTTTTGGGCAGTGGGAAGTCAAGATTATGCCCAAACAGCACATAATGTAAGCAGTCCATAATGTAAACTTTGCTTTTGTACTCCTGGGATGAAACAACCGTAGAAAATCACTGCCCTTCAATAGCCAGTTTTATGGGCCTCATGAGTATTGCTTTATGTGGTTGATGATGATCTGATTTTTTTTTATTTCTTATTAACATAATTTTTTTTTTTGGCCACACTGCACATCTTGCAGGATCTTAGTCCCCAACCAGGGATTGAATCAGCTCCCAGCAGTAAAAGCACTGAGTCCTAACCACTGGACTGCCAGGGGATTTCCTGATGATTTGATTTTAATGCCTAGTAAGAGTCTCCAAGTTTTACCTTTCGCGTGTAATGTTCCATATGTCACAATCAGTAGCTTTTACTTTTTTTTTTTTCATACATAAGTAGTTCAAGCACTAAACTGATAGAGAATAGAGGCCATCTCTAACTTCCAGATTTATATACCATTTTCTAAATGTATTGTTATTCTAAACTAGATCAAAACCTCAACATCTCTTCAAACAAGCAACTTATAAAATAAATATAAATAATGGAATATATTTCCTAATATGTTTGTTCCACAAACCTGCTGCTATTGTTTATGAAAGAAAGCCAAACATTATTTGTTTTATTGATATTTTCTCTTTCCAGGCACCAAAGTCTCCAGGCAGGTAGATTTGAATTTGACAAATGATGTCGTAGAAGGATCAACCAGGGCCTTTTTCACTGTTGTGGGTAAGTTGGTTAAATTTTTTGTTTCACAGTGATTTGAAAATCTTAGTTGAGGTGGTCTTAAAAAAAAAAAAAAAAACTTAAAAGGATGGAGAGATTTTTCTTACAGTATCAATTTAAGGGAATTATTGTTGAGGATGATCTCCTATGTTTGCTTCTGCATGGGATCTGAAGAACTTACAGCACCATTTTCAAATCCATGTCCCTGTGCGATGAACTGAGAGAGTGTACACAACCATGGGTAAAATATATAGCTAGTGGGAACCTTCTGTACAGCACAGAGTGTTCAGCTCAGTGCTCTGTGATGACCTAGAAGGTGAGATGCGGCAGTGGGTAGGAGGGAGGCTCAAGAGGGAAGGGATATATGTATACATCTATTAAGAGCTGATTCATGTAACACAACATTGTAAAGCAGTTATATTTCAATAAGAAATAAATTTAAAAAAATCTATGTCCCTAGAAGATATTTTTTCTGCTGAATGGTAATTGGTGTTTAGAAAACAAAGAGTCCTCTTATAGCCTGTCCATCTGAAATATTAAATATACCTTTGGAGATCAGAATATACTTTATTAGAAATGCTGGAAATTTCCTCAGTAAAGGATAAAACTGTTCCAGAGAAGTCAAATTTCTTTGTCTATTATTAACATCTACATTTTGGGGACAGAGATAGATTACATTGTATAATTCACAGGGTCAGCTTCTCAAAAAACCAAACCAGCAAGCAATCAAGTGAACAAACACACTTTCTTAAATTCCTTCTCTCTGTGGTAATAGGAGATTTTCCAAAACATTTTTCATACCAGAAACCTCTTTCACTTCACCTTCTTTAGAATTACTTCATGAAAGCATTCCTTGTTTCTACCTTTTAGACCTATTTTAAAATGTTCTTTCCTTCCACTATGCCTCTTTCACCTCTTGTCATTAATGCTGAGATGCCAAGTTTAACAAACAGTTAACATTCTGTTTGTCGTGTTTTTAGGGGATATTCTAGGACTTACAATACAGAATCTGGAGAATCTTTTCCAAATGCCCTATGGAGGTGGAGAACAGAATATTGCCCTGCTAGCATCTGACACCTACATCCTAGACTATCTGAGATCTACTAAACAACTGACAGAGGGAGTTAAATCTAAAGCTTTATTCTTCTTATCTAATGGTGAGAAGATTGAAGTAATTTCTGCCTATAATAGATTAAATAAATTATTACTGATATCAAGATGTCATAAAGCTGCTATTATGAGGTAGTCTCATGGGGAAAAAATATGTCGAAGAACTGAGTCACTCTGAGTTCTAGCTCTATTTTGTGGAGTTTTTGTTTGTTTGGGGGCTTTTTTGGAATTCAGTATCTGTATGATCATTTGGCTTCACAATTCAGACATGTACTGTTTCACATTATGACCTCAGGTTTTTGTTTTTTTTTTTAATGCCTAATATTTTGCCAAGCTACTTTGTTAGTGAGTTTTGTTATTGTTATTAATGGTAGCTATAAACAGTTCATTTATCAACTTCAGTATTTGTTTGCTCAGTTGCATTCCATTGAGATGAAGTGATTTGTTTTGTATTTAGAAAGATCTTATAAATGTGATATCAAAGAAAAGTTTATAATTTATTTTATTCTTTTTTTTTCAGAAAAATAACACTGAAATAAAATAACCCCAAGAAAAAAAATTAAATGATTAGTGATATCAGACAACTATTGAGTTAGATGCAGTCACATGGAATATCTTACTTGTCATTAAAACCCTATAAGGTAGAAGCTATCTTTTCTCCCTATGGATGGAGAACCTGAGTTTCAGAAATTAGAATTGAAATGATCATCTAGTCATTTATGTCTAATACCAAAACACGGGGCTGTTACTACACCATTATTTTTCTTCTAACGTTCTTAAAGAATAATTTCTTACCATGCTGTATTTTAGGTTATCAGAAGCAGTTGTCTTTCAAAAACTTGGATGGTTCCTATAGTGTGTTTTGGCAGAGGAATCAGGAAGGAAGCATACGGTAAGAGACGAAAATTTTATTTTAAATAATACAAGAATGATCTGAGGAGGACTTGTGAGGGGCTGAGGGGAATTGTGTTTGGTGGGGATTTGAAAGCAACACTTTTGTGTTTCAAAGTGAGTTCCTAGAGGTGAATCAGATAAAACTAAAATATTTGATTATTCCAGCTTTAAAGCAACAATGTACCGAAAGTCTCATAATAGATTGCTTAGATGTCTGCTCATTCAGTGACACCCCCACCAATACCTGCACAGTTTGTGGTAAATGGCACGTCTTGGTCTGTCTCTCTGAGCCCCATGTAGACTGAGGAAAGTAAAACTAAAAGGCTCCAAAGCACCTAAATGCACCCATTCCATTCTTTCTTCATGCATGAACAATCTGATGGATTCTATAGAAATTTGTGCGTAAATGTGCTGGAACTTACATGCTCTTACTTTCACATATTGCTGTTCATATTTACTGACCCAAAGGAAAGAACTGCTGTCAATCAAGACTCGTTGCAGTGGCTCTCAGCCAGATTAGATCCACCCATGGCCCAAAGCAATCAGTGATGATGGACCTGATGGGAAGCTGACATCATTTCTTTCTTATCTAACTTCTTTCTAACTGACGATTGGCTTTACAGGCTCAGTGCGCTTACTTTTAAGACATTTGCGGGAATGAAGAAATATGTCTTCATTGATGAACTGGTTCAAAGGGAGACCTTGATCTGGCTTGCAAGCAAACAGAAAATAGATGGCTGCTTTAAAAGTGATGGCAAGCTTTTCAGCAATGCCTGGGAGGTGAGTGATTCACACAAGTAAGCTTTCCTTTCTCCTTTGCATTACCTGCCTCATCCAGCTCTTGAGAACATGAGTACACTTCTTATGAATATTACTCCTTCTGCTGCCTTGATAGGCTTGTGGTATGTAAATCAAAGCCATTATTACTGCTGCCTGCATGTTATCCTGAGCCTACACTGAATTCCTCTTGAATCTATTATTTGTCTTACTGTTTTCAGTCCTTTCTTAGAACCAGTCTCCTTGAGTAGATAAATTGAGAATAGGTGAGAGGGGACTGAAAAGGAATCTAGAGAGGAAACAGTTTATAAATTTGAAGCCAAACATTATTCATTTCTATTTATGGATGGTAAGCCAGTTCAGGAAGAGGATCTCGTAATTTACATTGTTTCAGTGAAGCACTGATCCAATACCTCCTTAAATCAAAGCATGAGGACCTCACTTGCCTCAGGTCAAAATGCAAATGGAATGAAGTCTGTCCTTGATAGACCTATTCTTTCCCTTTTCCAGTCCATATTTAGATATATCACTTGGTATTCTCCATATGCTGGACCGTGGCCAAAAAAAAAAAATTTTAATGATATTTGTCCCACTGTCTCTTTCCTATCTAGTTTCTCTTCAGAAGGATAGCTGTTCTTTTGTGCTGTGCTGTCCTATATGACTTATGGTTCCTTTGTGTTTAGGTTGGAGATGAAGAGGACATTGTACTCACTGCCTATATCGTTGCTGCATTCCTTGAAGCTGGACTCAATTTCACTGTATGGGTCCCACTGTCTTTTAGTATCAGTCAGCTGAATGCACATGAATTTGACTATAGATTCAGAGTGATTTAAAATTCCTGGACTGGGTGAAACATCAAGAGAATAGTTAATTCACTACCACTCTTTAACTCTCCCAAAATTTTTTATTCATGCATGCTAAGTTGCTTCAGTCATGTCCAACTCTGAGACCCTATAGACTGTAGCCTACCAGGCTCTTCTGTCCATGGGATTTTCCAGGCAAAAATATTGGAGTGGGTTGCTATTTCCTCCTCCAGGGGATTTTCCAGACCCAGGGATCAAACTCACATCTCTTAGGTCTCCTGTATTGGCAGACAGGTTCTTTACCTCTAGCACGAACTTTTTGATTCATAGAAACCTTTGATGAACACTATTGAGTTTTTCCCTAGAGAAGATATACATACGCACACTTATACAAGTGTTTCATACCATTTCGGTATCCATATATCTCCTGAAGTTCAGCAATTAATTTCAGATTAAGAACTCTTATTCCAAGTATAACTATAACCTGATATTCTGTTTGTCTAACCAACTCAATATGTAAAAATTTTCAGCTTAAGTGTGGCTCATCTTGGCTGCCTCTCAATCCAAAGTTCAGATTATCCAATTGCAAAATCTATTCTTGAAATAAGATCCTAGGAATTTTCAGGGTCATTGGTATACCTCAAAAACCATCTTTAGAAATACGAGCTCCTATTTTGGGCATTAGTGTAAAATACCTTAGGTCTAAAAATAAATATGTATACTTTGCCACATAGCAAACATTTACATCATTAACTAAAATACAACCAGTCAGACAGAGATTGTCATTTTCATACTACTTAAATTTTTTCAAATACTAATAATCCATTAAAAATGAATTTTAATGATATTTATAAAACATAATTCACATGTAGAGAAATGAACAGGTTTGCATGTAAAATATACTTCAAGGGTATATTATATACATTATAAAGAATGATTAGTTTAAACAGTCAAGCTTACAAGTAAGTATTCAAGCATCATCTTAAAATGAATTGTTCTTCTTGACTAGTTTCCCGTTCTACGAAATGGGCTCTTTTGCTTAGAAGAAGCCTTGGGAAATGGTGTCAAAAATGGCTACAACCTTGCAATTCTAGCTTATGCTTTTGCATTAGCTGGAAAAGAGGAGAAAGTGGAATCCTTACTCCGGACCCTGGATCAATCTGCTACAAAATTAAGTAAGTATTATTATTCAGTTTTGCTAATGGAGGGGCTTTCAGGCAAAAAATCTGCCTGAAATGCAGGAGACCAGGGTTTGACCCCTGGGTGGGGAAGATCCCCTGGAGGAGGAAATGGCAACCCACTCCAGTTTTCTTGCCTGGAGAATCCCATGGACAGAGGAACCTCATGGGCTACAGTCCATGGCGTCACAAAGAGTCAGACACGACTGAGCAACTTTCATTTCACTTCACTTCACTTCTTTGTTAATAGAGATGACCCTAAGAATAAACTGATGATACTGAGCAATCACATAGGAACCATCTCTTTTCTACAATGTTTCTATTTATCTGATGAAATTTCTGAGTGACTTTTTTAAAAAACAAAACATTATATATTTTCTAGCTTCCTCTTTTTCTTTTCTGCTCATTTCTTCTCAAGTGAGTGAAGTAAAGAAAATCAAGTGGAGTGACTGCAGATAATAAAAACTGCTTGTGAAACTTTGGCCTTGAACTTAAGGTCAAAAACATTGATCTTAGGAAGTTGCTCTCTGAAGTTGCCTTAGTTTGCTAGGGCTGCCATAATATTGGGTTGGCCAAAAAGTTCGTTTGAGTTTTTCCATAAAAACCTGAATGAACTTTTTGACCAGCCCAATAAAATACTCTGTACTGGGTGGTTTAAATGACAGAAATTTATTTTCTCATGGTTCTAGAGCTAGAATTCCAAGATCAAAGTATCAGCGGGTATGATGTCTTCTGAGGCCATTCTGCTTAGTTTGTAGATGGCCATCTTCTCTAACCACCTTCACATGTCTTTTCCCATGTACATGCGTTCCTCGTGCCCCCTCCATGAGTCCAAATTATCTCTTCTGATAAGGATATCTTTGTTGTTGTTGTTGTTTAGTTGCTAAGTACTAAGACCCATCTAAATGGCTTCATTTTAACTTATTCACCCCCTTAAAAGCCCTATATCCAAATACAGTTCCATTCTGAGGTTCTAGGGAGTAGGGCCTTGAACATATGAATTTTGAGGGCCACAATGAACCCATAACAGAGGTCAAGGATGGCATTTGCATCTTTCTTTACATAGGGACTGTGTGAAAATTCTTCTTTTCTTCTCAGATAATGTGATATATTGGGGAAAAGCGAAGAACCTTGAGACAGAGGCATCTCCACTCTTTATTCCTCGGGCACCTTCTGCTGAGATGGAGAAGACTTGCTATGTGCTGTTGGCTATCATTTCCCAGAAAAACCCTGACCTGACCGACGCTAGTAAGATTGTTCAGTGGCTTGCCCAACAGATGAATTCTCACGGAGGCTTCTCCTCCCCTCAGGTGATTGGTGTGGATCTGCTAACATAACCACAATATGTTCAATGCAAAAGTTGCCACTCTATAATAATATAGATAGTATATTATATAGATATATATAATAAAAATACCAAAGGTAGGAAATACCTTCTGAGACCAGGAATATTTGCTAGTATAAATCATCTTTATTGGGGTTTAGTTGCTTTACAATGGATTGGTTTCTGCTGTGTAATGAAGCAAATCAGCTATATGTATACATATAGCCCCTTCTTCTTGGACCTCCCACCTANCACCCCTTTAAGTCATCACAGAGCACCAAGCTGATCTCCCTGTGCTCAGTTCAGTTCAGTTCAGTTCATTCACTTAGTCGTGTCCGACTCCTTGCGACCCCATGAATCACAGATGGCTGGATGGCATCACTGACTCAATGGACATGATTTGAGTAAACTCCCTGTGCTATCTATTTTACACATGGTAGTGTATATATGCCAATCCAAATCTCCCAATTCATTCCACCCCTTATTCCTCCACCCTATGTCCACACATCCATTCTCCACATCTGTGTATCTATTCCTGCCCTGCACATAGGTTGATCTGTACTATTTTTCGAGATACCACATGTATGTATTAATATACAATATTTGGTTTTTTTCTTTTTGACTTACTTCACTGTGTATGATAGTCTCTAGGTCCATCCACATCTCTAAAGGTGACCCAATATTTAGTCAACAAGCATTTATAGGGCAGTTCTTGTATACTAGGAATTTTCTATGTACAAATGAATAAAATAAAATCCCCTCTCAGGGAATATATGCCTAATTTATATCTCCTTATATCTCCATTTACACAGTAAAAATAGAATGAAAGTCTGGAAAGGATGGTTGTTATAAACACAAGAGCCCTGACAATAAGAATACTTTGGTCAAACCGTTACTTCATGTCAGCCAAGAAGTAATATTTCTCCCTATTTCTGTGGTCTATACATTGGAAAAAGAAAATGAATGAATAGCCAAAGAAATGGGTATCAAAAACAATGACTTATATCCTTCCTTAATAGGCAAAAAAATTCAATGCAAAGAAATACAAGTTTTATTCCCACAAGGAAAATCATTTCCTTCCTTCCTTTTTTCAGTCTTAGTTTCTAAGTAAAACCATATGTTAGTGAATCTCCCAACATCCTTTCTGGATTCTGACTTCCCATCTTTGAAGACAGTTGAGCATAAACATTATCTATGGCAACCAAATTACATAACACCTTAATTTTTAGAAAAGATTGAGCAATATTTCACATGGCTATTATAAAATTATTTAGAAGACTTTTAGATCTAATTAAGATCTGCTGAAGAAAGTGACAACAATTAGCACAAGCAAATGTTTTCCCTGTTGTTTAGAATACTGCTTCCTGGTATTCTGTTGACATGTCAGAAATATTTCTATGGGTTGATTTAAAGTTCATGGCCACATGATGACTGATATTGCATCATAACAGAGCTTGGAATGCTGCTTGTACTGTTCTGTGCAGGATACGCCCGTCTGCCTTCTTGCCATAACCCGCTACATGAATTTAATCTTCTCTGATGATCAAGTCACTGTCAGCTTAAGCAGTGAAGAATTCAACGAGATTTTCCAGGTTAATGGTGATAATCACTTATTGGTTCAACGTTCAGAACTAACAAAAGCAAGTGGACACTACACAGTAGATGTGGAAGGACAAGGTTGTGCGTTTATCCAGGTAATGGAATTCCGTGAGGAATATGAGTGTTTGCCAGTAAAAAACACAGACTATCTTTTCAGTTATGTACAAAGTGCTATTTTACTCTTGCATATTTTCATGATTACACTTTCCTTCATTGATATTTTCCACTCAACATCTGAAAACTAAAGTTATTTTGTAAAAGGCTACCTACTCTGAAAGATAACTGGATAACTGAGAAGTTTCTTGAGGAATGTCACTGTTTGAGGGTATTCTGATATTTTTATTAAATTACATTGTTAAAGATTTTTGTGTCTTCTGACAATCAAATGATTAGATTTAGCCTTATTCCCTGATAATGAAGTTATAAAATAAAGTGCATTAATAATGGGAATGAGGGCGTCCCTGGTGGCTCAGTGGTAAAGAATCCACCTGCTAATGCAGAATAGGTAGGGGTTCAATCCCTGGCTCAGGAAGATCCCCTGGAGAAGGAAATGGCAATCAACTCCAGTATTCTTGCCTAGGAAATCCCATGGACAGAGGAGCTCAGTGAGCTATAGTCCATGGGGTTGCAAAAAGTCAGACACAACTTAGTGACTAAAAAACAACGGCAATGATGGAAATAAGAAAAAACAATAAGTGCTTCAATTTTTACTACAGGGTAGATGGATGGGTTTTTTTTTTTAAACATTTTGCTATCCTTTCTAGGCTACCATGAGGTATAATGTGCTACTACCTAAGAAGGAATCTGGATTTTCCCTTTCCTTACAAATAGTAAAGAAAAACTCTTCTGATGTATTCCAGAGTAATTTTGACCTGACAGTAACCCTCAGGTAAGTGTCCCATTTTGATGTCAACTCTCAGGTTAGGGAGAAAGTGGTGCATCAGAAAAGAATTATTTTAAACACTAACAAAATATTAAAAGCACTAATTTGAAAAGGCACATGACTCCAATGTTCATAGTAGCATTATTTACAATCACCAAGACATGGAAGCAGCCTAAGTGTACATCAGCTCATGAATGGATAAAGAAGCCCATAGATGGACTTGGAGGGCTTTATACTAAATGAAGGGCTTCCTTGCTGGCTCAAACAGTAAAGAATCCGCCTGCAATGTGGGAGACCTGGGTTCAATCCCTGGGTTGGGAAGATCCCCTGGAGGAGGGCATGGCAACCCACTCCAGTATCCTTGCCTAGAGAATACGCATGGACAAAGGAGCCTGGTGGGCATGTCTGGGAGACTAAGCAAAAAGCACATGCTAAGTGAAATAAGTCAGACAGAGAAGGACAAATACTGTATGATATCACTTACATATGGAATCTAAGAAATACAACAAACTAGTGAATTTAACAAAAAAGAGGTGGACTTACAGAAATAAAGAACCAACTAGTGATTACCAGTGGGGAGAAGGAGGAGGGGGAATCTTAGGATGGGGGAGTGGGAGGTACAAACCATGGAGGGTGTAAGATAGACCCAAGGATGTATTGTACAGCCCTGGGGGTTATAGCCAATATTTTGTAATAACTATAAATGGAAAGTAATCTTTAAATTGTATAAAAGATATTTATATATTATTAATGTCAGTAATCACATGTTGATGGTACTCTCTGTGCCCACATCACAATTTAGTACATTTTCAACTAAATCAAAGTTAGAGTTATGCAAATATAATCTGTACTGTATGCAGTTTGAAAGCTTCTACCACATTAACCCTTCAGCAGTGCTTTCCACCTTTTTGTGTGTCAGTTTTGCACAACAGAGATACAATTTTCTTTCTAAAGAAAGTATGGGTGTACCAAAAAGAGAAAACCCACTAACATTTATTTAATCATTAATATAACTGCACACAAAGCAAAATTTTAGATACTTTTCAGTGTAGAAAAGCAAAGTAATTCTCTTGAATTAAAATATAATTTATAGGCACCGAAGAGTTTTAGTCTTGGTTAATGTATGGAGAAACATTGAATAAAATTAGTTTCGGGGATTTTTCTCAGGATTTCAAAATGAAAATCTGTTGAACACTAATGCTAATAATATAATACACAGCTCTCAACTTCATGTCCCAACAATTTTATCCAAAGTTGTGGGTATAACCTAGAAGATCTCTTGGGGGCATGTCTGTTGTATGATTTTGCCAACATCCTGCTTTTAAGATATGAGCCTCTTCTAAGTGTTGCACAGAATCTAAGGCTGACATAAGTATGTGTGCTGTGCTCAGCCGCTTCAGTCATGTCCAACTCTTTGCACCCTTGTGGACTGCAGTCCACGAGGCTCCTCCATCCTCGGGATTCTTCAGGCAAGAATCCTGGAGTGGATTGCCATGCCCTTCTCTAGGTGATCTTCCTGACCCAAGGATGGAATCTGTGTCCCTTGTTTCTCCAGCATTACAGGCATGTTTTACCCACTGAGCCACCATATGTGTAATATAAGTTTAAAAGTTTTGTCTATAAGTTCTGACTTTAAAGCCTCAAGTAAGCTTAAAAGCAGGATTTGGGGAGATTAGGTCCATTCCTTCTTTACTCCAATTTATGTTGCTTTGAATCATCTCAGCCACGATCACTCTAACTGTGCTTGTTTCCAGATATGTGAGAATGACTATCTTCAGATGTTTTTTCTCCAGCTTTTGCCTCTCCTCCAGGCTTAGAGCCAGTTGACATCAGTGTACTCATATCCTTGCCATAAGGTTAAGTCACTCTTCTAAAATGATGTCTAAGTTAGTGTTTTGTTTTTAAATTTCAGATATACAGGAACTCACAATAACTCCAACATGGTCCTTGTTGATGTAAAAATGCTATCAGGGTTTACTCCAGTCGTGTCATCCATTGAAGAGGTAAGTAACAGAAGCCCAGCCTTTCAGCCTCCAAAAAGCAGTAATGTGTTGATAAAACAGTTGGTTAGCAAAGCCAAGCTGTGTAATTCTTCACTTAAACAAACATTCACAGTTCACAATCATATTTTTGCTAAAACAGTGGTGGAATGGATTCTTGATTTATAGCAGTTAGAAGTCATTATTTCCAATAGTTCATAACCTATTTTTTAAATTTAGTTCTGACTTGTGTTTATGAAAACATCATGGCACAAGGGAATTTTCCATAAAACAACTTCCTGATACTGATTAGAGAAAAAGCATGAAACATTCAATTCTGGAATGATGCTCTTTCATATTTATCCCTCCTGCCAATTTCCTTAAAGCTTGAAAACAATGGCCAAGTAATGAAGAGTGAATTCAAGAATGACCATGTTCTTTTCTACCTGGAAAATGTAAGTTGATAATAATTTTTTTCTCCATGGCTTTCTTTTTCTTCTGAGGGTAACTGGATGCTTCGATTTCTCATAAATATACATGATAGGGTTTGTCAAAACTATGTGAGATGTTAAAGGTGATCAATGTTCTTCCACCCTACTAATTGTCTTTTCCCTCTTAAATACTAAGCTATTTTGTATATACCTTGGCTAACTGGATGATTCTCAAGTTTAGAAGCATCATTTCCCTGTTCTTTTATTCCTCACAGCATCTAACATAGTCTAGTCAAAGATGTACAATTCTTTTATAATTTGACTTGAACTCCAGCAGAGACTGGCATGAGTTTCAGACTCATCCTTTCTATGTATACATCATTAACATCCACACAAATGCCTACATTTTTCTAATATTTTCAAACTTTCTTGTACCTCAATGTAATTGGTGAAACAACATTTTACACAATTTAACATTACTTAACTCAGTATTTTGCCATTATGTAAGATCATTACACCCTGGATTTATCATAAAATTCTGGAAATAATTTTCTCTGTGGTTTTATTTTTTGCAGGCCTGTTCTGGTATATTTATAATCTGTATCTTTATAGGTTTCAGGTACACCAAAGAGTTTCACCTTCTCTGTTGAGCAAATCAACCATGTGGCAAATATTCAGCCATCCCCAGTCATGGTCTACAATTACTATGAAAAAGGTAAGTGGGCAACAACCATGCTTTAAAACTACTGGAAGTTATATCTGTATCTAGGTCCCCTGAACCACTTAATTTTTGAAAATCATTCTTGGTCTTCAATATCTGGATTTACTTTACATATCGTATTTTTTTACTCATATATATATTTCATATATATATTCACATATATATTTAATATATATATTCACATATATATTTTATATATATATATATATTTCTGACTTAGCCTTTTTCTATTTGCCAGAATTTCTCACAACACCTAGAATCCTTTTGATATAATGAGAAGGCACTGCCTTTAATTTGAAATACAAACCAGCTAAGCTTCCAGGTCTTGTTGCTGTTGTTTTGTTGTTAATGGCTGAGACTAACCATTCCATGCTACATCTATGGACTTTAATTTGAGAGGAAGAGTGAGAAATATTCTGAAACGTTACAGGCAAATCTTGATAGATTAGGTTTCAAAGCAGTTACTAAGATGCTGTTCAGAAGATTTTAAAAAAAAGTTCCCTGGAAGGTTAGTGCTATTAATTTCTTGTTGAATGGCATGAGAAGTTTGTCAGCAAGTCTTTGGGGATTTTTGGTGGGGTTTTTTGTCATTCTTTTTTTTTTTTTTGGCTGTGTTGGGTCTTCGGGGCAGGACGTAGACTCAGTAACCCTACAGCATGTGGGACCCTGGTTCCTCACCAGGGATCAACCTTGCGCCCTCTGCATTTGAAGGTAGATTCTTAACCACTGGATCACAGGGAAACCCTTGTAAAGCAGTCTTTGAATTATTACTCTGTCATTTACTAATTGAATGCGCTTTGTCAAGTGCCTTAAACTTTGATACGATGTTCCTGGATTTAGAAAATAGAAGGAATTGACTTTCTTGCAGAATTACTAGAAGGGTTAGTAATTACCTAGTGTCATTATATTGTCTGATATCATCTGGTTATAGAAAGTTGGAGATGTAATAAGTATGAACTTTCTTTTTATTTTCCAGATGAATATGCCCTTGCTTCTTACAATATCAACAGTGTTTCTGTGTCTCAGTGAGACAAAACAAAATACACAAAAAAGGTAAGGGAATCATAATCGTAATCATCATGAGTTATTAAAAACACATCTGGTGAGAAAATGAAAACCTAAGAAAATAGGGGGAATAAAAAAAAAAGAAAACCTAAGAAGATAGAACAATAGATGAAACAAAGAGAAGTCTCTGGTGCTTCACACGGTCTGTACAATTATGTACATTAGGTAAGTACTCTGATAGGACAGCATTAAGATTTTTACTAATGTCTTTAAAATAACTTTAAAGAATTTGAAACTGTATATGTACTTTTCATAAATGTTTCATTTTTAAAAATTCTCATGTTTGTTTTATGAATTGATATGTTATTAATATGTATGTACATATTTTATACACATCATGTGTATGCTAATGTGTATTTGTGGATGTCTGTAAATGTGTATTTGTGGATGTCTGTAAATATATATTTGTTTACCCGCCTCTACGTATATATTTATATGTACATACACACATTTATTTCTTGTTTGAACTGTTTTTAAATCCCAGGTAGAAAACAATTTACTTTGAATAGACTCATTCTCCTGTTTCAAACCTGGAAGAAATCTATGAATCACCTCACATTCTGAATAGAGTTCACTCTGCTATGAGTTCTTATCAGAGTTTGTTTCATTAAATGCTGTGATTTTTGCATCCGAGTCTCTGATTTTCCTTTTTTCATTACATCATTCATAATTTTCATCCTAGAAAACTCAAGGTTTTGTTTGATACCAATGCTAACAATTTTGCTTTACTGTTGTCAATTCTGAATTCAAGTTTTGAGACAGAATTCAGAGTACTGAACATGAAATCTTCCAGCATCCAGAGAAAGCAAGAGCCCAGATTCCCGGAGAGGCAGAGGAGGAGATCACGTTTAAGAGGACTTCACGTGAGCTTGATGATATAAAAAGAAACACAGGAGACATAAAACACTCTTTCCAATAAAATAACAAAGCATGTGTGGAGGGGAGAGTATACTTAGTCACAAATTAGCTGATGGATTTATTGAATTCACTCACATAATTGAGAGGGTAATCCAAGGACAGTTTATTTCTCTAAAAATTATTTTATTGGTCTGAGCTTATCACTTACTCCTGAAAAGCAATGCTTGTTGTCTACCCTTTACCTAACACTATGGTTGAAGCAATGAGTTAATACTGAGAAGATGGTGGCAGGACAAAATTGGAGGAAAGGGGGTGGAAATGAATTCATTGCTCTACCAATTTCAATGCAGGCCCTGACTCTACTGAGACTCTGTTACAGACAGGAAGAAGCTATAGATAAATTCTCCAGTTGTGGAGTTCAAAATACTGGAAACAAAGTGTCCCAGGGTCTATCAGTATTCAACAAATTAATAATAGTATGACAGTAAAAGATGGTTAGGCTTATTTATTTTATAATCTTTCTGCTCAATGTACCCCCCAAAATAGTACCTAAGCTATAACTGGGCCCTTAATAAATGTTTATTTATTGAATCATCCTAGATAAACTGCTTATGTCAGCCCATGTGAAGGACTACAAAAACTTATTTCACTGTGTTAAGAATTCCTTTATACCTAGTTTACCAAAACACTGTATGTCACATATGTAAATAATCAGTACTCATATTTTTTTTTAATTTTTGTACTCATTTAAACACACACACCCCAGAATCTATACATATTATATTCAAGGAATCCATTCAAGGACTTGAGGGTTGCAATGGTGAAGATAGAAGTTAACAAGTTCCAAGTATATTTTGAAGGTGAAATCAGTAGAATTTCCTGATGGATTGGATAAAAGGAATGAGGAAATGGGGACGTCCTAGGTGGTGCTAGTGGTAAAGAACCCGCCTGCTAACGCAGAAGACTTTACAGACGTGGGTTTGATCCTCAAGTTGGGAAGATTCCCTGGAGGAAGGCATGGCAACCCAATCCAGTATTGTTGCTTGGAGAATCCCATGGACAGAGGAACCTGGCAAGCTATAGCCCATAGGGTCGCAAAGAATTGGACACAGAGATTATTCCCATGCTTACCAGTTGAGCTACTGAGAAATAGATTCCCTGAGCTGCTGCAAGCTTGAATGGGAAAATAAGAATTTGTCTTTGGATGTAGGGAGTTTGTGATTTTATACACTCAAATGGAGATAATAGGTTGGAAGTTGAACAACAACAGCAAAAAAATTGTTAGAAATTTTAGTGAGAGGTCAAGGTTAAATAAATAAATGTGGGTGATGTTAGCACACAGATCATGGATGGGAGGAGTTCACTTGGACAGTGAGTCTGTATGGAGAGGAAAATCAAGGACTTTACTATGAGGCATTCAAATATTAAAACACAAAGCAGGAGCAGGTTGAGGAAGAACGAATAAAGCAGACTTGAAGGAGAAACCAGAGGGGTAAAATGAAAGCTCTGGCCTCAGGGTACTTTTGGATGGAGCATAAGTGCTTAAGCCAATCACATTATCACAGTCTACTCTGACAGTGACTGGTTTTCACAGTTCAGGTTCCCTGGAACACAAACCCTGGATGGAGATATGTGTATAGGGTGTTTATTGGGGACAACTTTGAAGATCAACACCAGTACAGGATAAAGGATCAGGATTGTACAGACGGAAGAGTTGAGCTGCAATGGGTCACAGTAAAAGTTTGAGCCCATAGTGAGCTTTGATGCTGGGGTGGTCTTTTAGAGCTCCTCCTACTTTAAGGCAAGGGACTTCCAAGTGGTGTAGTGGTAAAGAATTCACCTGCTGAGGCAGGAGACGCAGGAGATCCAGGTTCACTCCCTAGGTCAGTAATATCCCCTGGAAAGGAAATGGCAACCCACTTCAGTATTCTCACCTGGAAAATTCTATGGACAGAGGAGCCTGGTGGGCTACAGTCCATGGGGCTGCAAAGAGTCAGACATGACTGAACAACTGAGCATGCACGTGCACATTAAGGCAAGGGAGCAAAGTCTTTATATCATCATCAATAAACAAGAGACAAAAAAATAAAAACCTGTTATTTACATACTTCCTTATGATTGCAATTCCTGGAGAAGGAAATGGAAGCCCACTCCAGTATTCTTGCCCGGAGAATCCCATGGATGGAGGAGCCTGGTGGACTACAGTCCATGGGATCTGCAAAGAGTTGGACATGACTGAGCGACTTCACTTTCACTTCACTTTATGATCGCAATTAACTTTCCAAATAAGTATCATGTGCCAAGTCCATCGGGTTGACTCTTTGTGTCCCCATGGACTGTATTTATACCACCACAGCAACCATTATTGAATACAGAGATGCCTCTAAAGAAGAGGAGGAAGAAGAGGGGAGTTGTGTAAAAAATCTTTCTGATATTCAGGGAAATTCTCAGTGTGAATTCATCCAAGAACTAACAGCCACCCAGATTCCCAGCAGTTACAAGTACTTCAGCCATGAAGTAGAATTTCTAAGGAACACACCTCCAATTACTATACTTTGACCTAACAATGAGAAATTGAAATTGAATCTGACTAAAGACCTATACAGGGGTGTCTCCTGATACAGCAACCAGAGTGATTTTGCTCTCTGGTAGAGAAGAGAGAAAGAAGCAGACAGAGAGAGAAAGAGAAAGGAAGAGAAAGAGAGAGATTCTGGAGCAGAAAATTTTGTTTTTTACTGACTCCTTTCTTCCCCAGATTGGGATATTGTGGGAAGAAACCATTTTTGGTGCTTTAGAAGTCAAACTGTGGCCAAAAAGGCAAATAATACGGATATACCTAAGAAGTAAAGCAGAAACAACGGAAGAAACTTCTTGATGGCATTGGTGAGCTGCTGAATTAATGCCGCTTCCACGTTCCTCAGAATTTGTGCCAAATGAGATAATAAATGTCTGGTATTTTTAAATATCTGCTAGTAAGACATTCTTTTACTTGCCACTGATAAAGTTCCATATCATTCATTTTTTTCCCCGATTCTTTGCCTCTGTTTTCCTGTCTTATCTTCATATAGAACCTGTGATGCCTCCTTTTTAAAGTTCTTTCTGATTACTAATCCCAGGAAAATCATTTGGAGGAGTCCGTATAGGTGCCTGGCTGACATGAAACACCCAATGCTCACAGTAATAGTCTCCATGAGTAGGACTTTGAAGGAGTGTGTGTGTGTGTGTGTGTAATATTTAGTCTTAAAAGGAACCTATCCAATGTTTTCTACATGTCAGGCACTGTGCTGATTACTTTAAGTATACTAATTGACTCATTGGAAAAGCTTCTGATAGTAGGAAAGATGGAGGGCAAGAGGAAAAGGGGTTCACAGAGGATGAGATGGTTGGATGGCATCACTTGACTCAATGAACATGAGTCTGAGCAAACTCAGGGAGTTGCTGATGGACAGGGAAGCCTGTCGAGCTGTAGTTCATGGGGTCACAAAGAGTTGGACACAACTTAGCAATGAACAACAACAACATAATTCCCACAGTTCGGTTCAGTTCAGTCGCTCAGTCATGTCTGACACTTTGTGACCCCATGGACTGCAGCACGCCAGGCCTCCCTGTCCAACACCAACTCCCTGAGTTTGCTCAAACTAATTTCCATTCAGTCAGTGATGAGTGAGTTCTTCGCATCAGGTGGCCAAAGTATTGGAATTTCAACTTCAACATCAGTCCTT